>CM021100.1:620421780-620550376 GCA_007115665.2 Sequoiadendron giganteum
TATCTCTCTCCCACTCCCTCCCTCTCTCTCAAGACTCTCCCTCTTATCCCCTCTCCCTCTCTTAGGTCTCTCTCACTCACTCACTCCCTTTATCTCTCTCCCCTCTACCCTTATCCCTCTACCCTCTACCCTTAACTCTTAAACCATAAACCCTTAAATCCTTAACCCTCTACCCTTAACCCTAAACCCTAAACCCTAATACATTAACCCTTAAACCCTTAACCCTCCCTCCCTATATCTCTCTCCCACTCCCTCCCTCTCTCTCTCTCAACCCTCTCCATCCTACCCTCTCTCTCTCTCTCTTGCCCCTACCCTTAACCCTAAACCCTAAACCCTTAAACCCTAAACCCTTAAACTGTTTACCCTTTAACCCTCCCTCCCTCTATCAATCTCCTACTCCCTCTCTATCTATCTCTCCCAAGTCTCTCCCTCCTACCCCCGCTCCCTCTCTCAGGTCTCTCTCTCTCTCACTCCCTCTATCTCTCTCCCCTCTACCCCTAAACCTCTACCATCTACCCTCTACCCTCTACCCTTAACCCTTAAATCCTTAACCCTTAAACCCTTAACCCTCTACACTTAACCCTGTACCCTTAAACCCTCTACCCTCTACCCTCAACCCTCAACCCTCAACCTTAAAATCTTAACCCTTAAATCATCTACCATCAACCCAATACCCTCTACCCTCTACCCTAATCCCTCAACCCTATACCCTATACCCTATACCCTATACATTGGACCCTAAACCCTAATCCCTCAAACCTATACCCTAAACCCTCTACCCTCAACCCTAAACCCTCAACCATAAACCCTTAAACCCTAAACCCTTAAACCTTCTACCCTCTACCCTCAACCCTAATTCCTCAACCCTATATGCTCAACCCAATACCCTACACTATAAACCCTATAGGTCTTCAACCCTATACCCTCAATTCTCAACCCTCATCTATCTTTGTCCCTCCTTCCTCTTCTCTCCTTCTCTCTATCTCACTTCTCCCTCCATCTCTCCCTCCATCCATCCCTCCCTCTCTTATCTAATCTCTCAAACCTATACCCTCAACCCTTCAATCATAAACCCTTAAATCATCTACCCTCAACCCTTAAACCCCTAAACCAAATTAAACTCTCTACCCTAATCCCTCAACCCTTAACCCTTTATCCCTTAACCCTTAAACCCTCAACCATCTACCTTCAATCCTTAACCCTAAACCCTATACCGTCTACCCTATATGCTGGACCCATAACCCTAATTCATCAACCCTATACCCTCAACCCTCTACCCTTGACCTTAAAATCTTGACCCTCAACCCTTAAACCCTAAACCCTTAAACCCTCTACCCTCTACCCTCTACCCTCTACCCTCTACACTCTACCCTCTACCCTCAACCCTAATCCCTCAACCCTTAAACCCACTTATTAAACTCTCTACTCTAATCCCTCAACCCTCTTAACCCTATTAACCCTTACTCCCTCAACCTTCAACCCTCAACCCTTATACCCTTAATCCATCAACCCTCAACCCTCAACCCTCAACCCTTAAACCCTAATCCCTCAACCCCTATACCCTCTACCCTATACATTGGACCCTCAACATCGATCCCCTAACCCTATACTCTCAATCCTCTACCTTGAACCCTTAAACCCTAAACCCTTAAATCCTCTACCCTCTACCCTCAACCCAATACCCTTTACCCTCAACCCTAATCCTTCAACCCTAATCCCTCAACATTAAACCCTTAACCCTCAAATACCAACCCTCAACCCTTAATCCCTCAATCCTCTACCCTTAAACCCTAAACCCTCAACCCTTATACCCTTTATCCTATACATTAGACCCTAAACCCTAATCCTTTAACTATATACCCTTAAACCTATACCCTAAAACCTCTACCCTCAACCCTAAATCCTCAACCCTAAACCCCTAAACCTTCTACCCTCTACCCTCAACCTAATACCCTCTATCCTCAACCCAATATCCTAAACCATCAACCCTATACCATAAATTCTCAACCCTCATATATATTTGTCCCTCCCTCCTCTTCTCTCCTTCTCTCTATCTCACTTCTACCTCCATCTCTCCCTCCATCCTTCCATCCCTCTCTACCCTATACATTGGATCCTCAACCCTCATATATCTTTGTCCTTTCCTCCTCTTCTCTCCTCTCTATCTCACTTCTCCCTCCATATCTCTCTCCATCCTTCCCTCCCTCTCTACCCTAGTACCTCAACCCTATACCCTCAACCCCTAAATCCTTAAACACTCAACCCTCAGCCCTTAACCCTTAAACTCTATACCCTCTACCCTCAAATCAATACCCTCTACCCTCTACCCAATACCCTCTATCCTCAACCCTTAAACCCAAGTAAACTCTCTACCCTAATCCCTCAACCCTCAACCCTTAAACCCTCAACCCTCAACCCTCAACCCTCTACCCTCTACCCTCAATCCTTGACCCTTAAACCATAATCCATCAACCCTTATACCCTCTACCCTATACATTTGACCCTCAACCATTAACCCTTAAACCCTATACCCTCTACCCTCTACCCAATACCCTCTACTCTTGACCCTTAAACCCTTAAACCCAAGTAAAATCACTACCCTAATCCCTCTACCTTTAACCCAATACCCTCTACCCTCAACCCTATACCTTCAACCCTTAAACCCTTAAACCCAAGTAAACTCTCTACCCTAATCCCTCAAACCTCAACCCTTAATCCCTCAACCCTTAAACCCTCAACCCTCTACCCTCTATCCTCAATCCTCAACACTTAAACCCTAATCCCTCAACCCTTATACCCTTAAACCAAACTAAACTCTCTACCCTAATCCCTCAACCCTCAAACCTTAATCCCTCAACCCTTAAACCCTCAACCCTCTACCCTCTACCCTCAATCTTCAACACTTAAAATCTAATCCCTCAATATTTATACCCTCAACCCTAATCCCTCAACCATATACCCTCTACCCTCTACCCTCAACCTTAAACTCTCAACCCTAATCCCTCAACCATATACCCTCTACCCTCTACCCTCAACCTTAAACTCTCAACCCTCAACCCTCAACCCTTAAACCATCTACCCTCTACCCTCTATACTATACATTAAACCCTTAATCCCTTAACCCTAGGTAGGTAGGGAAACATAGGTGAGATACAAAGTGATGAAGGGAGAGATAGGTAAACAAAGGGATAGGGGAGAGGGAGAGGAGAGATATAGAGTACATAGGGAAAGAGGTATGGAGGAGACATAGTTTATATATAGAGTGATGGAGGGAGAGGTGGGTAAAGGGAGGGAGAGGGGAGATAAAGATAAATGGAGAGGGAATGATATGTAGAGAGAGATGATAGATAGAGAGAAGTAGAGAGTGGAGGGATGGAGGGAGAGGAAAGGAGGAGATAGAGGTGAGTGCGTGTGAGAGGGAGAGAGATTGAGAGGGGAGAAAATGAGGGGACAGAGGAAGGGGGAGAGAGAGAGAGAGAGTAGAGAGGGAAGGGGGGAGAGATAAATAGTAGAGAGGGAAGAAGAGAGAAAGAGAGAAAGAGGGGGAAGGGAGAGAGAGGTAGTGGAGGGAGAGGTAGGTAGAGAGGGAAGGAGAGAGGGAGGGATAAGAGGGAGAGAGGGAAGGAGGGAGAGTGATATGGAGAGAGTGGTGAGATAGAGAGTAGAGAGGTAAGGAGAGAATGATAAATAGAGATAAAGAGAGAGAGAGAGAGAGAGGGAGGTTGGAGGGAGGGAGAGGTAGAAATGGATAAGTGAGACATAGAGAGGGAAGGAGGGAAAGTGGGATAGAGAGAGAATGGTTATTTAGAGAGGAGGGAGTGAGAGGGAAGGAGGGAAAGTGGGAGAGAGAGATATTGGTTATTTAGAGAGTATGGGGTGAGATGTAGGGATAGAGATAATGGTGAGATATAGAGGAGAGAGTGAGAGAGAGAGGGATGGAGAGATAGAGAGAGAGGTAGGTAGATGAAGAGAGAGGAGAGATAGAGAGTAGAGAGGGAAAGAGGTAGGGAATGAGACATAGGTGAGATAGAGAGGGATGGAGAGAGAATGATGGAGGGAGAGGTAGGTATAGAGAGGGAAAGAGAGAGGAGAGATAGAGAGTAGAGAGGGGAGGGAGGGATGGAGATAAAGGTGTGTGAGTGAGTGAGAGAGAGAGAGAGATAGAGAGAGAATGGTGAGATAGAGAAAAGGAGAAATTGAGAGAGAAAGAATGGGGAGGGAGGAAGGGAAAATAGTGAGGGAGATTGGGAGGAGAGACAAAAATAATGGGAGGGAGAGGAAAGATAGAGAGGAGAGGAGGGAGGGAGGTATGGAGTGTTAGTGAGGGAGATAGAGGTTTGTGTGTGTGAGAGAGAGAGATATATAGAGAGTGGTGAGATAGAGAGGAGAGAGTGAGAGGGAGGGAGAGAGAATTTTGAGATAGAGAGGAGAGAGTTAGAGAGAAAGAGGGGGAAGAGAGGGATAGAGAGTGAGAGAGAGATGTAGGTAGAGGGAGGGAGAGGAGAGATAGAAAGTATAGAGGGAAAGAGGTAGGGAGGGAGACATAAGTGAGATACAAAGTGATGGAGGGAGAGGTAGGTAAAGAGAGAGAGAGGGGGGGGAGATAAATATAAGTAGAGAGGGAAGGAGATTTAGAGAGAGAATTAGAGAGAGGAGCGAGGAATGTAGATGTAGGGAGGAGATAGAGGGGTGAGAGAGAGAGAGAGAGGGAGGAAGGGAGAGAGAGAGAGGGAGTGGAGAGATAGAGAGTAGATAGAAGGAGAGAGTGAGAGAGAAAGATGATACCACTTGTTGACTAATAAAATTTTACCTCTTGATTAATAAAATTTGAATCGTTGATTACTAAAATTTGACTAAGTCTAATTTTTTTAAGATCTTCCAAAAACTATAATTTGCATTATAACTCCTAGAGATTTGAAACCACTCTCAAACATCTTGCCTATATACATTAAATATAACTTAAAGTATAAGAAAGTAAATGTCCATATGTAAATGTCAACTATTTCATGTATATAGTTTCCCTGGTAGAGAAAGAGAAAACAAAAGAGTTTAGAAAAATGCATTCCAAAAGTTATTGCAAAAAGAAAGAGTTCACAAGTTCATTCATTGCAAAATTCAAGCCATTTGGCAAGCGCTAAATAGGCTCGGTATTACAAGCCTATTTGGCGAGTGCCAAATTTGGCACTCTCCAAATTTGGTGAGCGCAATATGGCCTATTACGAGTTTTTTTGCAATTTGACATTGTGTCACAAATCCATGCACTTACTCATTAAGGCTATATTCTATCCATCAGAATTCAAGAATAAAAAAGATCCTAAATGCACATGTCCCCCACATTTGTATGGTTGCAAAAACTTTCTATTTTTAATAAATTTAATTCAATTCCTTCATCTTCAAAACAAGCCTCGCCATGACCCTTCATTCTTCATTGTTAATGTTCTCATCACATCTCCACAATCCTTCATCCCTCCCAAAAATCTATAAATTGGCACAACATCCTATGCATTTGATCAATTCACTTTATGCTAACTACATGTTTTCAAAATAGGTAATGTTTGTCCACAAAAGCATCCACATCTCAATTGTCATGGGGGAAAATTTCACTTGTAAATGGATTTTTATGGTAACATGTGCTTTGTTTCTTGTGTTTTAAAATTCTTTTGGATACTTGATTTGGTGTTTATTTTAATTTGGAATAGGAAGCTTGTCATTGCACTTGTTTCCTAACTTCATTTCTAAACTATTCCATACACATATATTAAGACATTTTTCTCAAAATGTGTACAAAAATAAATGGGAAATCATATGGGTATGCAAATTTCACTACAATAATCCTCTGCATAGTTGAGAACTAGTGAAATTCATCATCCATGGGGGGAAAAAGAGGTCGTAGCTATTTCTTTTGTGAAAATAATTTGAAGATAACTTTGATACTCTAAGAGAGCTTATTTATAGTGTCATTAGATAACAAAACATTATTTTTTGTTGGCGCTTGTTCTACAATGAGTTTATCTAATTTGTTTAATCAAGTTGTTCCTATGATTATGTTAGTGGTGGGTAAATCCATAAAACTGGTTTACAATTGTAGTGAGGAAGGAAAAGTTGCGAAAAATGCCCCCATGTGAAAACAAAATTGGATTTTGGGGGTTTGAATGAACATTTGGTTAGAGCAAACCCAAAGGGGGTTCACTAGAACCCTCTTTCGAGCAAACCCATTAAATGCTAGGTCCCACATTTCTCGAGAAAAAAATAAAAGGAAAGGGTTGTGGAAAGGGTATTCACTTGACCCTTGGTTCGAGCGAACTCAAACCAGGGTTCACTCTAACCCCCCTTTTTCCCCTTCTCCCCCTGTGGCACCAAAAAACTCCAAAAATTTTCCCTTTGAAGCCCGAGTTGAGGATGAAAATGGAGGAGACTTCACAGACCCAACTAGATGATGGTAGTCCTTAAAACGAGCTATCCAACGAATATAATTTTAATATGTTATGGTTTTATTATGTATTTTTTTTTAAGTTTTATTAAACATAGGTTTTTCATCAAAAATCAAGCTCTTTGTTCTGCACATGTGGAAAAATAGTAGATTATAAAAAATAAAATAAAAAAATATTAGAGCACTAGATATTGAAGTCCTTGATCCAACAAAAAAAAAACAATTTCAATACATACAAAAAAGGTTATTTTGTATATGGTCTGCCTATGTTTGAATTGTAATTGGTTTGACTTCGAAACTTGATTAAGGAAAAAATATTCAATAAAACTCTAAGAAACTAATTGGAAGCACTAGATATCGTAGTTACAAATCTAAATTTGAAAAAAATAGAATTTTATCATTCATGGAAAAAAAATTATGTTGTATACGGTGAGTGTCACTTCTTAAAAATGGTGTTTATTGGAAAACACTAGTTTTCAAAGGAGATGGAAAAATAAGTGCAATTTGATTCCAATTTTTTTTTAAATATATATTTGGAATCTATAGACAAAATGTCACTAATTACTAGTTTTCATAATCTTCAAATTCCTCACGGTTTAGCTGCTATAGGTGCTCGAAAGTGAAGATTTAGTTAGAAAAAATCAATTTAGTGTCCAGTTTGGCAAAAAATTATAAACTACTATTGTGGGATCACCCTGGTATATAGGCTACAAGAATTTTAAAAAATTTAAGAAATATGATTATATATGGCTAAGGTTTAATCTCACATTTAAGTGTTTTGCATAGAAATTTTATAACTTCTTCCAATTGACTCCCATAACTCCAAAAGGTATATAATTTTTTTGGATGGTTGCTTTTTTTTACTAAAAGAGGGGTAAAAAATTATTCAATCCAAAAAAGAGCAGTACAAAGCAAGGGAATTACACATCCCTATCAATCCCCACTAATTGGTCCAACTTTTGTGACAAATCTGGGGGTAATTGGCCCCTATCCACAATATTCCAATCATGCAAATGATGAAAAATCCACTTAGCCAAACAGTCAGTAACCCCATTCCATTCACGTGGAATATGACAAAAAGAAACAGAATCAAAGGAAGCACACAAATTAAGAATCTATTTTATAATAACAACCAAATGCCAACTAACATCCTCTAATTGTTGCCTCTTTAGCAAAGTCACTACCACCTAAAATTCTGATTCAAAAATGATATGTCTCCACCTAAGAGCACAACCACGCTCCATAGCACATAAAATGGCAAGAGCCTCCATCACATTGTTAGTATACCAAGCCTTATAAATAGAAAAGATAAAATCAATAGTCCTAGCACTAGTCCGCCCAACACCTCCAATACCAGCATGGTCGGTATTTCCTCGAGAGAAGAACCATCTGCGTTGATTTTCAACAAACCCTGAGGAGGAGGGCACCAACGTCCCTCCCTATTTATCTTCCAAAGGGGATGATGACATCTATTTCTCTTGATCTAACCAACACTTTGAGTAGCCCCCCTCTGAAGAGGAAGATTGAGATGAGTACAAAAGGCAACCTCTCCTAGATCCACACCCTCAGCCAAGTCACACTTAGTCATAGTAGTTTCTCCTACCGAATGAAGAACCCTCCACCACAAGTGTTGGACAACCAGTTTCACATCTTGAAAAACCATAAGATTCCTCTCCAGCCAGATATACCAGATAATAAAAGTTGGTCCCAAAGCCCAAGTAACTTGAAGAAAAGAGGTCTTAATAGGGGCCTTCCCCCACTGGGCAAAGAACTCTGCCAAAGAAGAGACATGCCAGCAAGCTTGGTTCCACACATCCCACCAAAGGTGCCAAAGACTCCTAGAAAAAGAACACTGGAAGAAGAGATGAGAGACATTCTCTTCACTTTTACTGCACAAAAAACACATCGAGGGACCCTAGAACCCTCACTTGCACAAGTTCTCCCAAGTAAGACATCATTTTTGGACCACCCGCCAAAGAAAAAAAAATTACTTGGGCCAAGAAAATATATGCCACACTTGTTTCCACCAAGGAACCTCAATGTCCCCAAACACCTGCCTAAGCAACCCACCATAACCTGTTGAAACAAAATACTTACCAAATAAATCACTGTTACTCCAAGCCAGAACATCCTACCCTGCCATGGAATTGCATTCTCGTGATGCCAGAATCTGAGCCAACTCTTGCCTAGCCTCTTATGACCCTCCTGGTAGCCAATCTGAGGATTGCTTCCATCTAAGACTAGCAACCAATCCAATATTCTGAACAAACTTGTAATGCTCAACCATATTCCAACCCGCAACAATAAAATGATCACAAAGGTATTGGAGGTGAGGGTAAGTAAAAAGAATGGGAGGATAACCATCCCAAGAATCCCACCAAAAAAGGGCTTGAGAACCCTAATGACATATCCAAAAAATCCCCTTCTTAACTAACTGAGCCCATGATTTGGGGTATCCCAAATCATAGATCCCCTTCCTTTTGAAGGGAAACGAGGGACATCAAAAGTGTTAAAATCCTTAAGATACTTGTGGGTAAGAATACAATCCCAAAGTTGATGTTGACTAGTACACCAATGCCAATATAACTTGGCTGCAAGAGCTTTCCCATTCAAAATAGCAGAACACAATCCAAGGCACCCTCTTTCTGTGGCCTGCACACTGTATCCCACTTAACAAGACTCCACTTGGTCAACTACAAGTTACCACTCCAAAGAAATTGTCGTGAGAGAGCATCAAATCCCCTCAGGAAATACAAAGGAGCCGCCTGAACAAAACCCCTATAAATAGGAAGAGCCTAGATAACATAATTTAGAAGAGTCACTCTCACAGCAGTAGAAAGCCAACGATGAGTTCAATGATTGACTTTACTATGCAACTTATCAAGAAAAAATTTTCAAGAAGACCTGAGTTGCCTACCAATAGTAAGAGGTATTCCTAGATAGACAAAGGGAAGAGACCCAATCTGAAACCTCAAAATATAAAAAATCCACCGTTGAATAGCTTGAGGAGTATTAAAAAATAAGAAAGAAGACTTGTGCTCATTGATTTTGTAACCTGAAGCAACAAGGTAAATATCCAAATCATTCCTAAAAGAAACAACCTCTTGAAGGAGAGCCCTTCCCATAAGAGAAGTGTCATCCACAAACTGAAGATGAGAGAGTTACGGAATCCCATTGCCCCAACACCAACCTTGAATCCTACCCTAAGTAACCTACGACTTCATAAATATTCACAAACCCTCAACCATAATAATAAACAGATAAGGGGAGAGAGGATCTCCTTAATGAAGGCCCCTGGAAGCCGCAAAAAGCTTAGAAGGTTCCCCATTCATAAGAAAAAAAAGAGAGGAAGAGGTAACACAACTCATAGTCCAACTGACCCAATCCGGACTAAAACCAAAGCATAAGAGAATTCTTTGCAAATAGTGCCACTTAACTCTATCATAAGCCTTGTCCATATCCAACTTGATAAACTTGAACGCCTCCTTGGAAGTTGCCATAGAGTGGATGACCTTAGAGGCAACCACCACCTCGTCCAAGATCTGTCTACTAGCAACAAAACCTCCTTGCTCTTCAGAGATAATAGAAGGAAGAAAAACTTTAAGCCTCTCAACGATCAGTTTAGTAATAATTTTATACACCATATTACAAAGAGCTCAATGGGTTGAAAGAATTCTAGCCGATCCGCACCTTCCTTTTTAGGAATAAGAACTAAAAAAGTAGAGTTCAAAGCATGAAGCATCTGCTTACTACAAAGAGATTCCCATGCAACCTTTAGCAAATCCAAATTTATAATATCCCAAAATTCCTAAAAAAATTCAACAAGAAAACCATCCAGTTCAAGGGCTTTACTTTTATTCATCCCAAAAATTACCTCTTCCAATTTCTGCAAAGAAATTAGGCGAATGAATAAATCATTCATCTCCTTGGAGATCAGGGAGGGGACACAAGCAAGGATCAAATTCTTCTCATCTTTTGTAGGGGGAGAATCCTCAGAAAAAAGATTACAATAAAACTATTTAGCCTCACAAGACAAATCCTGCAAAGAAGAAATATAGATCCCATTTGCATTAACTAGAGAGGAAATACAACTTCTATTGCGGCGGGCCTGCACAGAATAATGGAAGAAAGTAGTATTCACGTCCCCTTCCTGAAGCTAATCAATCTAAGCCTTTTGATTCTAGAAAATCTCCTCTCGAAGTTCCCATTCCTCCACAACTCTCGCAACCTGGGCTTCTGCTTGAACCAGAGAATCCGAGAAACAACAATCCTGAATTTGGCGAGTAATCACATCAAGGCTTTCCTAAGCACTCTTCTTCATAACCTTAAAATTTCTAAAACTCATCCTATTCCATCTCTTAAGGTGAAATTTAACATACTGAAGTTTCTTAACAAAAGTGTACATAGATGTACCATAAGCAGGGCTACCATCATGCCACCACTAAGCCATAATATCTTGCAAAGAAGACTCTCGAAGCCACATAAGATGAAACTTAAAAGGAGGATTCTTGGGAGAAATAAAATGGGAAACCGAAAGTTTAATTGGCCAATGATTAGAACCCCTCCAATCAAGAATCTCAGAACCTGTAACCAATCTACCTCCCACCCAAAAGCAGGAAACAAGAAATCTATCCAACCTTTCTGAGATCGCTTCCTCTCCACTCCGTCTATTATTCCAAGTGAAAATACCATTAGGATTATTAACATCATTTAAAGCAAGCAAATGCATATTCTCCCGAAAAAGAGCAGCAACAGGCCCAAGCAAACTAAACCAACCTCTTTTTTCCTCCAAGCTCAACACAAAATTAAAATCACTAGCTAAGATCCAAGGAAGATATGGAGCACATGATCTAACATACCTTATATGATCCCAAAGCCAAATTTTTCCATGAATATCAATCAGGGCATAAACATTAGTAACCAAAATGGTCTCACCAATTTCCAAAGAAGAGGCATCCATTGAAATAGTAGAATGACTAGAAATCCACCAAAGGGGAGCAATATTTCTAGGATCCCAAAAAAGAGCCAAACCTCCAGAACCCCCCTGTGAACCAATACACTGACACTGACCAGAATACCAGATACAAGAAGCACACTGAAGCATACAATCAACTGAAAGTTTAGTCTCTTGAACACAAAAAATGTCTAGAGAATGGACAAAAACCATATCATGAATAACCTTTTGATAGGGGGTGCTATTCAACCCCCTTACATTCCATGAGAGAACAATCATGGAGGTGATGGTGAAAAGTGAGCAATAATGGGTTTAACAGATCCAGATTCCACCAACAAATCTTTGGTACGCTTAATCTTCTCAAGATCCTTCTTGCGACCACTTTTAGAAGAGTGCTCAGGTAGTCCATTCATAATCATGCATTGTTGCACCCCCAATGCTAGAGAAGACCCCTTGCTCCTGCTAGAAACTAGCCCCTCCTTTGCCAAATCTGCTAAAATAATATCATCATCATCATCCTGCATATGATCATTCTAAGTTAATAGATGATCTTGCATACCCTATGATAAATTAATATCTTGACCAGATCCATGTCCCTTTCCCAAAACACAACCCATACCAACAACATCAGAAGGCACATTCGACGAGATTCCTTTCTCCAAGGTTGAAGTGTTCAACACCTCAAACCAATTAAATTCCTCTTCGTTCTTCATGTCCTTGAACGATCTCTTCTGACTATGACCCTTAGCCCACTTAACTAACAAAAATCCATATTTATTTGGTTCACCCTCCATCATAGAATATTTCCCTTTATCCTCCCTAACAACTTTTGGAGTCGACGACAAAGGAGAGGAATTGGAAGGAGGGTCCTTCTTAATCCTAGGACATTGCTTATGAAGATTTCCATGCTCATGACAAATCTGACAACGAAAAGGAAGGGACTCATAATCAAGTTGTTGAATCCAAGACAAAGAACCAAGACAAATTTCTAGAGAATCCAATAAGGGATTATTCAAATCAACCTCCACACAAATCTGAGCAAAAGAAATAACATTTCTTTCAAGGGTTTGTTGAGAAACTGCAACAGGATTGCCAAGAAGAGTCGCAATCCATTGTAAAATATATTCCCTCCAAAACTCTAGAGGAAGTTGTGGCAAACAAACCCATTAACCCTCGACGATAATCCTTCAGCTATGTTAAAACTCATATGCCATGGTTTCATAAACAGTCCAACATGATTATAAAAGTAGGGTCCTCCCTCAAAAACCTGATTCCTATCAGCCATATTGGAAATAAACAACCACAAAATAATTGTTTGCAGCCACCATTAGATCCATCTCACCCTCAACCTGCCACGTACTCCTTATCCAAGCATCCAAAGCCAACAAAGGAATATGAATCCCAAGAAATTTGTAGATTAAAGCACGTATACTCCAATAAGAAACATCATCAGCCATAGATTATGGAGAAAGAACCAAGACCGAACAATCCTGACTCCTGGGCAAACAACCATTCACTTTCTTTAGTTTAGGGCCCTCCCCCACATAAAATGACTCAGAGTGCTGAGCTTTCAAACCCAATGAGGAGCCATTAAGAAAAGCACCACTTCTAGCTACCACCAAACTTGTAAAAATCTGGTTCTTCGCCATAATTCGACCACCACACAACCCCCAGAGCACCCACTCACACCACAACCAGTAGAAAAAAGACTCAAACTCCACCCCTAGAACAAAAAAATTTCCTCCCTTGAAGGAACAAATAGAAACAGATTTTCCCAAACGCCAACAAAAAGAAAAAAAATTCCTCACCCACAAGCAAAAAGAAACCCACCCCTTGAACAACACTACCACCACCCTCTAGTAGTTTTCATCCCACACACATGCACAGATAGATCTCAACATGCAGGTCATGCCTAAGAGGTTGTAGACCTACGCTTCATTCGCATGTGGCTTCTTTCCATCTCCCCCTAAAAGCCTATAAGGACACCTAGGATGGTTGTTTAGTGTTTATTTACATTTACAAAAATATTATTAGAAAATCACTTTTATTATTATATAAACAAATTATATGGAAAACTAAACAAATTAAAATGTATAATGAATGTATATATATATATATATATATATATATATATATATATATATTATATTAACATATTACTGTAAGGGCATTTTTTTCATTTATCATTTCATGTAATATTTTTCTAGGATTTATGCATCAACAAATAGATATGTAAACAATATTTTATAATATTGTAATCAAGTATATTTATCCATGAATAAATTGAAATATAGTTGAATTTTGGGATCTTACTCATTAAACCAACATGTTAGTTAATAAATTTGAGTAACATTAAGACTATATCACAAATAAATTATAATAACTCTTGTAACATTGCAAGAATAGATCAATGGCTTTATATAAAATTTCAAAAACATATGAATAACAACTTCAGGAAAATTTACCGCCAACAATTCATCACCATGCAAATTCATCTTCTAGAAAATTCACCGCTATGAATTGCTTGGTGAATTTTCCATGACATGAATTTGTCATGACGATGAATTGTTGGCAATGAATTATTGGTGGTGAATTGTTGGTGTTGAATTTCTAGTGGCGAATTTTCCTAGAGCCATGAATAACATGATGAAAGTTAAAACATTGATTTCTTTGAATTATTTATTTTCAAGATACTAAAAAATAGTATTTACTCTAATAAATTGTTTGACCCGAAGCTATGAACCAATGAGGTCACAAAGAGGAGACCTCGTCTCCAATATAAATTCTCAACAATTCCACCTCAATGATGTTTGAACCTTGATGGCAAGAATAGCAACACAACAAGTCAGTCATCACACCATGTACCACTATTGACAAACTGATTGTCACTTTAATTAACATAAACTAATTTAATTATTTTTAAAAATTAAAAATATTTAACCAAATTAAACATATAGAATTTTTAATTTATATTATAATTAGAAATAAATGAATACATATCTAAAATAACTATTTAACCATTAAGAAAATATACATAAACAATAAATTGACATAAAATTAAATACAAATCATTTACATAATTTAAAAAGTTAAAAGTGAGATGTTTATTTAATATGCTTCCACAAGTCACTAATTTAAAACTCATTTACTTGCATCCCTATCATGAGACAAGGTTAATAATTACATGGTAGGTATTATTTAATGAATTTAAATTCTCTTAATAGTCTTTCCTCATAAATTTTATTTTCTAAAGAAAATAAAAATAAAAATTGGAATACTTGAAATTAGTTATTGATTATTTTTTTTAACTATTTAAAAACTTTAAATCTTGAAATGAGTTATTTATAAATATTTATCAATTGTTAAATGTTGTATGTTAGATATGATTTTTTTTTACAATAAAATTTCAAATGTTATGTAATAATGATTTTAAAGTATGTTATTGTATTGCAAATATAATATTTACATTTATTATGATATTTGGAGGTTCTTTTAGTGTAGTTACGCAATGTTTTGTCATAAAATTATTACAAATAAATTTATTGGTACAAATGAATGTATTCCTTCAAATTGTTATAATATGTTTTTCCTTTGCATTGATTAGTGATCGCATATTTCTACAATATTACCTAGTGAATAGTGAAGCAAGTTACATATCTGACAACTCAATGAAATACAAACCAACTTAGATTTAACAAAGTGAAGATAGTCAAATAAAAATCAAAGTAGCACATATCAATTTCTTCAATAAAGTTAGCATAATATCACTTTCCTTTTCAATTGATCAAATGACTTCACATGTTTTTATTGTATCTCCCAACTAGTAGTGAAGAAGTAGGTATGCCAACTTATAGTAGAATACAAACCAATTTAAACATAGCAAAGTGAAGATAGTTAGGTAAAGATAAAAGTACAAGAAAAGCATGACCAAAGAACAATAAAGATTGTCATTGTGTAATGTAAGGTGCCAATAACTCTCTTTATACATAATTTATGAATAGAATTTGTATTGTGATGTTTTTTTATTATTGTACTAAAACCACCTATGGATGATACCATCATGAGTATAACTCCCAAAATTATACATATATGCACAAGAAGTAAATGCATAAGCTAAGGCATGTGCTTGTAATGAAGGATTGGTTGGTTGTTGGGAAATTTGTGATGGGTTTTGGGTGTTGATGTTTTGAGCGGGTTGTGGATTGTTGATGAGAGGTTGGGGGTTCACTTGGTTTAATATTCCTTGCAATATAGTAGATTGAGGTGAAAGAATGTAATTTTGAGGTCCCATTTGATTTTGCATGACATTGGGGACCAAGGGGAAAGATGATTATGGTGCCATTAGGTATTGCAATGGTAATGACACATTAAGACCTTGTAATTGATTGAAAGGGTTCCCTTGATTGAAGGGTAGGGGGTTCCCTTGTTGTATTAGAGGTGGGATCAATGTATTGCCTTGGTTGATGGGATTCATAACCAAGGGATTTTTTTGACTTGGATTGATGATAGATGGGGTTGATGTGGAAGGTGGATTGACTTGAGTAGCTTGGGTAACCACTTGTTTTGATGTGTTGATGGGGTTTCTAGAACCATTTGTCAAGAGTTGAATTTGCATAAGAGTGTTAACTTTCATTACCTTGCATAACATTAGGCACACTTGGGGTATTTGTGGTGATGGATGAAGATGGTTGTTGTGATATCATGAAATGTAAGTGTTTTGCCAAATTTTGGTGTCCAACTTGTGCTTTGGGGAAGGTTGGCAGTTAATGGAATGGTTGTGGTGTGAATACCCACAGTTGGGTTTGTTCCTAAACATGAAGTGAGACCAAGGTTGGTTCCTATCCTAGTTGCAAGACTAGATGTTAAGGGTTGACTTGGCACTAGGGATGGAGTTGGTTGAATTATATATTGGGTTAAGCCTTGTGTTGATTTTTGTATGAGAAAATTTGGATGATTTTGTTTATACTCAAAGAGTTCTTCTTTAGTAAGTTGAAGCAGGTTGTTCGTGACATCTTCTACCCCATATGGTTCAATGGATTTTGCAGTGGTTGTTGTGAGGGGGTAGAATGGCTTCTTGGATCAAATTTTGGGGGATTGGGATCACTTATGGTAGATGAGACTTTGGTTTTCTCCATGATTCTCTTGTGTTGTGATCTTGTTGTTACCATAAATTGTGGTTCACCTATGGGAGAGTTGTATTGGGATTTGTAATGTTTAAACTCTCAAGTTGACTCAAATCTAGGTAGAAGGGATGATCTAAGTCTTTTTGGAGCAATGATGATAATGGGAGACTAAAAGGTGGATGATGTGGGAAGTGATCTTTGCAAATGTTTTGGGACAACACTTTTGAATTAAGAGTTTGATGTTTGATGTTTGGATAAAGGATGTTTATGAACTTGGAAATATTTAGGGTAGACTTGTGACATTCAAGATAAACTAGTTCAAAGATGATAACTAATTTAACTAAGTGCAAGGAAAAGGATTCATTTTACATACAAAGTAGCTAAGTTAGGGTTTGGGTTGATAGATGTCTAAGTCCAAAAGTGTTGGTGTATTCAATTTTTTTGCAAATTTTGGTGAAGTGAAAGATGAAATTTGATGAAGAGGTGAGTGAAATGTTTGACCCAATGTTGACTTAGAGTGAACCTTTATTTTACAAGACCAAGGTAGTGATAAAAATGCTATACCTATAAAGTGATCAAACCCTAAGGACTCAATGATTTTGTAAAAATAGAACTCAAACGATTTTGGAAATAGGACCCAATGATTTTGATAATAGAATTCAATGAATTTGGATAATGGACCTCAATGATTTTGACAATAGAACTCAATGCTTTTGGACTCAATGTTTGTAATTTTTTCCTTGTATGATAGTGGGCATATGGTTTGGTTGTTCAATCAGAGTGATCGATCTCCAAATGGTCATGTGGGGATCACTTTATCAATTTATCTTGCTTAAGTGAGTTTATTTTACCACAAACACTTGTCTTGGCCATGTTTTCAAACTAGATGTCTATGTCAAAAACATAATTTTCACAATGTCCATTCTATGAAAAGGGTGAATTTTAAGCCATAGTTGCCTATGTTGACTTTGGAAAATATGGATTGAGATATAAGTCAAGATATTTAGAAATCTTTAAGGACAAAAATCCTTAGGACAAGCATTAATATCAAGGCTATTTCAAGAGGTATCCATACTTAGACCAAAGGTTTTGAAATTTTAAAGAAGATTGTGAATGTTTATTTTCAATATTTTGGAACCAAGCAAAGTATTAAATTTACTTACAATCATTTACCACCTATGTTGAATGGTTATACTTGTTGAGTCCCCACTTGGATTTATAAAAACACTAAGACAATGCGAACAGTTAGAGATTTGGCAACACTGGCTCCCCTCCATGACACACACTTCTCAGGACCACTAAATCTCAAAATCCTAAAGATCCGAAGATCGAAAATATTTTTATATTTCAACAATGAATAATACAAATGTGGGGCAACTTTAGAACAATCGTTCTTACACCAACAAGCATTAAGGATTTTTCGTAACTAAACAATTTGGTTCTTAGTAACAAATCAAGAACACCCAGTCGTATACACACCCGCTTTACCACTTAAGGCATGGTACTAGGTGAAGTATGTTATACAATCCAGGATAGAAGGTACTTTCTCATGATTTCCCAACCTTTAATATAACCCACTAGTAAATGTTCTTGCAAGAACTTGCCTATGAGTTTCCCATTGCGGGGTGTGTCTCATAGTAAGTCCTCTCTTTAAGGGTGACACAAAGCATAAAGGTGTACTTAAGTATTTCTCTTCACCCAAGATCACACAAAGCACAAGGGGATTGGATATGTACTATAAGTGTACACAAGCAAAAAAGTACACTTGGAGTGTTTCTCTTCACCCAAGATCACACAAAGTACAAGGATTGGATACACACCACAAGTTTGTCACAAAACAGCAAGCACTCATTCATTTTAACCTCTAAAGCAAAAATGAATTCATTTTACGCACCAAACAAAATGTTAAGTTGCCTTGTTCAATTTTAAAACCCAAAAAACAATGATGAGATGAGGGTTCAGTTTTAGTCATGTTTGAGCATTCAATGTAAAACCTAATTGAAAGCAAGTGAGGTCCTAAAGTGTGAAATAAAAAAATCATTAAAAATGGGTTATAATTGCCCCAAAAGTGTCGAAACACTTGCTACAATTATAGTTCAAATGATAATAGTATGCTTCTTTTCTTCAAGTTGTATCGTCCAAACCTGCAAAACCCAATTAGTTTAAAAACTAGAACAAGCAGTTAGAGACATGTTAGAAATAAAATTAAATAAAAAATTTAAAGCACATGTCAAAATTTAAAGCAAATGTGAAGTTGTTTGGTTCAGTTCTATCCAACTTTGAAAGCTAATTCATTTTATCCTTTCAAGTGTTTGAGAAAGATTTTAAGAAAATTAAATTATAACAGCAACTTGAGATAACAACAACTTTCTCAAACCTTAATCAATTTTGAAATCGTAAAATGGTTTGAAAAGATAAACATGAGATCTTCAAAACCCAACAAGCTTTCTGCAAGATTAATCATATAGAATTTCTTTAAAATGAAGGAAAATAATGCATTTTAGAGATTAAACCTAGAATTTTAAAAAATACAGCAAAATTAATGATGGATAGAAACTTGAGATAATGAAAACTTCCTCAAATCTTGATCAATTTTGAAATCGTAAAATATTTTGGAAAGCTAAATATGAGATCTTCAAAACCCAACAACCTTTCTACAAGATTAGTCATATAGAATTCATTAAAAATTAAGAAAAATCATGTATTTTAGAGATTAAACCCAAAATTTCTCTAAAAAACACACAAAACATTAAAGTTTTCCCTCCTTCTAGTGCCAAAATGTAACCAATGACATAGTGAAGGTTAACTACACCCGATCCATACGAATTCGAGGCATATTTAACCCACTAAGCATCAATCCCAATAAGATCATTCATTGTAAACAAAGACAAAGAAGCCATTAAAACTACATTCTAAATCATGAAAGCTTGAAAAACCTCTCATCTAAGACATTGAAACTTATCCTAGATTGGGGGAGTGGTTTTGTGTTGATGTAGAATAGCAATCCTTTCCCAATCTGGATAATGAGCTTGTTTCAATTAGTTTTATTGAAGAAAACTAATGAAACCATTGATAAATGTGTATGAAAACATGATTTAAAGCTAAATAAACATGATGCAAGATATTTTAACATGATTTATGCTAAGATGATCGATATGGGTGTATGCAAATCTACTCTAAATGTGTGCAAGTTTCAAAAGATTAAAATCATAATCAACAAATAAGCTAAATGTATGCATCTATGTTATCATGGAAGCCATTAATGGAAGCTAAGCTAATATGCAAGTAAATAAAGATAAAATGATGTTAAATGTGAGTGCAAGTGCAAATGATTTTAACAAAATAAGTTTGTTGTTAAAAGATGGATCCATTTGTCTCCAAATAGTGACCTATTTATAGGAGAGAAAATGAGAAATGAAGGGTTAAGATCAAAAAGGTTAATCAATGGTCAAAAATGAAGGAAGATGGAAGCATGGATCATTGATTCCCATCAAGGGTTGAAAATGCAAGATGATATTTAATCAAGGGCTCACATCAATCCAAACAAACACACTTTCAAGACTTGCACAAGAAGTCTTGTAAGTTAGCTTGCACATGAAATCTTGTAAGTTAACTTGCACATGAAATCTTGTAAGTTTGTTAAAAAGAATATTCCTTGGAATATCTTCATGGGTGAGGAAAATAGATATTTAGCAAATTAAAATAAATTTTTAATGTGCAAAAGGGGAAGGAATATTCCTTTTGGAGGAATGTATAAAGGAGGAATATTCCCTTGGAATATTCTTTTGCAAGTGGGGGGAATTAGATTTATTAGTAATTTGATAATTAAATAAAGGTTTAATTATGCAACTTAAGGGATTTAGACCATATTCATTAAATAAAATGATTTAATGAAAAGGGGAAGGTGATACATGAAATTTAATTAAATAACTTAGGATTATTTAATTAAATAAGAGGACTTTAAGGATTTTAATTAAATGACTTGATGTATTTAATTTAATAAGACAAAATGTTAGGATGGAAGGGGATGAATTAACCCGATTAGATTAATTAGGTTAAAAGATGCAAATGATGCAATTAATTAAATAACTAGGAAAATTTAATCAATTAAGCAAAAAAAGGATGGGTTTTAGAATGAAATGATGTTAGTTAGCTAATGTGATCCATCGAGACATTTTTAGGTGTCTACACTAACAAATTATGTGTCATGTGATCAGTAAGGGTGATGTGTTAGAGTAATAATTTATTACGCTTAATTAATTACATCATACTGGTTAATTAATTGAGTCACTTATTCCTCTAGTTGCTTAAGCTAAACTTAGGCACATTAATAATTGATTAATTATTAAGTGTGCACACTAGGGTTTCATTTAGGGTTTCCCTTTTAGGGTTTCTTGATCTCCTTCATAAGGATTGATCTCTTTGTAATAACTGAGATTCTGATAATGCATTTTACACTTTGAGGTTTGCAGATCTTTTTTGTTTTGAATGTCTTTTGCATGTAACAGGTTATTGCATGCAGGCGATCTTGGATTCTAACATGGTATCAGAGCTCCAGACCTACAGCTGCCTGTTCGTGATCTGAAGATATGGCTTATCAGTGAGTTTCAAGTGCAAGGGTTTCCATAGGCATCTTTTTTGCAAGATCTGAGGGTAGCCAATTTTTCGGCACACTATGGGCTCAAACGGACGTCGCCATCGCGTTCGCAGCGCCTCAAAACCCTAGGAACGCTTGTCGTTTGGTTGATTTTGGTGAAGTTGATCTGGGAGGCAAAAAAATTTTGCCAGGGAAGCCGTACGGCCTCCCCAGCACGCGTTCCGAGACATGAAAATGGAAAAAAAATTAAAAAAAAGTCGATCTCGGGTTCTGTGCCGGCGCCTCCAGTGCAAACGGCTCCCACCGCCCGGCGGCCACCGGCCCGCCACCAAGCGGCCACCGCTTCACCGCTGCCGCCGTCCTCCGCCTCCAGTCCGCCGCCACCAGGCGGCGCTCAGCCCATACGCCACCTCCAGCTCTGCCAGCCCTTGAGGGCTTCTCATCCTCGGCCGCCGGTCCCATGGAGAACCACCTGCTCCGCCCCAGCCCCCTGCTCTACGCCCACGGTCACATGGGTGACCAGGGGCCAAAATTTTTCTGCAGGGAGGCCGATTTTTTGCGACGACGGTTTGCAGGCTGTCAAATTTATGCCCGTGAACCGCTGACGTTAGCATGACATCAACGTCCGTACGGTGGTGTTTGTCCCCTCCTAACCCTAGTTTTCTCTAAAGAAGCAGTTTTTTTCTTTTTTGTATAACTTGGGCATACGGTATCGAAATTGGGCAAACGAGATATCGCCGGAAAGCTAGTTCCGAGCACTTTCATTTGGTGCAGTTTATTTTCAGTATTTTCTTGTTTTACTGTATTTATTGCTGGTTGAAGTTAGATGTACTTTTTATGCTTCCGAGCTCATAACTTTTTGCCACGATCTCCGATTTTCGCTATCTTTGCGACGTTGGAAAGGTATTGAGGAGCTTTATGTTGCTGTCCATGCACTTTTTTCTGTATCTGTCACAAGTTTTTCGTTATTCCAGATTTGACCTGATGGGTGTTTTGGAGATTACTTGGATATTTTGACAGTTGGGAGAGTGCTTCTTGCATCTTTGCACTTCATTTTCAGTGATACATCATTTAATAATCGACTGTTGCTTCATAGATTCCAGAGTTGTTCCCGTTTGGAGTTTTCGAGTGTTCTGTGGCATCGGGTCTGCTGTTGCATCATTATGATTCCGATATGGTTTCTTGTAGACAGAAGTATCTTTCCTTGCTTGCCAAATTGCGGTTCTAGTGTTACTCTACAGTGTTCTTCCAGTGCTTCTTTGCAGCATGTCATATCATTGTAGGGGGGTTTTGTCCCACTGGGTTTTCCTCCTCTACCTCTTTCTTGCATTTGTAAATGGGTACCTGATCAGGCCTAGTGGCCGGGACCCATCTTTTCTTGCATGCATCTTATTCTAGTGTTTTAGCTTCTTCCTAAGTTCATCTTAAGGGGGGGTGTTAGAGTAATAATTTATTACGCTTAATTAATTATATCATACTAGTTAATTAATTAAGTCACTTATTCCTCTAGTTGCTTAAGCTAAACTTAGGCACATTAATAATTGATTAATTATTAAGTGTGCACACTAGGGTTTCATTTAGGGTTTCTTGATCTCCTTCATAAGGATTGATCTCTTTGTAATAACTGAGATTCTGATAATGCATTTTACACTTTGAGGTTTGCAGATCTTTTTTGTTCTGAATGTCTTTTGCATGTAACAGGTTATTACATGCAGGCGATCTTGGATTCTAACATGATGCTGGCATGACACACTCTCTGGTACCACGGTGACAGAGGGGAGACTAGACCTCATGACCTCTTGCCCACAACGAGATGCTTTAACC
Organism: Sequoiadendron giganteum; assembly: GCA_007115665.2. Classification (NCBI taxonomy): domain Eukaryota; kingdom Viridiplantae; phylum Streptophyta; class Pinopsida; order Cupressales; family Cupressaceae; genus Sequoiadendron; species Sequoiadendron giganteum. The sequence goes on from CM021100.1 coordinate 620,444,709, forward strand.
AATCGACCTCGGCCCTCCACCTAAATTATTTGTCACTTTAATTAACATATACTAATTTAATTATTTTTAAAAATAAAAAATATGTAACCAAATTAAACATATAGACCTCTTAATTTAGACTCATAATTAAAAATAAATGAATACATCTCAAAATAACTATTTAACCATTAAGAAAATATACATAAATAATAAATTTCTAGAAAATAAATAAAAATCATTTAGATAATTAAAAAAGTTAAAAATGAGATGCTTATTCAATAATCTTCCGCAAGTCATTTACTTTCATCCCTATCATGAGACAAGATTAATAATTACATGGTAGGTATATTTTAATGAATTACATGGTAGGTAGATTTTAATGAAGTTAAATTCCCTTAATAGTATTTTCTCCTCATAAATTATATTTTCTAAAAGCAAAAAAAATTGCATTCGTTGTGGAATACTTCAAATTAGTTATTGATTGTTATTTTTGACTATTTAAAAAATTTAAGAGTTATTTATAAATATTCATCAATTGTTAAATGTTGCATGGTAGACATGATTTTTTTACAATAAATTTCAAATGTTATGTAATTGATGATTTTAAAGTATGTTATTATATTGCAAATATAACATTTATATTTATTATGATATTGAAGGAGGTTTTCCTAGTGTAGTTACACAATGTTTTGTCATAAAATTTATTACAAATAAATTTATTGGTACAAATGAATGCATTCCTTCAAATTATTATAATATGTTTTTCTTTGCATTGATTAGTGACCACATATTTCTACAATATCACCTAGTGAATAGCGAAGCAAGTTACATATGTAACAACTCATAATGAAATACAAACCAACTTAGATTCAACAAGGTGAAGATAGTCAAATAAAAATCATAGTAGCACATATCAATTTATTCAATAAAGTTAGCATATTATCACTTTCCTTTTCAATTGATCAAATGACTTCACATATTTTTATTGTATCTCCCAACTAGTAGTGAAGTAGGTATGCCAACTTATAGTAGAATACAAACCAATTTAAACATAACAAGGTGAAGATAGTTAGGTAAAGATAAAAATACAAGAAAAGCATGACCAAAGAACAATAAAGATTGTCATTGTGTAATGAAAGGTACCAATAACTCTCTTTATACATAATTTATGAATAGAATTCATATTGCGATGCATTTTTTATTATTGTCCTCAAACCACCTATGGATGATACCATCATGAGTAAAACTCCCAAAATTATACATATCTGCACAAAAATAAATGCATTAAGAGATCTTAATATTTTTGCATTTGCATATCTTATTTTTTAAGCTTATAATAATTGAGAAAATGTAGTTTAAATATTTAAAAATGTAATAAATTATTTATTTATTTTATTTGTAATCTTTAAATAAAATGGATTTAAAAAAAAAAAAAATCAAAATTGGAAAACAAGTATAGAGTGCAATACCCAATTTGCTATCCATGATAAGCTAAACCTTCTTGGCTTGTATATTGCAAGCCACATGATGCATGGAAGCTGCAATGGAGTAGAATCCAATAAAAAAGTTATAAATTGAATATAATAAAAAAATATTTATTTTGGTTAGAATGGGTAAATAAGACTAAGCTTGACTTCAATTGACAAGTTGAATAAAGATGTAGTATAAAATACTTACAAAATAGGTTGTTGGAGCAAATGCAAATCCTCCAAAGAATCCAAGTAGACCCCCAAAGAAAGGAAGTGATATACCAACAAAGCAAGTCGCAGCTGAAATATATTTTTTAAAAATATTAGGGAAATCCTTATATAAGATTGGAAAGAAACTTCAAATATTAAATACAATACTTCTTGCCTGAATTTCAACTTTTCTATAAATACAATTCCACTTACCAACATAGAGTGAACGGACAATCAAACGTAACCATATTCCTGGAGTGAAGTGAAGTTTGGTAACCAACACTGTTTCCATCATATCAAATACTGGCATGGCATAGATCTACATCAAAATACAAAAATATCAACAAAAAGAAAGATTACCTATATAAGATTGATAGTATTTAAAGTAAAAATAATATTTAAAAAAAAAGTATGTTACACTTAAAATTCAAAACTAAATATTTGTGAATGTAAATCTATTTGAAAAGATTAAATTAAAAGATTTTTTTAAGAATTTTATATAAAATTAATAAAGATAATGTAGATTACTTTCTATTGAAATAAAATATATAAAATGTGTATAAATACTGATTGTAAGATCTTAAAATTAAAGACTTGACAACTCTAATAATGAACTTACTTTTAAAAATCTTTATACCATACATATACACAAATTTAAGTTCCCACCATACCAAAACCTTTTAAAAAATTTGTATAACTGGACTGTAAAATTATAACTAGGAACCAAGTAAGTCATTTAAAGCAGCATTTAAAAGACTGGATCTGTGTATACCTGATAGCTTCCAATCACATGGACCACCACCATCATGTTTGCTGCTGCAATAAGCCATTTGGGTTTCCCAATTGTAAGTAAAATATTGTCCTCAACAGAGTTTCCATAAGCCCAAAAACCGATCAGTGCTACAGGGAAGTAACAGATAGCAACGATGATATAGGCAACAATTACTCCTCGCCACATAGGAACCTTTGATGGTTTATCTGGTTTGGACGGTATAGTGGCTTGGATCTCTAGGACCACATTGTGCCCGGCATAAGCAAAGGCCACGTCTCCCAGAGCATTAAACACATTAAAAACTGTATCTGCAGTGGATGAGCTTTTTATACCATAGTCCACATCGGCTATTTGCCCCTGATGGGCAGTGGCCCCCCAAGCAATTGTGGAATAGCTGCACAATCAAATTGCTATGAGTCAGTATAGCATTTCCTATGCATTTGAATTAACCAGTCAAAGGATAAAGCATAAAGCTTTACCTGAGGGACATTACTGCTGCAGCCAGGGAAATTCCAGCCACTGAGTTGAAATTGGGCAGCTGAGCCAGAACGAAGTGAACTGAACCGAAAATTGCAATGAAGTAGGACTGTCTAATTTTTTTGCATTTATCTTCACAAACAAGGTCGTGAAACCTCTTCAAAGATTTCCCCCCTGTAACCATATACACTATATCTACTCCGACTTCTACTATCAATTGCTGTGGAACAACTATCCATAAACCAAGCTTTTCCCCAAAAGCATGCTGTCCCAGTTCATGATATCGATCAAAACGTTTTCCTGGAACCATTTCATGCATTTCAACCATCTGCCAGAGTGTGTACAGGGTAATTATCCAGGATAGCACAAGCACTATAACTCCTGGAGTCCTGCGAATCAAACAACAAAAATTAGAACTTCGATCCACAGACTGGTAAAATCCACCACATGGTATATGAAATCCTAAGCAGATAAAGAAAAGTTTTAATGGGTTTGCCTCGATTTTTTAAGGATTTGCCAAAAATTAAAATACTCGAGCGGTTCCCAAAACATATCGCCCACCTCTTGAGTTTTGTTTCTGTACTTCTTGGGAAAATGCCCATCGAAGCCATTTAGGCCATGGCTATATGTTTCAAAGGATAGCCTGTGAATTTGTGCTAATTTGCTAATGCTGCAGATTTAGAGAAAAAATGGGTGTACAATTATGTTGCTTAGAGCATTCATACCATCCCAAAGCTGCTACTGCATGTGGTAAGCTGAGGACTCCAGCACCGACCATAGCAGTGACATTGTGGAATGCTGCGTACCACCATTTTGCATTACGAGATGATGTGATTGGAAGCCAATCTTCATAAGCCTTTCCTTCTTTCTTCTCTTTTTCAACATTTCCATTAAACGTATCCTGCAAGGAGGATTTAAACTAGTTAAATTCAGGAATAGTGAATTCAGTAGTGACGAGTATTTAAATCAGGCAATTAAATAAAGCAAGAGATTTGTAGTCGACACTGAATATTACTGAAGAATTTTAAGCTTCTTTCTTAAGCTTTCTGAAGATGTATTAGGAGAAGATTCAAGACGTTGACCAGTTTTTTTTCAAATGTTCTTAGATTCCAAAATAATTTAAGACAACGTGGCATTACAAACAAGATAATTTGAAAGCAAAAGCTACCCTGTCTTGATCCCCAAATGAAATATGGCCTTAACATACACATTCCACAGGAATTTGTAGACAATTGTTCAATGCCAAAGGTTTGGAATGGAAATTAAGAAAATTTTGTTCAGGGCCCCGCATTCACCCTACTACCTAGTACATATGAACTTAGAAATATAATCTTAAAGGCAACATTAATTTTTCCAAATAAAGGGGATTTTGGCTAAACTTTGATAATTAATGAAATAATAAATAAAATTAAATATAAGTTTCTAATTATTCCTTCTAAGGTGCTTATATTTATGAAAGACTTCAAGTAGATCCGCGTTTTTTCTTGAGGAATAAATTAGTTTGATTTTATCAAATTTATTGAAATTGAATAAGTAATGTAATGTGATGGATCTTATTTGGATATGATTGATTTTTGAAAGTTAATTGATTTATTTTTTAATTTTGTTCAATAATTAAATAATTTATTAATTTAATCAAATAAGAATACAATAAATAATTATTCTATTTTTATTGGTCAATATTTATTTTTGATTGTTAAATTAGATAATATTTAAAAATAGTCTTAATTTTATATTTAATTTTTTAAATTATTTTCATAACTATAAAAAAATAATAAATTATTTAATTAAAAAAATCAATTAAAATCAATATTAAATACATTAATTATAAGATCTGATATTTATGCTCTATTACTATAAAAATTATTGATAACAACATATAATAAATTTTATAATTGAATAATTATAATATATAAAAATAAATCAAATTATATATGAAAATTTTAAAATCATAGTTAATATTATATTATTCCACTAAAATCTCCCTTAAATTTGTATCCAAAATTTATCTCTCCTCCAAATTAAATGTATCATGTAAAAAGAACAGCAAAAAATCACGTATGACAACTGGTTCGACATTTTCTAAAACGCTTTCCATGACGCTTGACCATAAGCAGATAGTTCGTTACCATCAAAACAACTTGACTAAAAATAATAAGGAAGAACTTAAACGTTATGATTTCAACTTAGCCCAAAACAAAATCAATACCTTATCTAAAGAAGTTTAGCTATAAAACGGCAGGTCAAGGGTGGAATAGTACTGGCTATTCGTGAGAGGCTAGGTTATGGGATTTTATCAAAGCGCTGAGGAAAAGGGAAAATTGTTCACAGGGAAATTCGTATTAAGGCTCTGCCACTGCGTTTGATGAGAATTTAAATTCAAGCATATATCAAGAAGAGGATTAGAATTCCTGCAAGTTCTCGCAAAGACGATGATTTCTATATGTGATTATTTGTTACAGCGGATTTAGTTTCTTTCATCCTTTCTAGTATTCATAAAGAAATTATAATTGAAGCGAATAGGACTGTATCTATCAGTAACGACAAAACACCATTCGAAATTCTCAGTCGACTCTTCAAAAAAGACCAAAGCAGTACTCAAAATTGCTGGCGAATTCTATGTTTAAATGATCAGGGACGAATCAAACAGGAATGATTCATAGTCATTTTGAATGCGCCCTAAAATTCCAAATCAATTTCAGCAAATCTTTTCTTGGGTCTACGTTCTGTGGTCAAATTCAAATTACCCAGCTGCTAAATATTCAAGCTAAGAGGGCAGAAAACTCTCAACTGAAAACAAGAAACAACATTCTAACTAAAATTTCATGTGCCATGTTTCTTCAATTCCATGGGAAAGCGTTCTTTGAACTACTGCTCTGCGGTAAATTAATAAAGCTGAAGCATGAAAACACAAGAAATGTAAAAGGGTTCTTTGTATTTGTACTAACCTGTGTTACATTAAATGAGTTCTCAGGATTTCCAGTTTCGTATACCATCTTGAAAATCTGAGTCTCAGAGATTGAGCTAACCAGATTTCAACTCGAAATCTGCCACTGGCAATGCTTTAGGGCGTAGAGCCTCTGCAGGCTATCCTAACTTGTAGCAGGAGAGAATGGGGTGTTACAGAATCAAGCAAGCAGGCCGTTCAAAGCTTTTAATATTAAAATGGCCGGCTCGGCGGCAAATCCAAACACTCTGAGAAAACAGAAACAATTGAATTTGCGGGACCCGCACATACGCAACTCTACTTCACATCTTTTATCTCATCTCACCTCTCGTATGATCTCGACCGTCCAAATTTCAAAGATACCCGAGCGTTATTGTCACCTCTTTTAAAATAATTTGAAACTTTGTTTTAATCGCTTGCTTGAAGACTAAGCAGAAAACTCTCGTTCTTTAGTCTGTTTCATGGGATGCCCATTGGCCAATTATATTTGAGATCCCCGCTGATCAACATCGATGGCTCATCTTTAGTCTGTTTTATCCATGCGCCTTTTCTCGATTTCATCTCTTTTCTCATTAGTCTTCTTTCACTACTGCCTTTGATTACATGTCATCTTCCTTGTTTTTCTATGAACTTGAAGATAAATTATAGCTGTTGTCTCTATTGAAAAGTACATGTTTCTTTTAGTATTATTTTACATGGGATTGATTAAATATTTTTAAATTCTTTTACTTTACTTTTATTTTGGATTTGATGTATTATTAGTCTAAATTTCACATCTATATAGCATCATTAGTATAATTAGCAATACAAACAAGTTCTTGGTGGTTTTCTATGTTCATAAGTCAACATCTTTGTATCAATTTTATGGAGAGTATAGTGCTTTCCACCCACCTCGAACTCTCTTCATTATGTAATCTTCCCAACTAAATTTGTAAGTAAAATACAACATCAAGTATTTATATTTGTAGACACCTCAATATTTTTCTAGTGTACCTAGTCTTAATCGACTAAATGCATCACCTAGACCAAGTCCCCTTTACCTAATGTTTCACACTTAATTAAATAATCATATTGTTTAATTAATTTTTTCCATCACTTGACAATAAATAAATAAATACCATTTACACCTATTTTCCACCTCACATGTAGATAAAATAATTTAATTATGCCTTATTCCCTCAATACATTCCAAGAATAAAGGGCACCTAAGAACACTTGTCCTTATGGTTTCATTCTTCTCTCCACCAAACCCAATATTATAGCCTTACTAGATGTGTATGTCCCTTATCTTTTGCATGGTCGCAAGCACTTACTAACTTTAGTAAGTTCATCTTAACCATTCACAATCCAACAAACTCCATCTCAACTCCCCATCCTCTTCTTGATACTAGGGAAATCCTCTCAAGCATCCTCCATTGTTGATTTCACCATCAAATCTCGACCATCCATTGCCTGTTTCAAAATTCTATAAATTGAGGCACACATTCACTCATTTCAAATCCATCAACTTTATGCTAGGTATATGTTGTCAAAACATAATCTTCAAGCAAAGGAGCATCCATATACTAACTAGTCATTGTATAGGAACGCATATGCTTGGTTGCTTCTATATTACATTTCAAATCATTACCATTATAGTATTCTATCACTATCTCAAGTGGTTTTCCATCAAATAGCAATTTATATGTTTTTTCTTCTATTAACATAAGAAGATAAAAATCTTAGTTTTGCCAAAGCGATTTGCATCCTATCTTTTCCAAGAAAGACTTCAATTGCTTTCAAATGATCTATTAGACTTTGGACAATTATAGTGGTCATGATAATAGCTCAAGCAAGAAGATGGGTCCACAAAGAGGGGAAGTTTCAGTCAAAAGAAAAATGTCGAGAGAACAAGTACTCGTTTTAAACAAAATGGGTACTTGTTTAGCTACAAGATCCCAAGCCTAAAATCAAAATGGGTACCCATTACGCTTTGAGATCTCATACCAAAACGAGTACCAATTTTGAAACGCATATTAGTTATGGAACGGGTACCCATTTCTTAAAGCTATTTAATTTTTAAAGAAATAATTGTCAAGTGATTTTTTTTCCCCCACTTCTATGACTCAACAACGACCAAGGCGAAATGGGTATCCTTTTAGCATTGCAAGTTTTAGCGACCTCTAGGTTAGGATTTCAAGTTTTTAGTGTTTTTTTGGCTATATATTTAATATTAATAGTTTGAAATTAAGGTTTACATTATGACTATATATTTGGCATTTATATTTTGAAATTGAGGTAAATTATAAATTTTAAGTTATTTTAATCTTCATATTTAAAATGAATTTTATAGTTCCAAAATAACTCATATTAATCATTTCTTTCAATAACTAGAAACCTAAAAGATATAGAAACCAAAACCTAAAAATTGATATAAAAATCAAAATCTAAAAAATATAGAAACTCTAACTATAGATGATCTCACAATTGATCTATGATCATTTATGTAGATTTTTTTTTAAAGAATTTAAAACAACAACTAGATGAATCACTTCAAAAATATGATCAACATTCCATGAAACTAATATCAAATACTACATGACATTATTTTCACCCATCAGCAAGAATGATTTCTCAAGGGCTTGAATGCACATTTACAATGGGAGTTGGTTAAAAAAATATATATAATTCAAGAGGTTACACTATATTCTACATTATTCCTCAAAGCTATATTTGAACCATAATAATATGGATCATACTATGGCTAGAATAAAACATGAGCCTCATGATCATTCGCATGGAACAACTAGTAGGTATGCAAGATACCAAAATTAATTTGTAGTGTTAAAATATTATTTTGGCGTACACATTTGAATAGAAAGCAAGATGGGATTTTATCACAGCGCTCAGGAAAGGGGAAAACTGCTCACAGGGATGTTCGTATTAATGCTCTGCCACTGCGGTTTGATGAGAATTTAAATTCAAACAATTTTCAAGGAGAGAATTAGAATTCCTGCAAAGTCCTCGCTAAGACAATGATTTCTCTATGTGCTTATTTATTACAGCAAATTTAGTTTCTCTCGTCCTTTCTCGTACTCTACCTGGACTAGATATTGCGAGCTCACAAACAAATTATAATTGAAGCGAATAGGACTGTTTCTATCAGTAACGACAAAACACCATTCGAAATTCTCAGTCGACTCTTCAAAAAGACCAAAGCAGTACTCAAAATTGCCGGCGAATTATATGTTTAAATGAACAAGGGCGAATTAAACAGCAACAATTGACAGTCATTTTGAATCGCCGTAAAAATACAAATCAATTTCAGTAAATCTTTTCTTGGGCCTGCGTTCTGTGGTCAAATTCAAATTACTCAGCTGCTAAATATTCAAGCTAAGAGGGCAGAAAACTCCCAAACTGAAAACAAGAAACAACATTCTAACTAAAATTTCATGCGCCATGTTTCTTCAATTCCATGGGAAAGCGTTATTTGAACTACTGCTCTGCGGTAAATTAATAAAGCATGAAAGCACAAGAAATATAAAAGGGTTCTTTGCATTAGTACTACTAACCTGTGTTACATTAAATGAGTTCTCAGGATTTCCAGTTTCGTATACCATCTTGAAAATCTGAGCCTCACAGATTGAGCTAACCAAATTTGAACTCGAAACCTGCTGCTGGGAATGCTTTAGGGCGTAGACCTTCTGCAGGCTATCCTAACTTGTTGCAGGAGAGAAATGGAGTGTTACAGAATCCAAGCAAGCAGGCCGTTAATAGCTTTTAATATTAAAATGGCCGGCTCAGCGGTAAAACCAAACACTTTCACACCGGGAGAAAACAGAAACAATTGAATTTGCGGGACCCGCATATATTCAACTCCAGTTCACATCTTTTATCTCATCTCACCTCTCGTATGATCTCGACCGTCCAAATTTTAAAAATACCCGGACGTTATTGTCACCTCTTTTTAAATAATTTGAAACTTTGGTTTAACCGCTTGCTTGAAGACTAAGCAGAAAACTCTTGGTCTTTAGTCTGTTTCATGGGATGCCCATTGGCTGATTATTTTTGAGATCCCCGCTAATCAACATCGACGGCTCATCTTTCGTCTGTTTTATCCATGCGCCTTTTCTTGATTTCATCTCTTTTCTCATTAGCCTTCTTTCACTATTGCCTTTGATTACTTAGAAGAGAAATTATAGTTGTTGTCTCTATCTGAAAAGTACATGTTTCTTTTAGTATTATTTTACATGGGATTGATTAAGTATTTTAATTTTTTTTAATTTATTTTTTATTTTAGATTTGATGTATTATTATAAATTTCACATCTATAGAGCATCATTAGTATAATTAATAATATAAACAAGAACACGGTGGTTTTCTATGATCACAAGGCACCATCTTTCCATCTATTTTATGGATAGTATAGTGTTTTCCATCCACCTTGGGTTCTCTTCATTGTGCAATCTTCCCAACTAAGCTTGTAAGTAAAATACAACACCAAGTATTTGCATTCAGAAACATCTCAATATTTCCCTAGTGTACCTAGTCCTAATCAACTAAATGTGTCACCTAGACCAAGTCCCCTTTACCTAAAGTTCCATAATTAATTAAATAATCATATTGTTTAAATAATCTCCTTTTCCATCTCACCTCACAATAAATAAATAAATACCATTTACCCTTATTTTCCACCTCACATGTAGCTAAAATAATTAAATAATATAATTATTTAATTATGTTTATATTTCCTCAACTCATTCCAAGAATAAAGGGCACCTAAGAGTACTTGTCCTTATGATTCCATTATTCTCCCCACCAAACCCAAGAACATAGCCCTACTAGTTGTGTGTGTTATGTATCTCTCTCATCGTCACAACCACTTACTAACATTAGTAAGTTCATCTTAGCCATTCACAATCCAACAACCTCCATCTCAACTCTCCATCCTCTCCTTGATACTCTGGAAATCCTCTAAAGCATCCTTCCCTGTTGATTTCACCATCAAATCTTGACCATCCATCACCTCCTTCAAAATTATATAAATTGAGGCACTCCTTCACTCATTTCAATTCCATGAACTTTATGCTAGGTATATGTTGTCAAAACATATATCTTCAAGAAAAGGAGCATCCATATACCAACTAGTCATTGGATCAATTCAATCACAATCGAGTTTATGACAACATTTGAGCTTATTGTTTATATCATTGTCTTGTTTTGAATTTTATGATGAGCTCTATCTAGAGGTTTTGTCTTGATTTAGATTAGAACTTACGTGTTTGGTTGCTTCTATATTACATTTCAAATCATTGGCATTATAGTATTATATCACCATCTCAAGTGGCTTTCCATCAAATTGTAATTTATATGTTTTTAATTCTATTAACATGAGACTTGATCAAAATCTTAGTTTTACCAATGCGACTTGCATCCTATCTTCTTCACCAAAGACTTCAATTGATTTCAAATGATCTCTTAGACTTTCGAAAATTATAGTGGTCATGATAAGATCATCCACATAAGTGTTTTTATAACATAATTAGCTACCTTAACCCTGCCACCACCTAATCTATCCATCCTTTCTTCCAACTTGTCAATATTGGGCCTATTAGAGTGAGCAATAGCAAACAACCCTATTTAATCCCAATGCCACTATTTAAAGTATGTGTTAAATATAACGTCAAACATTAAACTTGGTGCTAGCAATCGATATATTTTTATGGGTGAAATTTTAAATATAGTAACTTTAAATTTATACATTTAACCTTGATCCTCTATTTTAACATTCAAGGATTATTAGTCCATAAAAATGCTGCTAAAAATGAAAGATGAAAAGTCTCAATTTGAGGGTGCAAACTAAATTTTGATAGAGCCTCCAAACGAAACCTTGACTTTGTGTTGGACATGTATCAAGAGATATGTAGGGAAAGATCTTGCTTAGGCTCTCACAAAATCTAGGATAGAAAATGACTAATGAAGAAAAGTGGGGGGTTCTTCTTGTAAGATTTGCGATGGCTTATTCAGTTGGGCCTAGTAGTATCACTATATAAATTAACCCATAAATTCTTATAAATGCCTTCAAAAAGTAACTGTGTCCTAATTGGAAATCGAGATACACCCTTAAGTAAGCTCTCTTATGGATGGATAAAATTAATAGTGTTGATCTTAGGCATTGCTACAAGAAGAAAAAATAGATCACATATGGTTTAGCAAACCATGGCATAAAACTAACAACTATTTCAACACAAAAAAATGTATCTTATCTAATTGGGAGGACTTACCTAGGCTTGAGGATGATGATTCCCCCCCTTGATAATGGTTCTTAGAAATTGTAGTGATATTTATCATTTTATATTAAGGGATGGATTGGAAATGAAGTCCTAGTCATGTATAGATCTCTAAAAAATTATGTTTATTGTTCATTCTTGGGTTATATGATGTCAATAGGAGGGTGGTGTCTTTATATAACACATTTGAATGCAAGTCTTTATTCTATTTTGGTGGCTAGGATCCTTCTTGTTGGTTTCTTTGAAGGGTGGTAGGTGGGGTTTAGTACTACACGGTTGTGTGTGATGTTAGGTTTTATGGTAGGATGGGTAGTTAGGTCTTTGCACAACTTGCTTCACATAAGATGTTTTTTTGTGTATAGGAGCGAATTTGCACCCCTTGTGTAAATTCCCCTTTTGCATATCCTCACATTAGAAAATCAAATCTGAAGGTGAAATTCCACATCACCCATTCGAAATGCATCCATTTGGTGCATGTTTTGTGTGTCGATGAGGGGATTTTCGTCAGGGATATGAGCGCAATGCACAAACATCTACTCGATGCGTTGTCGTCCCTGACAGATTCCTACCCTTGAGTCCATAGGGACGTTACACTCCTCATTGGGGACGGTTTGTAATGCCTCTGTGTGACCAACCAACCCAAAAATGGTTCATTTTGGCCTTCAAAAGAATTCATTTCACACTCACTTCATCTATTACCACTTCATTCAATCTTTCACTCATTTTTCAACATTCTACACACAATTCTAGCAAATTTCACCACTCCATTGAGCATTGCAGAAGTTGGTTACTTCATCAACTTCATCCTTGCACATGTTGTTCTACCATAGAAATTGCGAACTTCGAGTCTTGCTAGACCTCCCTTCGTCACAGTTGTGGTTGTGGCAATTTTTCTAAGTTCATTACCTTGCATTCTCCCTTCATTGGCCTTGAGTGCCTTTGGGTGGAGGTGGTATAACATCACTTTACTTTCGCATTGTGATTTGATAGAGTATCTTTTATCTTTTGTAGTGTTTAGTGCATTTATTTCTATCTCCTTTATCATACTTTCTACTTCATTGCTTTTCTAGCTGTCCGTGGAGGTGGAAACACCAAAGTGGGGGTTTGGCTGAGGAAAACCCCTATACAACCCCAAAAATTTTCCCTTCTTGCTTATGTGTAGGTGGAAGTTTGTGTGGAGCTCGCTAGCAAACTAGCTCTTCAGTGAGTTGATATTCATCACCCTCATTTTTATCTACTTATTTTATCATTTATTTACTTACTTTTTTTACTTTATCATTATGTTTATTTCATTAAAGTTAGTTAGCTAGGTTGTCAGTAGGCTTTTGGTTTTTTCCTCACTACATTTTAGGTTTCCTGGCTGTATGGATGATAGCACGCTAGAGAGACACTAGCTCATCGCTTTGTCATCCTAGACCCGCACTGCCATCCTTAGACAAAGAGTTGTCTAAGGTGTAGTTTGGAATCCAGAAACTGGCTCGTCTAGCCCCAATTAGATTTTTGGGTCTGTAGAGCGACATAAGAACTTGAGAGTGCTCTTCATTCTCGATCCTCATCCCAAGACACCTGTTAGAGTGAGGTAAGTTAGGGCAGCCCTTCGTTCTCGACTCTTCGTGACCTAGAGCCTTGATGTGGTTGGTCCCCCTCTCATACATTTTTGGTGAACTCGATGTGAACAAAGTTTGTCCATTCGCCTATGTTGAGACTTTTCTCCACACTTGGTGACAGTTGTAAGCCTAAGTGTTGTGAAGGTTTGTAAGCATCACAACCCAGTCCACAACTTCCAGGTACGTTGTTAGGAGAAGTGTGCAACACATACCGATGGTAAAGATGAGGGCCACTTCTAGTTTCGCCTCCAGTTTCTCCACTGGTCTAATTACTGATCATACTACTGATTTTCCTACAAATTAAGCTGATGAGATGGGTTTCATAGAAGAGATCAATTGTGTTCCTACCCCTCCAACATCCCCTATGGCTTCATCCATAGACGAGGATTTGCATATCCCTACAGAAAACCTTTTGGCATTAGATAATAGATTATTGGACCTTCTGAACCATTTAGAAAAAAACATTGAGCATGGCAAGAGTTGCTAGGGTTACTAGCGAGGTGAGACATCTATTAGGGAAGGATCAGAGGGGTATAGAGTTCTTACGTGGCCTTTTTGATCTAACCGAAGCTTATATCCCCTCATATAAGCCTAGGCCAGGTACTACTTGAGGAGAAGTGCTAGATACCTATGAAAGACAAATAGGCATTTCAATGCCAACCACGTTTGTATGCATGGCCAAAATAGGCCCTCTGATCAGTGTTTCCTCTGCTTCTTTGAAACCCCCTACTCTCAAGGTGAGTAGACTACTCCTTGGGTTCTATTTCACCCCTCCTACTACCTCTGGCAGTGGGGGCTCTGGTAGAATGAGAAGTGGTAGTTTTGGTAGCGGGGGTGTACTGGTGGAGGTGGATTTGGTGGAGGTAGCTTTGGTGGAGGCCATGGTGGTGGTTTTGGTAGTGGAGGTGGCTTCAATGGAGGCTCCACTGGTGGTGGTGGTGGCTCCAGGGGTGGTCATAGTAGTGGCTCTAGAGGTGGTTTTGGTAGAGGTGGTTCTAGAGGTTCCACTGGGCCTTTGTCATCTTCTAACCCTGTTTTGATTGCCCTTCTATAGAACATGGGTGAGATGAAAAGTCAGTTGGTGAGCCTTTCCCAAGCCTCTGCCCAACCTATCTTTTGGCCCTTCTTCTAACATAGCCCATTGTTGGTAGCAATTTCAAGTACTCCTTTCCCACAAAGAATGGAGATTCCCCAATTTGAAAAGTATGGCGGCAAAGGGGATCTGCAAAAACATGTGTCAACCTTTAATGCCATGTGTACAAATTTCTTCCATCATAACACTTTGATGGAAAAATTATTTCCTCGATCTCTCAAGGAGACAAAAAACGAGTGGTACTATTCCTTGCCCGAAAATTTCTTAATTTTCATTTGATCAACTTGTAAATCGGTTTCTCCATCAATTCCAAGCTAACATTGGTTCGAAGATGACTTTCTCAAGATGTGTAGAAGGTTTTCATAGATAAATTGCAGAGAGCTTGGCAGGAAAATTTTTCCCTAATGAAATACCATTCCTTTGCGCATCTATGTGCCTCGTTGTGAGAATATCAAAAAATAGTAGTTCAGTTTGGGGGATCTTCCTCACACTCTCGTTCAAAAGGAAAGTCTATTGTATCCATTTAAGGAAAAGGAAAAACTATTGCGAATGTAGTCGCCATGACAAATGATAACGACCTCAAATGCAAGAGGAGGTTTACAAAGTTAGTGGAATCTTATTCTTCCATCTTGCAAAATTTGTTGAAGGACAAGATCATAACTTCGGAAAACCCTCGAACTCTTAAGGAACCTTATCCTGATTGGTATGATGCAAATGCTTTCTGTCAGTACCATCGAGTTAATGGGCATTATACCGAGCATTGTATGTGCCTGCATCACGAGATACAAGATCACATCGATGATGGTACCATTCGTCTCGTTGGGATGAAACAAAATGTGAATAAATTGGTGGCAAAGGCCAATAGTGAGTTGCATATCTACATGAACCCATTTCTGTCTCACTCTGCTAACTTGATTATTGACCCCTCTGATTCCTCTACTCAGCCCTCAGTATACGTTAATATGGTCATGGTTACTACTTCCTTGCAGCCTAAGACTGTTTCGCCAAATGTGACATTCACTTCGCAGGACATGGCCTTGAATAACAAGCCCTCTCCCCTCTACATTCCCGCTCGCCTCAATGGAAAAATTGTGATGGGGGTCCTAGTTGATCCCGCGAGTTGAGTGAATATTATTATAGAGGAGATACTATGGTTAAATTCATTGTAGAAGGATGAGTATGAGAAAACAAAGTCTATCACTCTTACACATGATGGTCTCTCTCTTAAGCCATATGGATGAATAACTCTTTATGTCCTAGTTGGACCTAGGGCTATGGATACGACCTTTGATTTTATTCCAGAATTTGATTTGTTCAAAGTCAAGTTAGGCATTCCTTGGCTAGCTTCCATGAACGAAATTGCTTTCGTCATTCATAAGTGTTTAAAATTCTCCCATGAAGGTGTTGTGCATGTTGTGCATGTTGTGCATGACACCGGATATCATCCATTGGTATCCCGTGAGGGCTATTCATTGGATCATTTTCGGCTTGCCCCGGTCAGTTTGCTTCCCCCTAGGATGGACCTACTTTACCAAAGCTAAGTGAAGTATAAGACCGGGGGTAAGGGACAACCGAAAGTGACCCCTCCGATAGTGCAGTAACACGTTGCCTCCTCTTCTTGAAAGGGAAAAAAGGCCTTCCCATCCTCAAGGTGCCACTTCTTCTCCCCTTTCTAAAGAAGAGTTTTGTATGTCTAATCTTGGATTCCACATAAGAAGTCTGATGGTGCCTGCTTGGCATAAATCCAAGATTAGGATATCAAACCTTCCTACTGTTCCTCCTGGACCTTGGCCCTACCTGTATGATAGGGGGATGGGTCCTCATAGGGAATCCTCTATGTCTCGGCCTCCACAACCTCTTACCACTCATACTCCTAAAGTAGTGAATGTGAAGAGGCCCGCCATCGAGGTGCTAGAGCTGACTCCCCTGTTGTCTCTCAACCTCTTCCTCTTACTCACATTCAAGAGTATGTACCTCCACTAGAGATGGTTGTGGTGGACAATCCTATGGCTAAGAAGGAGCCTTCTGTCCCATCCCATCTCCCAACCTCTAGCTCCAAGAGTCACATAAATCTCCTTGCACGTGAGCGCAAGAGTTGGTGAAAGGCTCTAGCAGTTGAGAAAGACTATTTGAAGAGGAAGGAAGGGGAGTCGACCGCCCTTGTTTCAGGGCCTCCTACTATGTCCTCCTCTCTCATCCCCTCTACTTCCATTCAATCGAGTTCGGTCCTGATTTTGGCTCTTGTTGTGAGCGTGAGCGCCCAAGATCCTAAAAGGGTGTAGGTGTTTACTGCTCCTTCTATCAAGCTGCCTCTTTTGATCTCCCTTCCAGACATCCTACCATTCTCAAAAATCGTGGACATGTCGAACACCTTGGTGGTGTCTGTCATAGTCTTCTCCTCCTCTTTCATGCCTCTTGCCTCGTTTGTGGGGAGTTCACATCTTGTGACGAATCAGAAGGTGGAGATTGGCCCTTCTAGCAATGGGGGGGCATAGGAGGATCCTACCTTCTTTAGAGGGTGGTCTTGGGCTAGCTTATGTTGTCCTAGTGACGAAGCAAGTTTTGGCTTCTCCTGAGTTTGTCACTGCTCTCGAGTCGCTCGATGAGCCTGGTAATGAATCACAGGCACCGCCTCCCTTGCCCATTGAGGTAACACATGGCACTCCCATGAAGTGCATGTTCAAATATTTGGATGAGGTCCTGACCTTGTTAGTGATCTTCACAAAATTGATAACCATAGCTCCACAAGAGCTGAGTGGAGAAGACCTTGTGGGGCCTTCTTCCTTGGCCCTTGTTGCAAGAGGGTTGAAAGATCCCCCCCTTAATATTCCACCATTGCAGGCTCATCCACCTTCCCCATATAATGATCTAGATTCGAAAGCAGACGACCTCTTGGTTGATGTGTGTTAAGGGGGTGCCTCTTCTTTACCTTTAGATTAGGTGTGTTTGTTGTGATGTGTTCCCCCATGCTTGCGTTATGTATTCTTGGATGACCCTTGTCATCCTTGTATGTGCTTGGATATAGGAGTGATTATGTGTCATAAACTTCCTCTATTTGTGGCATCATTCTTCCTCTATTATGTGTCTTGATTTCTGGAAAATTTGGGATGATACAAAGTGTTGGGGGCATTTAGGCTTCCCTTCCATGTTCACCCAATTTTTTATTTTTATTTTGTCTTCTCATGCATTCTTCATATGGTCTGATATAGTAGGGGGTTGATGATAATTCATCTATATACTACTACTATACTTATATATATGTTTATGAGCAGCTTCGACCCCAAAATATCAGATCGCCCCTGTGCCCTCTATTTGTGATGTCATTGTTTCTCAGTTTTTTCATCTTTCTCTCTTCTTTGCTTGAGTTGTGATTCTGTGGTTCCTATGTCTTTTCCCTTGTGTGTGCAACAACATTACCATAGTGACATCTTGCTATGTTCTGAGGGCCACAACATCACCTTTTTCTTTTCTTTCTTTTCTCTCCTTAGGATGTTGTGTGCCTCTACGTTTAACACGCACCACCCTAAGGGGGGGGCTACCATGTCAACTTCAATTTTCATAAAATGCATTTGTTGCCAATGAATCTTTTCTCAAAAATATTTGCAAACCTTTTCAAAAATTGCATTCTAAACTTGGACCTCCTTGTGGAGCATGTTTCCTTCATCATGGGTTCGCAAAGAAAGAATTTGGAGAAATTTCCTCCAAGGAGGGAGCAACTTTTGCTGTGGGAAAAGCCTCAACCTTCCCTTCACGAGGGGCACTTTATTCCTTTCGAATTCCTTGATGAAGTGAACATATTTTGAAAGGATTCTTTGATGTTGAATAGATTTGTAAAAAATGTTATCACTTTCAAACATCGTGTCCCTTGACTAGACCCCTCTTCTTTTGAAGGGTTCCCGAGGGAACCCTTTGAAAACCTTTCAATTTTTTGACTGTCTACGTGACTGTTGTTGAACATCCAAAATACTAAGAGGGGGGGTGAATCAGTATTCCATAAAACTATAACAAAATCCATCTAATTATTATTATAAATCTGACTGAATTAACAAGAAGGAACATAAGAACAAAACAATAAAACCATACACATGAACATCAAGATTTTTATGTGGAAAACCTAGAAAGGGAAAAATCACGGTGAGGGTTAACTCACAATATATTATATTCGGATATAAAATATTACAGGGCTCACTACCAGGAATCATTTTTCTTAAGAAGGCTCACTTCTTGAGTACAAAAGATGTTTAACCACCAAGATAAAAAGATAATAGCTCACTTCCAAAAGGTTGAATTGATAAAATACACCTTTAATGTGTAGGGTACAGTTCCAATGAAGCTCAAAATATGAAGTGTTTCCTCACACAACATTCTGTCAACAAATCTGCACTGATCCTCGACTGATAAAGCATTTAGGCTCAGACCTTTCTTACACACACACACACACACACACACACACACACACACACTTCACTCTCCTCTTCTCTCATTCCTCAAAATATCTTATATATATACAAGTATATCTTATTCATCTATTAGGTTGGCCTAATTAGATGAAAACAAAATAATCCAAACTCTCTTTTTCAGCACCATGCATAATTTAAACATTTAATCCAAGTAGTACATTATACTGAGTCATCTAACATCCACAAAACATAGCTAGTCTCCATAAGGCATTGCATACACTAAGTTGGCCAAGACTAGAAAAAAATTCTCCAAACCAACAAATATACCTCAAAGAAAACACCTTTCATATTTGAGAACACATTAGTTTACCATCATACCACTAGCATAGAGACCATCAACAAAACCACAACATAAGAATTTTCACCTTAATAAAATGCGGAGTCTCCCACACAGTATGTCAAGCATAGAACAATGGTAGAATATAGAGTTGAACTCTGTCAGAGATAACTTTATGCTCACAACCAAAGATGTCTCAAGATTCAGGATACATTTTTCTGAATGAGTCATGATAACATGGTTAGGATATTAGAGTAATGTCAGATCTTGCAATGAAATCGTAACTCAAATACCAACACACTGATCCATCACAAAAGAGTATTACCGAAAGGGAACAACTTCTAATAAACCAAGTAGACTTCCCATATAGTTATCACCATTTTGACATAAATGAAAACATAGAGACAACCAACACAAACCATCCATACTTCATGCTCATGTTGCAAGGCCCAACAATCTCCCCCTTTGGCATTGATGGCAACATGCATGATACATTTTTTTTCAAATATACTGCAACTGAATATTCTAAATACTCTCCCTATCAAAAATGTTCTTCACAATTTTTTTTTCTCTGATAACCTCTATCTCTTCATCTCTTCATCTCTCTATTTCTATATCTCTATATCTCTCCCCCTTTGACATTAATGAAAAAGGATGGGGTCTGGTATGTATGTATATATGCATCAAAATGTAACCAAAAAGATATGAACACTAAATTGAATTAACTTGAAGAAGAACCTATGAGACTCCCCATGATGACCTTCCATGATGCTTTTCCTTCTTCCCATGAACCTTTTGCACTTATAAGAGTCCTATGAAATAGCTCAAGATTAGTTAAGGACTCTATACCATCGACTAGAGTATTGGGACTAAGATTAATCTCTGATAATTCACCAATACATCCAAGAGCACTAGAAACATAAGTGTGTTTGAGTTTAAGAATTTTTTTGAGTGCCACAAACTTCTTGATAACATATGTCCTTTGATCCTGTAGAGAAAATAATTTATCCTGAAGCTACACAATGTAGGACCACCTTTAATTATCTCTATCTTCTGCTAACCTATATGTGCCTACTTGAGTTCTCATCTAAGACTCATTCATCCTTATCTCATTTCTTATATCCAATGTAATGCCTAGGAAAAAATAATTTAGTTCATGTACCTCTTCTTCACAAACCTCTACACTCTCCAACTCTTTCATCACTCGACTGAGTGCATTTTCAAAATTATCCTTGATATCTTCCAAATTTCCTACATCAAAACTAATTCTAGCATGCACTTCAAGTCCAGAGATGTAGACCTTAAAAGATTCATTCATGCCACATAGATTCTCCACAGTAAAAATAAATGAATCAAAATCAACATTGGGAATAACCTTCTGCAATTCTTCCAAAACTCTTTGAATATTTATTCTTTCATGCTCATGTTGAGCTCTCTCAAACTCATTTCCTTCTTCATCTTCTTGCTTAACAACACCAAAATAATTTTAGCATAATTTTCAACTTTAGCCTCTGACACTTCATAATCTAATTCTGATATCCAAACCAACCTTCATTCAACTCCTTCCATGTGACATAAATTTGTAGACACAAGAAAATTGATGCTTCCAGAGTACCTTTCAACAAAACTTACTATAATTCTAAGTCTTCTACTCATCCTCATCTAAAATGTTCCAAGTAATGCAGCAAGGGTAGTACCTTGTGCATTCGAGCTACCAAGATTTATCATGAAGTTCCTCATTTGATGGGAAAAAGGCTTTGTATTTGACCATTCTATCCTTCCTATTACCGATAGTTCTTTCAAAAAGTAGAAAAGTAAACAAACAACCAAATTGCCATACCAAAATGTGTTCTTCTTATTCTTCTTGATTTCCTTTAAATTCTTCAAAAGATGTATATGAAGTAATTCACACGTCATAATCCATACCTCTTTTCACCATATGAACTACTCAGTATGTACAACAGTAGTAGAAATTGTAAGGTCATTGCTAGGAATAGAAACTTTATTACTGATGACCATAGCATTATACCTTATTATTGGATTCATAATTGATCTCAAATCAATCCCTTTCCCTTAAAGATTCACACTGGTAACCTCAAATATCTCTTGCTCATCCATAGTCTTCTGTTTGGGAACTCATCCAGAGGAACACAAACCAGTTACATCTCTAATTGCTTCTTTGATAATCAGATGTGTCTCATCAATCCATAAAGATTCATCTTGAATTCTACTCAAGACTATTCAAATATACTTCTTCTCAAATTCAAATAAGGGACTTTCCTCCAAACATCCAACTTCTTCTCAACTAACATTATGTAGGCATCAACGCTCTCTTCCAATTCATTCTTCCATAGCATGCTCAACTGAACTAATGAAATTTCTTCTATCTTGCAGTAAACAAATGCATAAATATCTTCTTGGGAAACACTCTTAGAGGGATGTGAGAGAACACACCAATAGACTCTTCTAACACATTCTTCAAATATCTCTTCAAACTGACTTGCACTCTATCTACACTATTCACAACCTTTGAATTATCCATAGAAATAAAAGTGAAAGATTGTGCAAAAAGAATACCTCTATAAATTCCAACAAGGAATGTATAGATATCCTACTTCTGAAGCTCACTTCGAATCCACTTTATTGTAGGATTTGATAAATGCAAATCCATAGCTCACCAAGAACACCTGCATGCAAAATACCTAATGCTGAATGGAGACCAAAGAGACAGAAGCAAGGGTTTGGAAAATCTCAGCGGAGTGAGAGCAGAATTATTATTTCCCAAAAAGATTTATTACAATAATTACAAAAGCGGCATATAAGGTGAGAAACCCTAAAGTCAGAGAAAGCTAGGTTTGTGCAATTAATAATTAATAAACACATTAATTATTATGCACCTACAAATGACAAGCTTAAGTGAATAGAATAATAGTTAGCATTAATAATTAAACCAAAGCGATTTAATTATAAAGGCAAATGAACTATTACTCTAACAACCCCCCTTAAGTGAAGCTCACGAGGAAGCAAACCTAGCACAGCTAAGAAAGCAGGAAAATGGGTCCCGGCAACAAGGCCAGATCAGGTACCCAAGTACAAGGAAATCTCTATGAAATGGAGAAAAGGAGAAAACCCAATGGGAAAAACTTCTCTCCAAAAAGAGATGCAAAAAGAAAGTACAAATGAAATGTCTCAAGAGACTCTCTCAAGAACATATGCAGATATACAATCAAATACCCCCCCATGAGAGAGAGTGGAGACTCCAAAGCCCCCCCAGAATGAGACAACCCCTATGCCAATGATCAAACCGATGTGTCGCTCGAAGGAAGAAACAGATCCAACGGTCGAAGAAGAGGAAATCCCTGGATGTGAGGTGAAAATGGTAGTCCTGGATTATGCTCACTGAAGAACTAAACTGGAGAATGAGTGTTTGAGTAATAGAATGGTGAATCAAACAACTCAAGATGATCCTGAAATGTAATCTCTAGTGAAGAAGGGATAACAGGTGTGCTGAATCTGTCATCTGTGAGGAAAGCAATATCCTCAGATATGTCCTCAACAACTGCACTTGATGGCTCGATGAGTGGAGCAAAAATGTCAGTCACAACTGAAGAGGTATCCTACTGAACAAATGTAATCTCAATAGGAGGAAGAGGTGTAGAAGTCTCAACACTAGTCTCATGAAAAGATGGAAGAACACATAAGTTCAAGTGACCGAACTTCTCCTCAGATACTGCATGCTCTCTTGTAGAAAGAGAGGGAGATGGTGGACCAAAGTGTGTGAATGCATACAATCGGGAAGAATGATCAACTGTTCCTGTTGCAACAATGTTGCCAGTCTGAATGTCTCTGATGTGCACGGATTCAGGTGTGAACTCAACTGTCTTCTCTGTCCCATTGTGAGCAATCTGATAGATGGAGAGAAGGTTAGTGGACAAAGATGGAACACATAGTACATCATTGAATGTACCGTCATCAATATCGATAGAACCTTTCCCATATACACTCATATAGGTGTTATTACCCATCAATATATGTGGTGAGGACACAGCCTCGAAAGATGAGAACATGTCCTGAGAAGATGCCATATGGTGTGAAGCACCTGAATCCAGTAGCCATCTAGATGAATGTGAACTGGTGGTTGCACATAATGCATGACCCTTATGTGGGGCCTGTCCATCTATCTGGAATGATGGTGAAGAAGAAGACCCGCCTGAAATAGATGAAGAAGAGTGATGAATATGGTTCTTCTCAAGAAGAGCTGTCAAACCTAAAACATGTTTTGCATATCCATCTATCTTCTTCTCATAACACTTGGACTCATCATGTCCTAGCTTAGTGCAATAAGCACACTTAGGTCTATCTTTCTTCGATGATTCCCCCTTAGGAGAAGGTGAATCAGAAGTCTTCTGTGAACTAGAATCCTTCCAATGCTCCGTGGTCTGTGGTTTTTGTTTCTGCTTCTGCTTCTGCTTCCCCTGATATGACTGTGCTACCAATGCTTGGTGCGGTGATCCTGTGAGAGCATCCAACTGTGATATCTTAGCTTGCTCTCGTGTCAAATGATCACAAAACACCTCAAAAGAAGGCATGATAAAACGTGCACCCAAGGCATCCATAGTGGAATGGAGGATAGATGAGAATATTTGAAAGTTCCCACGAAGCTTTGACAAAATCAAGTAAATACACTCTGTATCATTCTTAACCTTACCACAACCTTGTAGAAGAGATCTCTGTTGTTTGAATTTCGTTAGAAAATCCTCAATGGAGGGAAAAGAATCAGGTACCAAGGAAGTTAACTCGGCCTCAAGCTGCAAAGCTCTGAACTGATTGACAGTACCAAAAAGTCCATCAAACTTGGTCCAAATGGCTCGAGGAGTGAGACAACCATCAAGATGAAACAGGAGACTGTCAGAAATGTGTAAAGCCATCAATCCCATAGCCTGATCCATATTGTTCCTGTGTTGCATAACCTCAAAGGCTCGAGTCAACTGAGGTTGAACCTCATCCAAACAGGACCATAATCCTCGAGACTGGAGAAGAGTCATCATGCGACCCTTCCAAGTGTGATAATTATGCGGTGTGAGAGGTTCAATAGATCTATCGACCATCCTGTGAACTGTGCCTCAACTGCTCTGAATTTTTTATTATTATTTAGTGGTCTTTCAGAACTAGATAGAAGATGCAGAAGGGGTTTGATTTGTTTTGGTGTTTATAGATTCTGGTTTTCTGATGTAGATGACAGAAAGCAAGAAAAAAAACACCCCCCCACAATGTATGATTCTAACCCTTGTACAGCAAATAATCAAATACTGAAAGAACAAAAAATGAGGAAAAAACCTGAACGCCAGATGCAGAGAGAGAGGAAAACGAAGCCTCTACTTCAACACCAAAAAATTGTGCTCAAACAGTTGAATCAGCAAACAATAACATCATAGTCACGTCCGGCTCGAAAACACCTTTCCGACGATATTTCATTTTTCAAAAACAGACACCGTATGCCCAAGATACAGCCAAAAAACCACAGGTACCCCCTAAAAATGAGCTCTCTGGAAAAAACCAGTCATTGGAAATAATTTGACGGCCATCTGGCCATCACTGGACGTCGGCGGTGGCCAGTGGGTGGCGACGCCGGCAGAGGTGGTGGCCGAGCGGAGCGGCGGCCAATGGGTGGTGGCGCAAGGCGAGTAATTTTGTGAAAAAAATGATTTTTTTAAACAATTTTTTTTGAGTTTTTTCTCGATTTTTGAGCCCGTACGGCCCTGGTAGGCCAAAATTTTTTTGCCTGTGGTCACTGTGGCCAAAATAGTCAAAGTTTATATGAATTTTGACTCTCTCGGGCCTTCTGAACGTGATGGTGGAGTCCGTTGTTGCTCAAATGGCTCCAAAAAATAGCACCTCCTTCAAAGTGACAGAAAAACCCTAGAGAAGCTGTGGCTATCGTCTTTGAATCGTGGCCTCAAACACCTTCAAACCAGGTAGCGACAGGGTGGCTCTGATACCATGTAGGATTTGATAAATGCAAATCCATAGCTCGCCAAGAACACCTGCATGCAAAATACCTAATGCTGAATGGAGACCAAAGAGACAAAAGCAAGGGTTTGGAAAATCTCAGCGGAGTGAGAGCAGAATTGTTATTTCCCAAAAAGATTTATTACAATAATTACAAAAGCGGCATATAAGGTGAGAAACCCTAAAGCCGGAGAAAGCTAGGTTTGTGCAATTAATAATTAATAAACATATTAATTATTATGCACCTACAAATGACAAGCTTAAGTGAATAGAATAATAGTTAGCATTAATAATTAAACCAAAGTGATTTAATTATAAAGGCAAATGAACTATTACTCTAACATTTATTTCTTCTTCAAACCTTGAAACTTTGAATTGTTCTCTAAACATCCTTTGCACACTTCTCTAAAAATACATAAGCCTCTTGAATTATTTGAATGTATTCCTTTCATTCCATATGATTTTGCAATAAGTGCTTCAACTCAAAGGTAGATTACCTTGAAAATTGTGTACGCCTCCATTCTTTCAAATTCTGCAAACCTCATCCTTCACACATGTGACTAAGAAAATTCCTTAATTTCTTTACCACATTAAACATACTTTTGTCATGATGTGACACACGTATCGATACAAAGGATTTAATAGATTTTCTGATAATTTCTCCCCCTTAGCCACTGTTTGACTTAAAAATTGATGAGAGTATTTGCATCGGACGTTGACACATATAACATTGATGATTCTGAATCTTTCTTGGATTCTACTTCCTATCTCCAAACCTTTTTCATTTCCTTTCTTGCTTCTTCTAGATTTATGATTTCATCATTCTTCTTCGCCAGATGATTATTCTTTCTTCTTCTATGGTTATTAACAGGGTGTTTCAGATTGCTAAACTTATAGCAAATAGCATTCTTCTTTCCATATTTTATTTTATTCAACTTATCTTCACACACATTAACTTTATATCCAATCTTCTTGCACTTAAGAAATTTTTTAGGGAATGATAAAGAATCATTCATTTTAATTTTGCATTCCTTTGCCTTATGACCAAATTTCTTGTAGAAATAAAAAACACCATTGAAAGATAAATACCTTTTAGCATCCATTTTTTTGATAGGAGTTCGTCCAGAGTTCTTTCTTAGATCCTTGATTCATCCATATTTGCATAGATTCTTCTTCTCTTTTGAACTTTGACCTTCCTCAAACCACTAAACCATTATTATCCATTGCCGGTTTTTCAGAGGTAATCAACTTATCAAGCATTGTCGAGCTTATCTTAAATTTGTCTTCAAAACTTCTTGCCTTTTCTAGACCAGATCTCAAGATCTCTACTTCTTCCTCAAGCTTCATATATTCATCTATCTTCCTCTGAATTTCAATTTTCTAACATTCTTTAGTTCTTTTCTTCTCATCCAATTGTTGCAATAGGTTCAAGAAAATTTCATTTGCCTTATTCAATAGATCACATGCTTCAACACTTTTACTTTGCAGCTTTCAATATACTCATTTCCTTTTATCAAATTGTCCTTCAGATCTTCTATTTCTTCTGAATATCCAACAAAGATCATGTCCATAAGAAAAAATTTCTTATACTCAAATTCTGGTACCTTTCTCATGATGTTAGGATTCTTTTGAGGAACCAAGCTCTGATGCCAATTGTTGAACATCTGAAATACTGAGAGGGGGAGTGAATCAACATTCCATAAAACCATAAAAAAATCCATCTAATCATTATCGCAAATCTGACTGAATCAACAAGAAGGAACATAAGAAAAAATCAATACAATCATACACATGAACACTAGGATTTTTACATGGAAAACCAAGAAAGAGAAAAATCACAGTGAGGGTTAACTTAAAATATATTATATCTAGATACAAAATATTACATGGCTCACTACCAAGACTCACTATCCTTAAAAAGGCTCAGTTTCTGAGTACAAAAGATGGCTAACCACCAAGATACAAAGATAATGGCTCACTACCAAAAGGTTGATTTGATGAAATATACCTTCAATGTGCAGGGTACAATTCTGATGAAGCTCAAAATATGAAGTGATGCCTCACACAACACTCACTCAACAAATCTGCATTGATCCACAATTGATAAAGCATTTAGGCCCGAACCTTTCTTCCACACACTTTCACACAGACACACACTCTTTGCTCTCCTCTTCTCTCATTCATCAAAATCTTATATATATACAAGTATATCTTATTCATCAATTAGGTTGACCTAATTAGATGAAAAAAAAAAAATCCAAACTCTCTGTTTTAGAACCATGTATAATTTAAACATTTAATCCAAAATAGTGCATTATACCAAGTTGGCTAACATCCATAAAAAATAGCTAGTCTCCATAATGCATTACATACATTGAGTTGGCCAAGACTAGAATGCAATTTTCCAAACCAACAAATGAACCTCAAAGAAAAAACCTTCTAGATCTGAGAACACATTAATTTCCCATCATACCACCAACATAGAGACCATCAAGAAAACCTCAACATAAGAATGTTCACCTTAATAAAATGTGGAGTCTCCCACACAGTATGTGAAGCACAAAAATATAGTAGAATATAGAGTTGAACTCTTTCAGAGATGATTTTTTGTTCAAAACTAAAGACATCTCAAGATCTAGGACACATGTGTCTGAATGAGTCATGATAATATGGTTAGGATATTATATTCATGTCAAATCTTGCAGTGAATTCTGGACTCAAATACCAACACACTGATCCATCACAAAAGAGTATTACCAACAAAGAACAAATTCTGGTAAATCAAGTAGACTTCTCATATAGTTATCACCATATTGACATCAATGAAAACATAGATATGACCAACAAAAACCATCCATACTTCATGCTCATGTTGCAAGGACCAAAAATCTCCCCCTTTGGCATTGATGGAAACATGCATGACAAAAACATTTTCAAATATACTGCAATTGAATATTCTGAATACTCCCCATATCAAAAAGGTTCTTCACAATTTTTTTTTTCTCTGATAACCTCTATCTCTTCATCTCTTTATCTCTCCATTTCTCTATCTCTCTATCTCTCCCCCTTTGACATTGATGACAAAGGACGAGGTCCAGTATGTATGTATATATGCATCAAAATGTAACCAAAAAGATATGGACACTAAATTGAATTAACTTGAAGAAGAACCTATGAGACTCACTAGGATGACCTTCCATGATGCTTTTCCTTCTTCCCATGAAACTTTTGCACTTATAAGAGTCTTGTGAAATAGATCAAGATTAGTTAAGGAATCTATACCATCTACTAGAGTATTGGGACTAAGATTAATCTCTGATAATTAACCAATACAACCAAGAGCACTAGAAATAGAAGTGTGCCTGAGTTTAATCACATCTCTGAGTGCCAAAAAATTATGTATAATATATCCTTTGATCCTATAGAGAAAATAATTTATCTTGAAGTTGCACAATGTAGGACCACCTTTGCTTATCTTTATCTTTTGCTAACCTGTATGTGTCTTCTTGAGTGCTCATCTAAGATTCATTCATCCTTATCTTATTTCTTATATCCAATATACTACCAGACCAATCTAGGAAGAAAGAATGTAGTTCATGTTCCTCTTCTTCACAAACCTGTACACTCTCCAACTCTTTCATCACTCGACTATGTGCATTCACACATTTTTCCTTGATATCTTCCAAATTTCCCACATCAGAACTAATTCTAGCATGCACTTCAAGTCCGAAGATGTAGACCTTCAAAGAATCAATCATGCCACAAAGATTCTCCACAACAAAGATAGATGAATCAAAATTAGCACCGGGAATAACCTTTGGCAATTCTTCCAGAACTGTTTGAATATTTATTCTTTGAAGCTCATGTTGAGCTCTCTCAAAATCATTTCATTCTTCAACATCTTGCTTAACAACAATCTTCCTTATTTTCCTTGTTCTAATTTCGCTACCAGAGGTACCTTCTACACTAAGATTCTTAGGATTTTCCAAGAGAATTTTAGCATAATTGTAAACTTCAGCCTTTGATACTTCATAATCTAATTCTAATATCCAAACCAAAATTTTTAGACACAAGAAAATCGATGCTTTTCAGATTCAACTACTTCCATCTGACAAAAATTTGTAGACATAAGAAAATTGATGTTTCTAGAGTAACTTTCAACAACACTTACTAGAATTCTAAGCCTTCTACTCATCCTCATCTAAAATGTTCCAAAGAATGTAGCAAGGGAAGTCTCTTGTGCATCCGAGCTACCAAGATTTATCATGAAGTTCCTAATTTGATGGGAAGTAGGCTTTGTATTTGACCATTCTATCCTTCCTATTATTGGTAGTTCTCTCAAAAAGTAAAAAAGTAAATAGACAACCAAATTTCCATACCAGAATGTGTTCTTATTCTTGTTGTTTTCCTTTAAATTCTTCAATATATTTATATGAAGTAAATCACACAATTCATAATCCATACCTCTTTTCACCATATGAACAACAATATGTACAAAAGTAGTAGAAACTATAAGGTCATTGCTAGGAAAACAAAATTTATGATTGATGACCATAGCATCATACCTTATTATCAGATTCACAAATGATCTCAAATCAATCTCTTTCCCTTTAATATTCGCACCAGTAACTTCAAATATCTCTTGCTAATCCATAGTCTTCCATTTGGGAACTTGTTCGGAGGAATACAAACTAGTTACATCTCTGACTGCTTCTATGGTAATCAAATTTGTCTCATTAATCCATAAATATTCATCATGAATTCTGCTCAAGACTATTCGAATATACTTGTTCTCAAACTCAAATAAAGGGACTTTCCTCCAAACATCCAACTTCTTCTTAACTAACACTATATAGGCATCAACTCTCTCTTCCAATTCATTCTTCCATAACATGCTCAACTGAACTAACAACATTTCTTCTATCTTGTAGTAAGCAAATGCATAAATATCTTCTGTGGGAAACACTCTTAGAGGGATGTGAGAGAATAGATCAACAAACTCTTCTGACACATTCTTCAAATATCTCTTCAAACCAACTTTCACTCTATCCACACTATTCATAACCTTTGAATTATCCATAGATTAAAATTGAAATATTCTGCAAATAGTAATACCTTTGTAAATGCCAACACAGAATGTATAGATATCTTTCCTCTGGAGCTTACTTTGAGTCCACTTGATTTCTTCTTCAAACCCTGAAACTCTGAATTTCTCTCTAAAATTCCTTTGCATGCTTCTCCAAAAATACATAAGCCTCTTGAATTATCTAAATTTATTCCTTTCATTCCGAATGATTTTGCAATAAATGATTCAACTTATAGGTAGATTAGCTTGAAAATTGTGTATGCCTCCATTCTTTCAAAATTTGCAGACCTCATCCTTCACACATGCGATTGAGAAAATCCCATAATTTCATTACCACATTAAACATACTTCTATCATGATGTGACACAAGTATCGATACAAAGGGTTTAATAGATTTTCTGATAATTTATCTCCCTTAGTCACTTCTTGACTTAAAAATTTACGGGAGTATCTACACCGGATGTCGACACAGATAACATCGATGATTCCAGATCTTGCTTGAATTCTCCTTCCTTTCTCCAAATATTTTTCATTTCCTTTCTTGATTTTTTCGGATTTATGATTTGATCATTCTTCTTCGTCGGATGATTATTCTTTCTTCTTATGTAGTTATTAACAAGGTGTTCCAAATTCTTGTACTGATAGCAAATAAAATTCATCTTTCCATCTTTTCTTTTATTCAACTTATGTTCATGTAGATTAAGTTTATAGTCAATATTCTTGCACTTAATACATTTGTCAGGGAATGATAAAGAATCATTAATTTTACTTTTGTTGTCCTTTTCCCTATGAGAAAATTTCTTGTAGAAATGAAAAACACCATTGAAAGATAAAACCTTTTAGCATCAGATTATTTGACAAGAGTTATTTCAAAGTTCTTTCTTAGATCCTTGATTTGTCCATCTTTGCACAGAGTCTTCTTCACTTTTGAAATTTGATCTTCCTCAAACCCTAAACCATTCTTATCCATTACCGGT
Organism: Sequoiadendron giganteum; assembly: GCA_007115665.2. Lineage (NCBI taxonomy): Eukaryota > Viridiplantae > Streptophyta > Pinopsida > Cupressales > Cupressaceae > Sequoiadendron > Sequoiadendron giganteum. The sequence goes on from CM021100.1 coordinate 620,476,341, forward strand.
TTCTTAGAGGTAATCAACTTATCAATCATTGTTGAGCTTATCTTAAATTTGTCTTCAAAAATTCTTGCATTTTCTAGATCAGATCTCAAGATTTTCGCTTCTTCCTCAAGCTCCATATATTCATCTATCTTCCTCTAAATTTCAATTTTTTGACATTCTTTAGTTCTTTTCTTCTCATCCAATTGTTCCAAAAGGTCAAAGACAATTTTATTTGCCTTCTCCAATAGATCACATGCCTCAACACTTTTACTTTGCAAATTTTGAATATACTCATTTTCTTTTATCAACTTGTCCTTCAAATCTTCTATTTCTTTTGAATATCTAAAAGAGATCACTTCCAGAGGAAAAAATTTCTTATACTCAAATTTTGGTACCTTTCTCAAGTTGTTAGGCTTCTTCTAAGGAACCAAGATCTGATACCAATTGTTGAACATCCAAAATATTGAGAGGGGGGGTGAATCATTATTCCATAAAACCATAACAAAACCCATCTAACGATTATCACAAATCTGATTGAATCAACAAGGAACATAAGAATAAATCAATGGAACCATACACATGAACACCAAGATTTTTACATGGGAAACCCAGAAAGGGAAAAATCACGGTGAGGGTTAACTCACAATATATTATATTTGGATATAAAATATTACAAGGCTCACTAGCAGGAATCACTGTCCTTCAAAAGGCTCACTTCCCGAGTACAAAAGATGGTTAACCACCAAGATACAAAGATAATGGCTCACTTCCAAAAGGTTGAACTGTTGAAATACACCTTCAATGTGTAGGGTACAGTTCCAATGAAGCTCAAAATATGAAGTGTTGCCTCACACAACAATCAGTCAACAAATTTGGATTGATCCTCAACTGATAAAGTATTTAGGCTTGAAACTTTCTTCCACACACTTTCACACACACACACTCTTCACTCTTCTCTTCTCTCATTCCTCAAAACAACTTATATATACAAGTATATCTTATTCATCAATTAGGTTGGCGTAAATAGATAAAAAAAAAAATCCAAAATCTCTTTGTTAGAAATATGTATGATTTAAACATTTAATCCAAGTAGTGCATTATACCAAGTCAGCTAACATCCATAAAACATAGCTAATCTCCATAATGCATTGCATACGCTGAGTCGGCCAAGACTAGAATGCAATTCTCCAAACCAACAAATGAACCTCAAAGAAAACACCTTTCGGATCTGAGAACATATGAATTTCCTATCATACCACTTGCATAGAGACCATAAAAAAAACCATGACATAAGAATGTTCACCTTAATAAAATGCAAAGTCTCCCACATAGTATGCCACACACAAAACAAAATTAGAATATAGAGTTGAACTATGTTAGAGATAAATTTATGCTCACAACCAAAGACATCTCAAGATCTAGGATACAACTATATGAATGAGTCATTATAACATGGTTAGGATATTACAGTCATGTCATAGCTTGCGGTGAATTCTAGACTCAAATACCAACACACCGATCCATCACAAAAGAGTATTACCAACATAGAACAGATTTTGGTAAACCAAGTACGCTTCCCATAGAGTTGTCACCATGTTGACATCAGTGACAACATAGAGACAACCAACACAAACCATCCATACTTCATGCTCATGTTGCAAGGCCCAACAATCTCCCCCTTTGGTGTTGATGGCAACATGTATGACAATTTTTTTTTCAAATATACTGTATCAAAAATGTTCTTCACAATTTTTTTTTCTCTTATAACCTCTATCTCTTCATCTCTTTATCTCTTCATTTTTCTATTTCTCTATCTCTCCCCCTTTGACATTAATGACAAAGGACAGGGTCCAGTATGTATGTATATATGCATCAAAATGTAACCAAAAAGATATGAACACTAAATTGAATTAACCTAAAGAAGAACCTCTAAGACTCTCCATGTTGACCTTCCACGATGCTTTTCCTCCTTCTTATGAACCTTTTGCACTTATAAGAGTCTTGTGAAGTAGATAAAGCTTAGTTAAGGACTCTATACCATCTTCTAAAGTATTGGGACTAAGATTAATCTCTAATAAGTAACCAATACAACCAAGAGCACTAGAAAAAGAAGTGTTCCTAAGTTTAATCATGTCTCCGAGTGCCACAAACTTCTTGATAACATGTCCTTTGATCCTGTAGAGAAAAAAAATCATCCTAAAGGTGCACAATGTAGGACCACCTCTGATTATCTCTATCTTCTTCTAACCTGTATGTGTCTGTCTGAGTGCTCATCTGGGACTCATTCATCCTTATATCATTTCTTATATCCAGTGTACTGCCAGACCAATCTAGGAAAATATAATGTAGTTCTTGTGCCTCTTCTTCACAAACCTGTACACTCTCCAAATCTTTCATCACTCAACTGTGTGTATTTGCACATTTTTCATTGATATCTTCCAAATTTCCTTCATCAGACCTAATTCCAACATGCAGTTCAATTATGGAGATGTAGACCTTCAAAGAACCAATCATGCCATGAAGATTCTCCACAACAGAAATAAATGAATCAAAATCAACACCGAAAATAACCTTCTACAATTCTTCCAAAACTCTTTGAATATTTATTCTTTCATTCTCATTTTGAGCTCTCCCAAACTCACTTCCTTCTTCAACTTATTGCTTAACAACACTCTTCATTTTCTTCCCTATTTTTGTTTTTCTACAGAAGGTACCTTCTACACTAAGATTCTCAGGGCTTTCCAAAAGAATTTTAGCATAATTTTCAGCTTCAACCTATGACACTTCATAATCTAATTCTGATATCCAAACCAACCTTAATTCAATTGCTTCCATGTGATAGAAATTTGTAGACACAAGAAAATTGATGCTTTCAAAGTACCTTTCAACAACACTTACTAGAATTCTAAGCCTTCTACCCATCCGCATCTGAAATTTTCCAAAGAATGCAACAAGGGAAATCTCTTGTGCATCTGAGCTACCGAGATTTATCATGAAGTTCCTGATTTGATGGGAAAAAGGCTCTATATTTGACCATTCTATCCTTCCTATTACCGATAGTTCTCTCAAAAAGTAGAAAAGTAAATAGACAACCAAATTTCCATACCAAAATGTGTCCTTATTCTTCTTGATTTCCTTTAAATTCTTCAAAATATGTATAGAAATTAATTCACACAAGTCATAATCCATACCTCTTTTCACCATATCAATAATAGTATGTACAACAGTAGTAGAAACTGTAAGGTCATTGCTAAGAAGACAAACTTTATGAATGATGACCATAGAAACATACCTTATTATGAGATTCATAATTGATCTCAAATTAGTCTCTTTCCCTTCAAGATTCACATTAGTAACCTCAAATATCTCTTCCTCATCCATAGTCTTCCATTTGAGAAATGTTTTAGAGGAACACAAACCAGTTACATCTCTGGTTGCTTCTCTGGTAATAAAATGTGTCTCATCAATCCATAAAGATTCATCGTGAAGTATGATCAAGACTATTCAAATATACTTCTTCTCAAATTCAAATAAAGGGACTTTCATTCAAACAACCAACTTATTCTCAACTAAAAATCTATAGGAATCAACACTCTCCTCCAATTCATTCTTCCATAACATGCTCACCTTAACTAACAACATTTCTTTTATCTTGTAGTAAAAAAATGCATAAATATCTTCTGTGGAAAACACTCTCAGAGGGATGTGAGAGAACACACCAATAAACTCTTCCAACACATTCTTCAAATATCTCTTCAAAGCAACTTGCACTCTATCCACACTATTCGCAACCTTTGAATTATCCATAGAAATAAAAGTGAAATATTGTGCAAACATGAATACCTCTGTAAATGCCAACAAGGAATGTATAGATATCCTGCTTCTAGAGCTCACTTCAAATCCACTTGATTTCTTTTTCAAACCATGAAACTCTGAATTTATCTCTAAACTTCTTTTGCACGCTTCTCTGAAAATACATAAGCCTCTTGAAATATCTAAATTCATTCCTTTCATTTCAAATAATTTTGCAATAAATGCTTCAACTCGCAGGTAGATTACCTTGAAAATTATGTACGCCTCCATTCTTTCAAATTTTGTAGACCTCATCCTTCACACATGCAATTGAGAAAATTCTTTAATTTCATTACCACATTAAACATAATTCTATTATGATGTGACACAAGTATCGATATAGGGGGGTTTAATAGATTTTCTGATAATTGCTCCCCCTTAGCCACTGCTTGACTTAAAAATTGACTAGAGTATCTGCACCAGAGTTCAACATAAATAACATTTATGATTCTAAATCTTGCTTGAATTCTCCTTCCTTTCTCCAAATATTTTTCATTTCCTTTCTTGCTTCTTCCGGATTTATGATTTGAGCATTCTTCTTTGCTAGATGATTATTCTTTTTTCTTCTACAGTTATCAACATGGTGTTCTGGATTGCTTTACTTATAGAAAATAACATTCTTCTTTCCATATTTTCTTTTATTCAGCTTATCTTCACCTAGATTAACTTTATATCCAATCTTATTTCACTTAATATATTTGTTGGGGAATGTTAAAGAATCATTCATTTTAGTTTTTTAGACCTTTGCCTTATGACCAAATTTCTTGCAGAAATAAAAAACACCATTGAAAGATAAATATTTTTTAGCATTAGATTATTTGATAGGAGTTCTTCTAGAGTTCTTTCTTAGATCCTTGATTCGTCCATATTTGTATGGATTCTTCTTTGCTTTTGAAATTTGACCTTCCTCAAACCCTAAACCATTCTTATCCATTTCCGGTTTCTAAGAGGTAATCAACTTATCAAGGATTGTTGAGCTTATCTTAAATTTATCTTCAAAAATTCTTGCCTTTTCTAGACAAAATCTCAAGATTTTTCTTCTTCCTCAAGCTTCATATGTTAATCTATCTTCCTTTAAATTTCAATTTCCTTAAATTCTTTAGTTCTTTTCTTCTCATCCAATTGTTGCAACTGGTCAGAGACAATTTCATCTGTCTTATCGAATAGATCACATGATCGAACACTTTTACTTTGTAGATTTTCAATATACCCATTCACTTTTATCAACTTGTCCTTCAGATCTTCTATTTCTTCTGAATATCCAGTAGAGATCACTTCTGGAGGAAAATGTTTCTTATACTCAAATTTTGGCACCTTCCTCAAGTTGTCAGGCTTCTTTTGAGGAACCAAGCTTTGATACCAATTATTGAACATTTGGAACACTGAGAAGGGGGTGAATCTATATTCCATAAAACCATAACAAAATCCATCTAATCATTATCACAAATCTAACTGAATCAACAAGAAGGAACATAAGAACAAATCAGTGCAACCATACACATGAACACCAAGATTTTTATGTGGAAAAATCAAAAAAGGGAAAAACCACGGTGAGGGTTAACTCACAATATATTATATCTAGATACAAAATATTATAGGGCTCACTGTCAAGACTCACTATCCTTAAAAAGGCTCTCTTTCTGAGTACAAAATATGGCTAACTCCCAAGATACAAAGATAATGGCTTACTACCAAAAGGTTGAATTGATGAAATACACCTTCAATGTGTAGGGTACAATTCCATTGAAGCTCAAAATATGAAGTGTTTCCTCACACATCAATCACTCAAAAAATATGCAGTAATCCTCAACTGATAATGCATTTAGGCTAGGACCTTTCTTTCACATACTTTCACACACACACACACACACACACTCTTCGCTCTCCTCTTCTCTCATTCCTGAAAACATCTTATATATATACAAGTATATCTTATTCATCAATTAGGTCAGCCTAATTAGATGAAAATAAAATAATGCAAACTCTATTTGTCGGTACCATGTATAATTTAAATATTTAATCTAAGTAGTGCATTATACCAAGTTGGCTAACATGCATAAAACATAACTAGTATCCATAATGCATTTCATATGCTAAGTCGGCCAACACTAGAACACAATTCTCCAAACCAAAAAATAAACCTCAAAGAAAAAACCTTCTGGATCTGAGAACACATTAATTTCCCATCATACCACCAACATAGAGACCATAAAAAAAACCACAACATAAGACTGTTCACCTTAATAAAATGTGGAGTCTCCCACACAGTATGCCGATTACATAACAGGCATAGAATATAGTTGAACTCTTTTAAAGATAACTTTCTACTCACAACCAAAGACATTTCAAGATCCAGGATACAACTATTTGAATGAGTCATGATAACATGGTTAGGAGATTAGATTCATGTGATATCTTGTGGTGAATTCCGAACTCAAATACCAACACACTGATCCCTCACAAAATAGTATTACTGGCAGAGAACAACTTCTGGTATACCAAGTAGACTTCCCATATAGTTATCACCATGTTGACATCAATGACAACATAGAGACAACCAACACAAACCATCCATACTTCATGATCCTGTTGCAAGGCCCAACAACTATCTGCTTACTTTCTTGTGTGGCCACTTTTTGTTTTCTAACATTTTTTATCTACAGATTAACATGTTGCTTTGCAGTTGTGCCTATGAAGTCACTTTCCAGTCTGACTCTATGCAGAATTCACCTTTCACTAGGTTTCTTTGATGAGAGAGAACTTGGCAAAATTCCTTCTTTATAGGTCTGAGGGATTGTGAAGCACTTGCATCCTACAGGATTTGTCCATCATTGGTCTACGGGCCTTTGGTGTACTTTGTGCAACTTCATATTTCTACAAAGCTATGGAGTCTTTATTTTTGATCCTCCTCAAGAGAGAGTACCTATGGAGTTCTTTTCCTATCATGCACTTTCAAGTTCACCAGATTGCGGTTTGCTTCCTCGATAGTTCAGGTATACTTTTATAACTATTTGATCTACTTTACCGAATGCTCATCGATACTCACACTCACTAAAGTGGGGGAAAAATGTATAGGAGCCAATTTTCACCCCTTTTGTTAATTCCCCTTTTGCATACCCTCACCTTAGAAAATCAACTCCGAAGGAAAAATTCCACATCACCCATCTGGAATGCATCCACTTGGTGTGTGTTTTGCATGTTGGTGGGGGAATTTTTGTCAGGTATGTGAGGATGATGCATGGATGTCTATGTGGCACACTACCATCCTTGATTGATTTCTACCCCTGAGTCCACAAGGACATTACACTCCTCATTGGGGATGATTTGTAACGCCTCTATGCAACCAACCGACTTGAAAATGGTTCATTTTAGCCTTCAAAGGCATTCATTTCACACTCACTCGATCTCTTAGCACTTCATTCATTCTTTCACCCATTTTTCAACATTCTACACATAATTATAGCAATTTTTTCTACTCCATTGAGCATTGCAGCAGCTTGTTACTCCGTCAACTTCATCCTTGCACGTGTTGTTCTACCATAGAATCTATGATCTTGGAGTCTTGCAAGACCTCCCTTTGTCAGAGTTGCAGCTGTGATGACTTTTTCAAGTTTGTTACCTTGAATTCTCCCTTCATTGGCCTTGAGTTCCTTTGGGTGGAGGTGGTATAGCATCACTTTACTTTCACATTATGATTTGATAGAGTAGCTTTTATCTTTTGTAGTGCTCATTGCATTTCTTTCTATCTCCTTTATCATACTTTCTACTCCGTTGCTTTTTTGGTTGTCCATGGAGGTGGAAACACTAAAGTAGTGGTTTGACTGAGGCAAACCCCTATACAACCCCAACAATTTTCCCTTCTTGCTTGTGTGTAGGTGGACATGTGTGTGGATCTCACTAGCAAACTGTCACTTTAGCAAGTTGATGCTTGTCACCCTCATTTTTATCTAGTTATTTTATCATTTCTATACTTACTTTTCATACTTTATCATTATTTTTATTTCATTAAAGTTAGTTGGCTAGGCTGTTAGTAGGTTTCTAGTTTTTTCCTCACTGTATTTTACATTTTCTGACCGTATGGATGCGAAAGCACCAGAGAGACACCAACACGCCATGTTGTTGTCCCAGACCCACACTGCCATTCTCAGATAGAGAGTTTTCTGAGGTGTAGTTTGGACTCTAGAAATTGGCTCGTCTAGTGCCATTTAAGTTTTTGGGTTTGCAGAGTGACAAAAGCACTTGAGAGTTCTCTTCATTCTCGATCCTTATACCAAAACACCTATTAGAGTTAGGTAAGTTAGGGTAGCCTTCTACTCTCGACTCTCTGTGACCTGGAGCCTATATGTGGTTGGTCCCCCTCTCTTAAATTTAGATTACTATTTGAAGAAGGATTTGTATTTCTCTAGCTCAACCATATTGAATTTGGTAAAGGCTCTTTTTGGATAGGATGAATACAAATAATTTAGGCACTTCATGTCTTGAACTTCTATCCTTGTAAATTTTCAAGAAAATTTAAGTATAGCAATCTAAAATATTGAGATCCATGAAGCTTTAGAAATCTCCTAGTATGTGGAGAGGATGAAAGGTTGAAAAGATTGGTGTTTGAAGAATAACAAATTATCTAACCTATAGAGGAATTTGTAACCATAGATATTAAAGCCATGTGAGCTGATATTTTAGCCCTCAATTGAGACACTACTACTTTGTCCAAGTTTGCACATTGTTTAAGAATGATAATCAAATATATGATAGCCTCCCATAATCAGGTGTTTTTGAAGGTCATTCTAGTAAAATTATACTTCCATTCCTTGAGAACGATAATTTGTAGAAGTTGATATGCAAGACAAATATTATTAAAGGTATGTAGTTTGAAGATCTAGATGAGTAGGTGTTACACCCCAATTGTATAATTACTTATTTACTATTATTATGTAGGGTAAATATTGCATGTGTGAATGCAATTTTAATTTTGATTGAGAATATATGTACTTGCACTTTGTTATCAATGAATTATGAATGAATTTTATTTCATTTAATGTTATGGAATGCATGTATATGTGAAATGGATGGTTATTGAATTAGATATTCTAACTATGGGGAAATATTTTGAAAGGATATTTTGTTGAACAAATGACTACCATGGGAATGTGTTAGTTGGATGCAGGTACATGTTCATTCCTCCAGGTGGAGGGGAAGTATCACTTGGGAGAAGAACTTGGTCGATAACTAGTAGTGTAACCTAACTGAGCTTACACACACACACTCATAGTAGAATGGTTGAGTTGAGTTATTATGTTAGGAATTGGTAAGTCATCCTTAGTATGATGTTTTTGCATTAGTAAGGGTCTTGATTACTATTGAATGCATGATTGGATGATGTTTATATGTTAGAGCTTATGAGTTCTTCCTTATATTACTATACTTGTATAGATGAGTTGAACACACATGGAATGTATGTATATGTATACATATGCATGTCGATGGTAGACCATACACATGGAGGAGCATGTACACGAGAATACATAGGTAGACATACTTATGCACGCTTATTAACAAGTTTCTTATGAGCATGGGGCTATCGAATGGACCTTATGACATGTATGTGCATATGTATAAATACATCGTACGTATGTTCCTATCAATACGATAGTAATTGTGTATGTGCTTGATTGTGCAGTCGAATGTATATATATATAAGATATATACACATATCCATATGTAGACATGTGTCGATACATATGTATGTTTGGAAAATGGAAATGTCCATACAGATGTATTAACATATGTACATGTACACATACATGTACATAGAGGAATATATATATATACACTTGATATGATTATTATGTGAATGTTAACTTGATTGTATTCATTTGTATATCAAATGTATATATACACTTGGTTGACATGGAATATATATATACATATATATATATATATATATATAAGATATAGCATTGAGGCTATTTATAGAATTATATATATATGTACATGTATATATATATATATGATTAATGGAGACCGATTTATATGCAAAGTAATATGCAACAATAAAGGGAGATATGGAAGTAAACCATAGTCGATGATATATGGAAATGAATCTTTAAAATATAAAGCATTGAATTACTTCAACATTGGATACTTATGTATAAAGCGATAGAAATATTATAAACTGCATTATAAAGTATTTTTAATGCATGATAATAGGAAAATAAAACAATTCATCATTTGCTAAGTCAAAGCACCTTTTAAATGCTATTTTTGTGGGATGAATCATCTTTTCTCTATTGCTCAATGAAACCATGACCCAGTCGAGATTGTATGAGTGTTTCCTATAAATAGAAGACTGTTTCAAAGTAATTAATCATGCCAAAAAGATAGGAATAGTGGCTACAACATGACACCAAATTATGAAAGCTCTATTTTATGTAGAATTCTATTATGTAGCAAGTCGATTGTCATCTTTGAAGCATGTGCAGATTCAATTGGTCTTAAGCTAGTTTCAAACCATAGAGGTCGATTTGTAGGATTATATGCTAAGTTTACACTTTGATTAATGCCACCTATAAGTTGTTAATAGTGAGTTGACCTGCATGAAGTGAGTTGTCGACTGGCATGCCTTTTATGTAGACTAAAATGTCTCAAGTTTTTGTATAAATAGAGAGGCAAGTTCTCTTATTTGGGATGCAATTTTCTGTAAACTTATTCTACTGCAATTATTCTGAGAGTTGAGAGTTAATTTGTGAGTGCATATTGTTGTCTTGAGAAAGAAGTCATAGTGAATTATTGCTTGAGAGAATTAATTGAATCTAGTAAGTTTTTGTTGGAAGTTTGTGTATCAAATCATTCAATTGGATTAAGCATATTACATGCATGAGGATCTAGTCTTCTCTTATTTATCTTTATTTATGAAAGAATGATATTTGTATGCTTTGTTTTGGTATTTCTTTAGAATACTTTCATTAGGAATTCATAGAATTTTCTTTGGAAAGGAAAATAAGTTGTTTTATGTTTTTTTGTGAAGTGCTTGTATTTACTCTATAATAGGAGGGATTATTTTTCATTAGTATAAGTTTACTAGATGTGATTAAACAAGGCTATATTATGGGTTATTTATAGCTAAGTTATTCAATTATAATAGATAGCTTATAAGTTACACCTAGGGTTGATTATCTATTTAAGGAAGGGTAACTTGAACACTTTGTGGGTAGAAATTTCATTAAGTTTTTGGGAAAAGGGAATAGGTTGTTTCTAGGGTTAAAGGCTACCCTTTGGAGGAAATACCTATGCATAGATTATAGTGGCCTAAAGTCATATCGAGCTTGAGTATTGTATGTGAGTAGGATGACTATCACTCGAAGTAATGGGTGAGAAAAATTTGGCCAAAGTAGTGTGATTTCCTTTGGCTCCACTGTCAATTCACTGTGATCCATATATTTGCATGCTAGCCTAGATTGTGGGTTTACAAGTTCTAGTCATGTAGGACACAACACTAAGCTCATATTGGTTGTTGTTACAAGGTTACTCCACCAATCTCTTCATCAAAGGGTAAGGCCATCTATTGAATGATAGGTGTGGGGGGGATCACATATGAGTCTGTGGTTGGCAGAATAATGCTTGAGTGATGCTTCTCCTCCTTAGTAGGTGACAGAAGTCCAAGATTTGAAATGAGGTTCCTAGACTATCTATATCTATTGCTTGAAGCTCAGATGAGTTATGTATGTACTCTGTACACATTCTATGGAATATTGTAATATGTGAATTATTATATTGGAATGGAATCAATATTGATTATTGTTATGAAATCTATGTTCATTTGTTCTCTATAAAATAAAGAATTTTTTTATGGCAATGGTTAAGTTACATGGTTTATTTACTTACAAAGTGAAAACTTAGGAAAAATTACTTTAGTGAACGAACGACATGTTACATGTGGTATCAGAGCTAACGGGTTCAGCTTTGGAACCTATGAGCTCATCATAATTTTTGTCCAACGTTATCTAATGTTTGTAAATTCTTGTGCTAGGATGGTGCATCTCAAGTTAACTACAAGAAAGTTAGTAATTAGAAACAAGTGCTACCTAAAGGCCAAGAAGGAAAGAGAGGCCATCGTTTGAAAAATTGAGGGCACCAACAACGATAATGCCATCTGGTTAAGTGACACTGAAACCTTCAGTTATGCACTTTCTCAAATTAGTGATGTAAAGAGAAAGATGAAGATGGAGGCTAAGTACAACTATTTACCTTTCGTCTCACCAGAGAAGTCTAAGTCTTTATCACTTTCCAAAGATATGCCCTCGGAAGGGAGTGGTAGTCTAGCATTTATATTTAGGGACCCTAGAGTTCTTCCCATGGTGGAAGTAATTGTAATTTCCTTGAGTAAAAAATCAAAGGGTTATGTTCCCCGTAACTATGTATCAGATGACAAATCCAAAGGATATTATCCATTTTGGGATAGATATGAGCAAATGAGAGATGGACAATCCCAATTTGTAGGGTATACCCCATTGAGTTACATTTCTGAGAGTGAATCTGAGGGATACTCTCCACTTGACTATCTAAATAGTCACCCTATGTAATAAAAAGGATTACTTATATCCTTGTGAATAATGAAATCATGTGTTTATTAAAAAAATCTTGTGCTTGAATCATGTGGAATTCCTTATGTGTGATTGAATGCTCACTTAAATTTTTTCCATAAGATAATGAAAACATGAGTAAATCTAATATGGATTAACCTTCAAGTATAATTCGTTCTTGCAAAGATGGTAAGGACACAAACCAATCCTAGCAGAAGCCAAGAAGTTGGGAAAGGACCAATAGGAGTTGAAGCTAGATTGGATCAAATATTAGCAAGATTGGGAACCCTAGAGCAAGAAATAAGCTAAAAGGATAGAGTAGAGAAGGAAGTTCCAAATAACAAGTATGAGGGAGAAAAATCTTCTCACGAGCGTGATCAAACCCATGATCATGAGAGAGAGAAATCACCTTCTCTATCTAAGAAAACTAATAGGAAGCATATGGATTTTGAACTCTCGAAAGATATGAAGAAAATCAGCCCACCTAAGTTTCAAGGAAGCACCAACAAAGATGAAGTTGAGGCTTGGTTGGTCCAAATGGATAAATATTTTGAGATTCAAAATTATACCGAGGTCACCAAAGCAGCACGGGGAGCATACCAGTTAAGAAGAGAATCCTCTAACTGGTGGATGAATAAAAGGGTGGAACTCAATATTAACTCAATGAAACTAGTGTGGAATGAATTTTTCGTAAAAGATGGTTACCCCAACTCTACTTTGACCAAAAACTCATAGATTTTTACAATTTAAGACAAGGTGAGATGACGATTAATGAGTATTGGGAGAAGTTTACTCATCTACCATGATATGTTCCTATGTACTAGAAATATGAATGCTTTCATATAAGAAAGTTCATCATGGAACTTAATAATCATATCAGGCAAGAGCTAGATGTCCATAGTCTAGCCACCATGGATCTTGTGTATGAGAAAGCGCTTAAACAAGATTAGAAGATTAAAGCTATCTCCATCCGCTAGGAAAACACAAACTATAAGAAGATTATGGTAGTTCAAGACAAACCAACTCCAAGGAAGGTTGAAGTTGTGCAAAATATACCAAAGGGGAAAAAGGATCCTAAAATAGTGGGAAAGAATCAAGAAGGGAAGGTAGGAAGAATGGTTTCAGTGGTGGGAATACCAATAATGTCAATGAAAGTGCTAATAAATCTAGAGAACCCAAGATGAAGAAAGGGTCGATTATTGGATGTTTCACTTGTGGAGGAGACCACTATGCCAGTTAATGTCCTAATAAGGCTTCGGAGTCACGATCCTATGGTAATCCACTTCCTACCTAGTAAGTGATGTTCCAACAAAAGATTCATGTTGTTGTGGATGATTACCTTGAGTGGAGTATCAAGTGACTCCAATGGAGACTCTAGGTATTTTGTTTGGCTTACCCATTTCTATTCTTATAGATATTGGAGCAACTAAATTTTTTATTTCACCTAGAGTAGCTACGCAAATATCTAGAAAATTTGGTTACATGGAAAATTCTTGGGATGTAGAATATGCAAAGTAGACAAGAGAAACTGTGGAACAATGTTTTATTCAAAGCTAGGATTGAGCTACCTTGTTTTTCTACAGAAATGAACCTATATGTCACACCTTTAGGATCCTGTGATGTTATCCTAGGTATGAAATAGTTATGGAGACATAGGGCTCAGGTAGATTACCATGCAAAAATAGTAGAATGCTTAGATGATCTTGGTAATAAAGTGAAGTTTTAAGGGATACCTAGGGATGTCAAGTTTTGTCAAATCTTTGCAATGCAATTGTTAAGGGCTAAGAAGAAAGGATGCAAGATTTTTGCAGTCAAGATGGAAAAGTTAGAAGAGTATAAGGAATCAAATTCACAAGAGAATCTTGATAACTTTGGATCATAGAACTTCCAAGAGATGGAAGAAACTAGAATGTCGGATATGGAGAAGTATCCTATACTAAGAAAGTTTTTGGATGGATTTCTAGATGAATTACCTGGGTTGCCATCGAAAAGGATATTTGATTTCTCAATAGATATAATTCCTAGATCTGAACCTATTTCCAAGGTACCTTATAGAATGACGACAATTGAGCTAATGGAGCTTAAGGCACAACATGATGAATTATTTCCTAAAGGGTTGATAAGACCAAGTGTATCACCTTGGGAAGCACCAATAATCTTCATAAAAAATAAGGATGGTACTTTGCATTTGTGCATAGATTATTGCATGCTTAACAAAGCTATGGTAAAGAACACATATCCATTGCTATGCATTGATGATCTATTCGATCAAATGAGGGGAGATGCTGTATTTTTTAAAATTGATTTAAGATCTAGATACCATCAATTGAGGATTAAAGATGAAGATATCTTTAATATGACATTTAGAACCATATATGGAAATTATGAGTTTATGGTTCTACCATTTGGTTTAATGAACGCACCTGCAAAATTTATGAACCTTATGAATAATGTATTTAGGGATTGTCTAGATAAATTTTTATTGGTTTTCCTAGATGATATCCCGATTTACTCAATGAATGAGGAGGAACATTGTAGGCATATAGAGATAGTTCTACAAAGACTTAGAGACATAAGTTTTATAGAAAAATCTCTAAGTGTAGCTTATTTTGGAAGAGAGTACATTATCTTGGCCATGTGATCTCAGAAGAAGGTATTTCAGTAGATCCAACTAATATCAAGGCAGTGCTAGAATAGCTAGTGCCCAAGAATGTCTTAGAGGTAAGAAGTTTTATGGGTCTGTAAAGATACTATAGAAAGTTTGTTGCAAACTTCTCCAAGATAGCCTTCCCGATTAATTCTTTGCAAAAGAAAGGAAAGAATTTTGAATGGACAAAGAAGTGCCAAGTAGCCTTTGACTTACTTAAGGAAAAGTTGACTACTACACCGATTTTTGAAGTACCAAATCCTGAAGGTGACTCCACTATTATCACATATGCATCAGGAGAAGGCTTAGGAGGTGTTCTAATACAAGAAGAACAAGTAATTGCTTATGATTCAAGGAAGTTGAAACCTTATGAGAAAAATTACGTGCATGATTTGGAGTTAGCAGTAGTGGTTCATGCATTGCAAATGTGGAAGCATTACTTGTTAGGGAAACCTTTTGAGATGAAAACTGATCATCATGGGTTAAAGTATCTATTCACTCAACCAAATCTAAATAAATGACAAAGGAGATCGTTGAAAATAAAAGATGATTATGACTTCACTATCAGTTACATTAAAGGGAAAGAAAATCAGGTTGTCCATGCCTTGAGTTGAAGATGTCATATTGCTTCAATTGTGATAATTAAAACCAACTTTAAAGGTCAAGTATTGCAAAAATGAAAAGAGGATGAGTACTTAATGCAAGTTAAGTAAGCACTCACAAGCAATCCACAAGATCCTAGGTATGGAGGTTTTCATTTTGAGCCTAATGGATTACTTAGATATAAGGGTAGAATGTATGTGCTTGACTCAAAAGAGTTAAGAAACCTAGTATGAAAATAAATTCATGAAGCACCGTACTCTAGACACCCTAGAGTGACAAAAATGTTGGAAAATGTAAAGTCACTATATTTTTGGAAAGGAATGAAAGGAGTTGCTGCTAGTTTTGTGGCTAGGTGTCTTGAATGTCAAAGGGTGAAAGTGGAGTATCATTATCTGGTAAGTTTGTTATACCCATATGATATAGGTCAGAGAGAAAGTGACAAGTCATAAGTATGGAATTTGTGCAAGGATCTCCTATGTCAAGGGATAAGCACAATGCCATTCTTGTAGTTGTGGATAAGATTACTAAGGTAGCACATTTTTTTGTAAGTATGAATGAGAATGGTGGTGTTTTCATTGATGTCAACATAGTACAAGTTGTTGCAGTGAAAGGAAACAAGTGATTGCAGGTGGTGCACATGTATTTGAGATACTCTAGAGATGTTGTGAGTACATGGAGCTATCTTTATGGTGTTGTAGGTGTGCTGATATGATGAGTTACCAAGTGCTTATGAGAAAATTAATCAATAGTGAAGAAAACATTGTGTGTGTGTTCATATAGTGCTCTGATATGTGCTCCACATTTATTATTTATTGATCCTATTCTTGTGCGGATCTGTAGTGTTGTTTAAGGGAATCCTTGGGTGATATATCCTAGATTATAGCTTCTGGTTTGATGAAGAGTGAATGTTGTGCTCACCAGTTTATGAACTGGTCTAGAAGAGTTGTTGTCTATGAACTAGGAGAAATGTATCCAGTCCACAATCCTTTGTTGGTTTGTTTCAAGTCTTCCGGATTTGGAAGAAGGCTTGTAATGGTGTTATCTATGTTCTATCAAAGGTGTTCATGGTTTGGTGCTTCAGAAGACTAGTTTCAGAGTTACTATGTGTGTCTGTATAGTCTAGATGGACTGATGGAAAGTGTTCTTTGTATGAAGGTTGCTGCAGTGGTTGTGGTTGAATCTGAAGGCATCTAAGATGTGTTCTAGTGTATGGTGAAGCATGTTATCTTCTTCTTATAGATGTGTGTACTTAAAAGTTCATTGGTGTTTTCATTAGGTTTGGCCGACCCGGTGTTTACATGTCGTGCAAAGGATAAGTATCAATTAAGGAAGCGTGTGATTGATCCAAGATGTTTTTTGGGTCTTGGTTAAGTATTGGTTTGGTACCCTCTCATTCTTATCCACTACAGGAATGTTGAGTTGCCAACCTAATTTAAATTTGTAAAATGAAGAGTGTGTAGCCGACCTTGGAGAAATTTTCTAAGATTGAAGATGGTATAAATAAAAGTCAAGAGGTTATGGATTGTAAGCCACAAATGTGAGAAGCAAGATATATGCGAGTGATTGTGCTAAAGTAAAATGAGGTAGTGATGACTTTCAATGTGTTAGACTCCTGAAAGTAGTGAGATGATGTTGTCTGCAATTCTATGTTTTGTTGGCAAAACAAGAAGAGACAACTGAGAGGGGGGGGGGTGAATTAGTTGTCACAAGATTTCTAACTTAATCAAACTTATTAACCTTTAATTCCATATTTGATGATTAATAGTGAAAGCAAGAATTAAGAAACACATCTGAAACACACAACAACAAGATTTTTGCATGGAAACCCTGTTAAGGGAAAAAACCACGGTGGAGGTTAATCCACAATTATACCCTATTAAAAGCATAATGAAAAATGAATAGGGAATACACTTGCATTCAGGCACACTGCCTAGAGCTCACTACTCAAAGGAAGGCTCACTACCTTACATAAGAAAATTAGATTAAAACCATCTGAGTGGGATGAACTAAGAAACTAGCTTCTACAAAAACTTGATTACAGTTCCAATTAGGGACACAAAAACTTCCACACTCTGCTCAAAATCCTTCACACTCTACTTTGCACTTGAATGATTTGATCTTTATTCACACATATATTTCACATACATACACAGAGTACACACAAGCATAATTGAGCATAGTTCAAAATGATGAAAACAATCGCTCTTATATATCCACTACAGGAATTGACATCAACAACTCCGTCGGTCACAAATAATAAATGAGTTACAACTATCGACCTCAATACATGAATAAATCTGAATGCGCATGAACAAAAGTTGGTCACAACATAGAAATGACTGGAATCAACATCCTCAAACATGCTAAACAACAAGAAATTAATCCGTAAGGATCTGCAACAAGCTACCACCATCATGTCGGCCAAGAACATGAAAACCTTAAACACTCGAGGAAAAATCTTTGAACACGAATGCGCCGATCAATGTGGATGTACCACACTGATAGAGTATGATCTAGAAGCATCCATGAAAACCACAGGAACATACAAAACAACTGGAATTTCCAGAATTCCATCCTCTTCTTCCAAGAACATTTGCTATAGTAGCGAAATGACTGTAGGAACACAAAACTTCATAACTTCCTCAAATCTTAATGCATACCACTAAAAATTTTAGACAACATACTAGATAGGTTTAGCAACAAACCCTTTAATGCTTGACACCTAAAAATCAGTGTACAAAACTTTTCATCACTCTGGCCTTCTCAGCTTCACTGGTTGTTTGTAATATATTTATTACAATTTTCTCAATATCTTTGACATATACAGCCTTCAAAATCACCAATGCTAATAGTGTTGACATCAATAACAACCACATATCAGAAATGCAACTATAAAATCCAACAATCTCCCCCTTTGACATTGATGGCAACATATGATGTGAAAAAGAATACCATCAACCCAACTAGCTCTCTTTTCAACAATCTCCCTTTTACACAATGCACTTCTCCCACTTTGTTCTACAAAGGTTTTTCACATTACATTTCTCCCCCTTTGACATCAATGGAAAAGGTACACAAGCTTTGAACCACATATTTAGCACATCTGACTACTCCCCTTGAGTAGCAGCCACCACAACATCAATCCAGAATAGGATATGGCTATGAATTCACGGACTGATGCAAAGACCTGCATGACTTAGTTCTTATCAGGAGGGGAAATCATCCCTAACTTTCCTTTGAGATACTCAAAAGTATCCTTACCAAATGACTTAGTAAATATATCTACAATTTGCTCCTTGGTTGGTACATACTCCATTCTAACTTCTTTTTCACTTACTTTATCTCTCAAGAGGTGATATTTGATGGATACATGCTTTGTCTTTGAATGAAACACTAGATTCTTAGAGATGTTTATGGTAGTTGAGTTGTCACAAAATATAGCAATGGGTTCTTCATACTCAATTCTGGTATCTCTCAACATCTACTTCATCCACAACACTTGAGTATAGTTGTTTGCAACCGCAATGTATTCGGCCTCAATAGTAGATAAGGAAACTGAATTATGATTTTTGCTTAGCCAAGATACCAACTTCTTCCCTAAGAATAATGCACCAACACTGGTACTCTTCTTATCATCCACATCACCTGCCCAATTTGCATATGTAAAGCCATTTAAAGTAAGATCATCATCCTTTGGATACCATAATCCAAATCAACTATTCCTTTCAAGTATCTAATTTTTTTTTTTATGGCAGTTACATGTGATTCCCTTGGATCCACTTGAAATCTAGCAAACATGCATACAACATTCATTATGTCTGGCCTAGTTTGAGTTAAATATAGTAATCTTCCAATCATTGACCTACATCTTGTTTGATTTTCTTTAGGAGAATCATCCTTTTGTGTGAGTTTGCATTCAATTACCATAGGTGTACCAACTGGTTTTGAATCTTCCATGCCAAACTTTTTCAGTAACTCTTTTGCATATTTGGACTCAGATATGAAAATTCCATCTTCTAATTGAGTGATTTGCAGTGCTAAAAATAATTTCAGCTCTCCTATCATTGAAATTTCAAATTCACTTTTATTTCATCATCAAACTTCATACATAATTCATCATCACCTTCAAAAATAATATCATCAACAAACACTTCAATTATCAATTCTTTATCCCGATCCAACTTGAAATACATATTGTTTTCTGCAGTGCCCTTATTGAATCCAAGCTTCAACAAGTATTTTTCCAATCTATCATACTAAGCTCTAGGAGCTTGCTTAAGTCCATATAGAGCTTTCTTCAATCAACATACCATGTTCTCTTTGTCAGTCAGTTGAAATCCATCTGGTTGCTCAACATAGACCTCTTCTTCTAGTTCATCATTTAGGAATGCTGACTTTACATCCATCTAATAGACTTTGTAATTCTTCAAAACAACATAAGCAATAAATAATCTAACAACTTCAATTCTAGCAACAGGGGAAAAATTTTCTTCAAAGTCAATACCTTCCATCTATGAGTACCCTTTGCAAACAAGTCTTTCTTTGTTTTTGATCACTTCACCTTGCTCATTCATCTTATTCCGAAACACCCATTTGGTTCCAATTGCATTTTTGTTCTATGGTCTAGGAACAAGATCACATGCATCATTTTTCACTATTTGTATTAGTTCTTATTTCATGGCTTCCATCCAATATTCATCATTGCATGCTTCATTGATATTGCTAGGCTTAGTTTTGGTAATTAGACAATACTCTTCTAAAATTCTCCTTCTAGATTGCACACCTTTGCTCTTATCTCCTATGATCTGACTATTGGAATTATTTCGCCTCACATACCTTGGAATTTTAGGACTTTCTCTGACTTCTGGTTCTTGTGCTCTTTCTTCTATACTTCTTCTAGTTTCTGCTTCTTGATTTCCTTAGTTCACAAGAACAATTTGAGGTTGACTCTGTGTCCGAACATTCTTTCCATTGTTAGTACTATCATGTTGATCATCTAAATCATATTCACTACATCTAGATGGTCTATCAATATCTTCATCAACTTTGACATTCACACTTTCAACCATTTTCTTCAACCTTATATTAAAACACCGGTAGGATTTTCTCTTAGTAGAGTAACCTAGAAAGATTCCTTCATCGCTTCTAGCATCAAACTTTCCTATATCATCATCTCTCTTGATGTAGCATTTTCTTCCAATTTTTTTGAAGTGCTTGATAGTAAGCTTATAACCAAACCATAGCTCAAAAGGGGTCTTACTAGAATTACTATTGACATTTACCCAATTGATAGTGTATACAATAATGCTTACAATTCTCTCTAGTAGAATGAGGAACATTTTCTTCGAACATCATGGTTCTAGTAGTGTCTAGAATGGTTCTATTCTTCCTTTCAACAACTCCATTCTGTTGAGGGGTCCGAGAGGTAGATAGTTGTCTTTGGATTCCATGCTCTTCACAGAAGGAATTGAATTCCTAGGAAGTGAATTCACCACCTCTGTCTGGCCTCAAACATTTGATCTTTTGACCTGTCTCATTCTATACCATAACTTTGAAGCTTTTGAAATTTTCTAGTGCTTCATGTTTTTCTCTTAAGAAGGAAACCCATATCATTCTCGAATAATCAATAAGAAACATAAAGTACCTTTCACCTTGAATATTTCTGATCCTTGAGGGACCACATAGATCAGTATGTATCAATTCTAGTATTCCATTTGAGTTGTACGGTTTGCTCCAAAAGGAATTTCGAGTCTGCTTTCCCGTCTAACATTCCTTGCACATAACATTAGTAGGGTTCACTATCTTGGGAAGATCTCTAATTGCTTGAGAAGAGATTATTTTGACAATGTTATCAAAGTTCACATGACACAACCTCTTATTCCACAACCAACTTACATCAATTTGAGGAATTAAGCAAATTTCACTAGCAACACTTAAGTGAAAAATGTTACCTCTTTTCTTTGTACCTAAAGCAATTATGTCTCTTGAACTTCCCAGTATCCTACACTTACCATTCTTGAACTAAAGATTATATCCATTGTCTACCATCTATCCAACACTCAACAAGTTACGCTTTAAGCCTTCTACATAAAGAACATCATCAGTATTATGTTTACCACCAAAATAAATAGTGGCTCTGCCATGAATCACACCATAAGTGTTGTCTCAAAATCTTACAACACCACCATCATAGTCTTCCAAGCTTACAATCTTGCTTTTGTCACCAATCATATGAGGTGAACATCTGCTATCAATTACCCACTCATCCTTTTCTTCAAATTTTTCTGCAAGATCTTTCTCAACATTCACATTACTAGTAGATTTAGTGGACACCTGACCATTTTCTTTGATTGCAATAAATACCCATTCATCTTCATTTCTAGTTTCTTTATCAGATTCATCATCAGTAACACCTTCTTCAACATAATATCATTTCTTTTGAAATCTAGTCTTATTAGGTTTGTACTTAGAAGTTCTTTCAAGACACCTTGATGCAAAATGACCTATTTTACTGCAGGAAAAACCTTTAATAGGTAAATTTCCTTTGTAGTTACCATGACCTCTGGCTTCTGTTTTCACAATCAATACTTTCAGTTCTTCTAATTCTCTTTCTTCATCTTCAATTTGTTTCATCTCATCTTCGTACTTGAATGTCTTCTTGGAAATTTCTCCCAGATCATATTTCTATTTTCTTTTCCTGGATACAATAAATTTGAATGTAAATTCTATCTTAGGAGTAGAATCACCAAATTCACTTAATTCTAAGGTAGCAAGTTTTCCAATCAACATGTCTCTTGTCACATTTGTCACTGTCCCGAGTTCATCAATAGCACGAGCTTTTTCTTTGTAGGAAGGAGGCACAGATCTAAGTATTTTAGCCACAATCTCTTCTTCTTCCAAGAATCCATCGGAACATCTGATTCTCATCACCAGTTCATTTACCTTTTGAGAGAAGGAAAAGATGTTCTCATCTTCACTCATCTTCATATCCTCCCACTTTCCTTTTAGACTCTGTATCTTAGCAACTTTTTGTAGTGGATCTCCTTCATATAATGTTTCCAACTTTTTCTAGATCTCATGTGTAGTCTTCAGACCTATCACATTTGTCATCTCTGAATCTGTCAAAGTACTCACCAATGCTTCAATAGACCTGGTATTTGTTTCAAATTCTTTAATCTCATTGATAGTAGATGAACCATTATGGGTAATAGTATATTCATTCTTTGTAATCTTATAGAAAGTGTCTCCAATTCACTTCAAATGACATTCCATTCTGACCTTCCATAGAGAGTAGTTTTTTCCATCGAATCTCAGACTATCCTTCTTGTAAGATGCCATATCAGATCACCTCAAGTTGTTAAGCTTTACCTTCAAAGGAACTAGCTCTGATACCAATTGTTGGCAAAACAAGAAGAGACAACTAAGAGGGGGGTGAATCAGTTGTCACATAATTTACAACTTAATCAAACTTATTAACCTTTAATTCCAGATCTGATGATTAACAGTGAAAGAAAGAATTAAGCAACACATCAGAAGCACACAACACCAAGATTTTTGCATGGAAACCTTGTTAAGGGAAAAAACCATGGTGGAGGTTAATCCACAATTATACCTTGTTAAAAGTATAATGAAAAATGAATAGGGAATGCACTTGCATTTAGGCACACTGCCTAGACCTCACTTCTGAAAGGAAGGATCACTACCTTACATAAGACAATCAGATTAAAACCATCTGAGTGGGATGAACTAATAAATTAGCTTCTACAAAAGCCTAATTACAATTCTAGTTAGGCTCAAAAAAACTTCCACACACTTTGCTCAAACTCCTTCACACTTTGATCTGCACTTGAATGATGTGATCTTTATTCACACATATATTTCACATGCATACACGAATAACACATGAGCATACTTGAGAATACTTCAAATTGAGGAGAACAATCACTCTTATATATCTACTACATGGATTCACATCAACAAATCCATCAGCCACAAATAATAAATGAGTTACAATTCTCAGCCTGAATACATGAATAAAACTCAATACGCATGAACACAAGTTAGTCACAACATAGAGAGGACCCAAATCAACATCCTCAAAAATGCCAAACAAATAAATTAATCTATAAGGATCCATAACACGCTACCACCATCATGTCAAACAAGAACATGAAAACCTTAAACACTCGAGGAAAAATCTTTGAACACGAACGCGTCGATCAATGCATACATACCACATTAATAAAGTATGCTCTAGAATCATCCATGAACACCACAAGAACATAAGCAACAACTGGAATTTCTAGAACTCCATCATCTTCTTCCAAGAACAACTGCTACAGTAGAAAAATGACTGTAGGAACACAAAAATTCATAACTTCCTTAAATCTTGATGTGCACCACTGAAACTTTCATAAAACATACTAGATAGGCTTAGCAATAAACCCTTTAATGCGTGACACCTGAAAATCAATTTATAGAACTTTTCATCACTTTGGCCTTCTCAACTTCACTAGCTGTTTGCAATATATTTATTACAATTTTCTCAATATCTTCGATATATACAGCCTTCAGAACCACCAATGCTAGTAGTGTTGACATCAATGACAACCACATATCAGCAATACAACCACAAAATCCAACATGTTCAAGGCTGCAGATGTGTACAAGTTGTTGTGGTGGATCTGCTATTACATTGAGATAATGTTCTCTATATAACATTCTTCTTTATATGTTTATGTACCTGTAGGCAATGAGCCTCCTATCTAGACAGTGAGTCCTATCTTGGGCATTGATCCCTTTGGAAGTGAGCCTTTTGGTAACTAGTTTTGCAATTACTCTTATATTGCGAGTTAACCCTCATCGTGGTTTTTCCCTTATTGGGTTTTCCATGTAAATCTGGTGTTTCTTATTTTTTCTTTCTGTTATCTACACTTCATGCTTATACTTAATAAAAAATTAAAGTTAATGTGGAATTGTTTAAGATCTGTAGTAAATGTGATTAGATACAACTCATTCAACCCCCCTCTTAGTTGTCTTGTGCATTTCAACAATTGGTATAAGAGCTTTGGTTCCTCGAAGAAGAGCTTGACCACTTGAGGTAGATCCAATGGCACACAAATTGACAATCCCTGCGTTTGATGGATCTGACTATAGTTTCCGGAAAGTGCAGATGAGAGGTTACCTAATATCTCTTGGCTACAAGACTTGGAAAGTTGTTGAGACAAAATATGTTGAGCCAACAAGTGGTCCTTCTTCCAAAGATGATATTTCTTTCTATGAAGAAAATGAAAAATCAAGGTATGCAATCTATAGTTCTTTATCTAAGGCTAAGCTAAAAAATGTTATTTCATTAGGCACTGCTTATGAAGTTTGGGAAAATTTGAAAGATATCTATAAAGGAAATGATAGAGTCAAATTTTCAAAGAAGTTAGCAACTAAGCATAAATATGAGAACTTGAAAATGCAAGAAGGTGAGTACATTGCAAGCTACTTTCAGAGGGTTGACATTGTAGTAAATTAATTTTGATGACCCTACTGGAGAGCTACAGTGACAACGTCTTGACCATTGAGGAAATTTATGATCCAAAGAAATTCACTAAAGAACAACTATTTGGCACCTTGACCGCATTTGAAATGAGGAAATTTGGAAAAGAAAAGGAGAAAACAAAAACACACTTCAAAGCCACAAAGTCAAAAGATGATCGGGATAGTGAAGGTTCAGAGGAATTGGAAGATTTTTTTATAAGAAAGCTAAAGAAAGGTATTGGTAAGTAGAAAGGTATGTTACCTTTTAAGTGTTTCAGTTGTGGAAATATTGGTCACTGTGCTTCAAGATGTCCATATAGAGCCATACACAAGAAGAGCAATTACAATAAAGACAAAAATTTCAAGAAATTGTATTATGTTAGAGAAGATGTTGGAATTTTTGATGATGAATCTAATATTGAGGGTGATAAAGATGAATGCATGTTTCTAGCCTTAGAGAATAAATCAGTATCTACTAACCATGGAATATGTGCAAGGGAATGTGGTCCGAAAAACAAGAAGGAAGAGATGGAAGGTACTCTTGTTTTTGCCTTTCGTGCTAGACAAGAAAAATACTATTGGGTAATTGATAGTGGTTGTTCAAATCATATGAATGGAGACAAAAGTAATTTTACTACACTTGAAAAGTATGATGGACAAATAGTCATGTTTGGAGATGATTCTGGTGCAAATATTGTTGGGAAAGGAACAATTAGTTTTGATGGAAAACACAATACTGATGATTTCTATTATGTTAAGGGCTTAAGGCATAATCTCTTGTGTGTTGGAAAAATGTGTAGAAAAGTATTTAAGCTTGTATTTTAGGATAATACTTGTGAGATCATAAAAGGGTCTGAAACTGTGGTAGCTACAGGAAGAAGAAGATATGAAAACATTAATCATCTTAAGGGTGCTGATGGTCAGTGTTCTGTGTCTCAAGGTAATGAAAGTTGGCTATGGCACTGGAGGATGGGGCATGTAAAATTTTACAACCTAATCAAGATTAGTTCAAGATAAGCTATCAAGAATCTACCAAAAATCACAAATCCTACCTATGTTGTTTGCAAAAGTTGTCAGTTGGAAAAAAAAAAAGTTGCAAGTTTAAAGGAAAAGAAAAATCAACTATCGAAATGTTGGAATTGATTCATATAGACCTCTGTGGTCCTACAAGAACAAGAAGTCTTAATGGTGATAGGTATTTTATGCTTTTCATCGATGATTATTCTAGAATGACATGGGTTACGTTTCTTAGGGACAAAGATCAAGCTCTAGATAGATTCAAGGTATTCAAGGCTATGGTAGAGAATGAAGTGAACTTGAAAATAAAATTTTTAAGGTTTGACAAAGGTGAAAAATTCACCTCCAATGAGTTTAATATGTTTTGTGAAGAGCATGGTATACAGAGGCATCTTTCTACTCCTAAAACCCCTCAGTAGAATGGAGTTCTTGAAAGGAAGAACCAAACAGTTCAAGAGGCTACAAGTACTATGATGAGTGAGGCAAATGTTCCTGAGGTATACTAGAGAGAAAAAATTCACATTACTGTCTATATTCTTAACAGAGTTCAGATCAAAGGTAACAACACAAAGACTCCTTATGAACTGTGGTACAGAAAAATTCCTACTATTAAGTACTTTAAGGTGTTTGGAAGAAAATGTTGTATCAAAAGAGATGATGATAATCTAGGAAATTTTTATGCAAGATGTGATGAAGATATTTTTCTTGGATATGCAACCAAGAGAAAAGCATATAGATGATAGAATAAGAGATTAAGAATGATTGTTGAAAGTGCAAAAGTAAAATTTGATGAAAATATGCACAATTCAATTGAAATAAGTGAAGATGAACCAAATGAAGTTTGTAGACAAGAACAAGAGAAGGATAAGAAAGAAGAAGAACATATTGAAGAAGAAGAGGCTTTAGAACTTGCTCTTAAGACTCCAAAATATGTACAGAAAAATCTTCCAGAAGAACAAATAATTGGAGACAAAGGAAAAGGTGTAACAACAAGAAGAAAAGTGGTAGTAGCTAAGGTAAATTTGTGTTTTCTCTCCAAGATAGAACGTAAACTAGTGTGTGAAGCATGGAAAGATGAAAATTGGGTTATAGCCATGAAAGAGGAATTACAACAAATAGAGAAAAATTAGACATGGGAATTGGTTACTAGACCGGTAAACAAAAATATAATAGGTACAAAATGGGTATTCAGGAATAAGTTGAATGAAAATGGTGAAATAGTAAGAAAAAATCAAGGCTTGTGTGCAAAGGTTATTCATAGGTTGAAGGAATAGAATTTGAGGAGATGTTTGCCCCAGTGGCAAGAATAGAAGCTATTCAGATGTTTTTGGCATTTTTTTTTCACAAATATTTCAAGGTATACTAGATGGATGTTAAGTTTGCATTCTTGAATGTAGAATTGAAAGAAGAGGTCTACATGGAACAACCATTAGGATTTCAGTTATTAGATCAACTGGACATGGTCTACAAATTGAAAAGGGCACTGTATGGACTTAAATAGGCTCTCAGAGCATGGTATGCAAGGTTGGATAGGTATCTAACTCAAAAAAGGTTAAACAAAGGCTCCACAAATAGCAATTTGTATTTCAAGATTGAAGGAAACAAATTTTTGATAGTAGTAGTGTATGTTGATTATATTATCTTTGGCAAAAATGAGGGTATGTGCAAGAAATTTGCAGAGGAGATGCAAAAATATTTTTAAATGTCTATGATTGGTGAGTTGAATTTCTTCCTTGGACTTGAAGTGAATCTAAATGATAAGGGCATATTTATTTCACAATCAAAGTATGTTAAATAATTACTGAAGAAGTTTGGAATGGATGAATCCAAACCGGTCTATACCCCTATGGTGACCGGATGCAAACTAAGTAAGAATGACAAATCTCCTAAAGTTGATCAGAGCAAGTATTGATCTATGATTGATGGACTACAATATCTTACTGCTACTAGACCAAATATCATGTATGCAGTATGTTTGGTTGCTAGATTTCAAAAAGAACCAAAAGAAACACATGTTATAGCTATGAAAAGGATATTCAGATATTTAAAAGGGACTCCAGATTATGGTTTGTGGTATCCTAAGGATATTGATTTTACTTTAAATGCTTACACTAATGCAGATTGGGCTGGTTGTGTAGATGACCAAAATATTACAAGTGGTGGTGCATTATTTCTTGGATGTAGATTGGTTTCATGGCTAAGTAAGAAACGAGATTTAGATTCTTTATCCACTATTGAGGTTGAGTACATGGTAGCAACATCTTGTTGGACATAGGTACTATGGATGAAGCAAACATTGAAGGATATAGGAGTGATGTGTGGTGATCCTATCCCTATCTTCTATGATAATACAAGTGCAATAAATATTTTAAAGAATCTGGTAATGCATTCAAGGACAAAGCATATATCTATTAGATATCATTTCTTAAGAGAGAAGGTATTGGAGAATGAAGTCAAGCTTGAGTATGTGCCTACAAAGGATCAAATTGAAAATATATTTACTAAGGCTCTTCCTAAGGATACTTTTGAGTATCCCTGAGAGAAGTTGGTAGTTACTACCCCTCCTTTGAACTAGGTTCACATAGAGGTGCATCAGTCCAATGGATCTATAGATTCATCATTTTTCTATACTGGTGATTGGGGTCTACTCCTCAGGGGGAGTAAGAAGTATCATTGTTGCAGTATGATATTTGTGTTGTCATGGGTGCATTCCTAAGGGGGAGTGATCAAAATTTTATATGGTTTGTTAGAACTGTAAAATTTTGAAAAAATCTCATTGGCCATTCATGCTCATTAGTTTCCCAAAGATTCCTAATTTTTTCTTCACATAACATACTCACCAAGGTCTGGATCAATTTTTATCATATGATCACATAAAATTTATCTAACCCTGAATATTTAATATATGAAACATATCGGCATAAGATAATGCAGGTCTCACCAATACTAAAGCACATCTCTCTTAGTATATCAGCAAGAGGACACACGTCAGGAGTACACGGGTTCACACTTTCTATCGACAAGACAATGGTTATTGCCATGACATTGTGAGGTCATATCGAGTTCATAAACATCTCACCACTCGGAGCACAAGAACATGTATCGGCCAAACTAGAGTCATCGGAGTGAGGTTCCAAAAGACAGCCTACGACATTCACCGGTCTTTCCGATAAAGCAAAGGAGGATCCAGTCGATGAGACAATGATGCCGGAAAGAGTTCGGGGAGTCTTCTCGACCTTCTGTGGTATACCGACAGGATTGGATGTGACAACATGTCTGGAGAAAATAAATTTTGGGGGGACAATGTTCATGGTCCTTATGAATAAAAAAATACATCGGTGACATAAACCTCAGTGGGGAGATATAGGAAGGTCATGACGAGTATAGCTCCATCGATAGGATAGCCATTATGTCTCAGCGACGTGGATTGACTAAAGGAACATCTCAATGAGATACATACCTTTAGAATAGAATAAAGGATTGTCTACCCAATCCAATAAGTCATGGTGATGGGCTTACTTCGGTAGGAGTTGTGGCGATATGAAAACTAAAAGGAAAACTGGCGACGAGACTAGAGGTGTCGAGGGAACTACAAGATGTCCTAGTGGGTGTATGAACATAGGTAAAGGTTTGAACGGGAGGATCGACCAAGATTTAAAATTGTCTTACTGATATGCTACATGATGTGACGACAAGAATTTCAAAAATATTGCTTCATTCATGTCTCAACCAAGACATTAATGGCGCCATGAAGCATAAATGATTTTGTGAATCAAAATGAATCCAGTTGAGAGAATTTTTGCGGAATTGACAGCAGAGGAAATTAGAAGAGCGAGAAAAGGATTGGGGTGTTCTTTCATCTTGAAGTCTCGGGTGAAATACAAACACAAAAGAGTGGAAGGTAGAATTCAAGAAAAGCTTGAGGAAATAAAACAACGGGGTACTCCTGATAATGCGGCAATTGAGGGTGCTAATAGTTTTATGGATAAGCACAGAGAATTCTTTGAAGAGTTACAAGGGGATGTGCAAGGGTTGATAGAAGCCGCCAAAAGTGGATTGGATGCGTCCTTGATGATGGAGGAAAATTGAAAGAAATGGCCGCGTGGAAAAATGAAAGTGAATTAATATTGCAAGAGAATCTAAATATAGCTACTACAAAAGATGCAACACTAGATGAAGTATGTGAGCAGAACAAGAAGATGGTTATGATGGAGATCATGATCCATGATGCATTAGGAGATACGGATACACATGAGCACCGAGATTATGTGGATCACATGTCGAGAGTCCACTTATGGCTTAAAAAGAGCCGAATCTCTTTTTAATCTTATTGTTGTTTCATACTCAAGATATTTCTGAAAGGACGCATCCTTTCAACAATTGATGTATAAGTATCCATTTTTTGTAGAAATAGAGGGGAACAAAATTAGAAGAATTAAAAAAAGATAGATTGTGGAAAGCATAATATTTTCAGAATGTTTGCATTCAAGAAGACTATGTTGCATATGTAAGATTTCAGGAAGATAATGAAAGACTGTTGATTTGGTGGCTTCATTCTGGTATCAGTTGTTTGTTGGATTTCTGCAATTATTTGATTGTCTCCAATTTGATGTTTCTTGATTATTTAAGTTGAAATATCCAGTATATGTTCAATTTATCAGTGCACATTTGTTGTATATGTGTGATTTGATTAATTGGGTTCTTTAAAGAAGAATTAAATTCCTTTCAATCAATTACAGTATTCTGGGAATGTTATTTGGATCATTAAGAAGAATCAAATAGTTAGGATTGATATTCTGCCTCAAGTAGGGTCTATCAATCACATTCTTGCATGTTTATACTAGTTATAAACTCATATTTGTATGCCAAACAATTAGAGAACTTTCTAGATAGAAACCACTCATCTAAGACTTTCATTTGACTCTATTTTACCCAACAAGGCGTTGGTCTTCCATATTTCATTATTTAATTTTATTCATTTCATTTAGCATCTATTAATTGAACATATCAGGCTTCACCTTGATATTGCATATACAATTTATACCAAATTTAGATCATATCTGATATTTCATATACAATTTATACCAAATTTAGATCATATATGATATTGCATATATAATTTATACCAAATTTAGATAATATTTCTCCATTGTCAAATTGCCATTGTGGATAGTTTAGTCAAGTAGGAAGCATAGTTCAAAATCTGCAACATTCATATAGGTACACCCTCCTAGGTTTAGCAGAGCCTTAAGAGTAGAAGGTTCAATTTTACTGGTTGGTCTTGTTAGTTGGCCAATAGCGTTGTGAGAACTTGGCAACCTCTCGTGGTTCAAACCTGCATTTTTGAGACCTAACATGGTTGAAGAATTATGTAATTTTTATTTTTTCCATTGATGTCAATGGGGGAGAGAGAGTCATGTGAAAAATTCTATCTATATCTGAAAATTTTGAAAAGGGGAGAGTGTGTATGTTGTCTTTAATGGTTTTTCACATCATTTGTTGCCATCAATGACAAAGGGGGAGATTGTTGAAAGTATCAATGAGTATGGTGGTTTTGTCATTGATGTCAACACAATACATGTTGTTGTAATCAAAGGAAACAAGTGATTGCAGGTGGTGCATGTATAGTTGAGATACTATAGAGATGTTGTGAGTACATGGAGCTATCTTTATGGTTTTGCAGGTGTGCTGATATGATAAGTTACCAAGTGCTTTTGAGAAAATTAATCAATAGTGAAGACATAATTATGTGTGTGTTCAGATTATGCTATGGTATGTGCTCTGCATTTCTTATGTGTTGATCATATGCTTGTGCGGATCTTTAGTTTTGTTTAAGGGAATCCTTGGGTGATATATATATCTTGGATTATAGATTTTGGTTTGATGAAGAGTGAAAGTTGTGTTCACCAATTTATGAACTGGTCTGGCAAAGTTTTTTAACTGTGGACTAGGAGAAATGTATCTACTCTGTAGTCCTCCAAAGGGTTTGTTTCAGTTCTTGTGGATCTGGAAGAAGGCTTGTAACGATGTTATCTATGTTCTATCAAATGTGTTCGTGGTTTGGTGCTCTAGAAGACTAGTTTCAGAGTGACTATATGTGTCTGTACAGTCCGGATGGATTGATGGAAAGTGTTCTTTGTATTAAGGTTGTTGCAGTAGCTATGACTGAATATGTAGGAATCTAAGATATGTTCCACTGTATGGTGAAGCATTTTATGTGGTCCACATGTTATTTTCTTGTTATAGATGTGTGTACTTTAAAGTTCACTAGTGTTTTCTTTAGGTTTGGTCGACCTAGTGTTTACACATCATGCGAAGGATAAGTATCAATTAAGGAAGCATGTGATTGATCCAAGATGTTGTTTTGGGTCCTAGTTAGGTATTGGTTATGTTCCCTCTCATTCTCATCCACTATAGAAATGTTGAGTTTTTGACCTAATTTGAATTTGTAAAATGAAGAGTGTGTAGCTAACCTTGGAGAAAGTTTCTAAGATTGAAGATGGTATAAATACAAGTCAAGAGGTTATGGATTGTAAGCCACAAGTGTGAGAATCAAGTTAGATGTGAGAGATTGTGCAAAATTAAACTAATAAGTGAGGACTTCAATGTGTTAGAATTCTGAAAGCAGTGAGATGATGATGTTTGCAATTCTCTGATCAAGGCCTTGGATGTGTACAAGTTGTTGTGGTGTATAGTTTGTTGCATTGAGATAATGTTCTCTATGTAGCATTCTTCTTTATATGTTTTTGTATCTGTAGGAAGTGAGCTTCCCATCTAGATAGTGAGTCCTATCTTGGGCAGTGAGCCCTTTGGCAGTGTGCCTCTTTGTAACTGGTTTTGCAATTACTCTTATATTATGAGTTAACCCTCACTATGGTTTTTCCCTTATTGGGTTTTCCACGTAAATATGGTGTTTCTTGTGTTTGCTTTATGTTCTTTGCACTTCATGCTTATACTTAATAACATATTAAAGTGAATGTGGAATTGTTTAATATTTGTGGTGAATGTGATTAGATACAACCGATTCACCCCCCCTCTCAGTTGTCTTGTGTATTTCAACACATTTTATAACCAAGAATCTAACTAATGGAGCTCCTGTCATAGTAAGGAAATTTGTGCAAGAAGTGTTTAGGCTACATGGAATTCTTGAGAAGATAATTTCAGATAGGGATGCATAAGTCACTTCTAGGTTTTGGAAAACCTTATTTTCTACACTAGAGACTCAACTAAATATAAGCTTGGCATATCATCCGGAAACAGATAGACAAACAAAAAGGGTAAATAAAGTATTGGAAGACCTACTTAGAATGTATTGCATGGATCATCAATGCAAGTGGGAAGACTATTTTCCTTTAGTATAATTTTCTTATAATAACTCCTACCATTCTATAATAAAGATGACTTCTTTCAAAGCATTATATGGTTGAAAGTGTTGAAATCGTATAACTTGGGATAGACTTGAGGATAGAGTGAGTCTTGGGCCATAAATGTTGGCTGAAATTGAAGATCAAGAGAGGATTCTTAAGTAAAGATTAGTGTAAGCTAATGATAGAAAAAAAAGATATGATGATGCTAAGAGAGTACCCCAAAGTTTTGTGGTAGGTGACAAGGCGTTGTTGAGAGTGAAACCTGACAAAAGTTCCATCAAATTTGGGAAGTCTTCCAAATTAGCCTCGCACTACGTAGGACCTTTTGAGATTCTTGAGGAAGTAAATCCAGTAGATTATCGAATTGTGTTGCCACCAGCTCTTGCTAGGATGCATAACATATTTCATGTGTCATACCTAAAGAAGTATATACCAGGTGATAATAATTTTATTGATTGGAATGCTTTACAGGTACAGGACCTCAGAGTGGTAACTCTCGAGCCTATCAAGGTGCTTGGAACTTGTAAGCTTTGCTTACATAACAAGGAGGTTTTGTAGTGCAAAGTCCAATGGGACTAGTATGTAAAAGACTTCGCCACTTGGGAACACTATGCTGAGATACAACAAAAGTTCCCACATGTTTTTCATATTTTTGAAAGTACTTGAAAACAATATGTTATTTGTGTGTATAGTTTATGTTGCTACTTAAAATAATTTGGGATGATGATTCACAAGGGGGAAGTATGCTACACC
Organism: Sequoiadendron giganteum; assembly: GCA_007115665.2. Classification (NCBI taxonomy): domain Eukaryota; kingdom Viridiplantae; phylum Streptophyta; class Pinopsida; order Cupressales; family Cupressaceae; genus Sequoiadendron; species Sequoiadendron giganteum. The sequence goes on from CM021100.1 coordinate 620,510,666, forward strand.
CCAATTGTGTAATTACCTATTTACTATTACTATGTAGGGTAGATATTGCATGTGTGAATGTACTTTGAATTCTGATTGAGAAGTTATGTTCTTGCACTTTGTTATCAGTGAATTATGAATGAATGTTATTTCATTTAATGTTATGGAATGCATATATGTGAAATGGATGGTTATTGAATTAGATATTCTAACTATGGAGAAATATTGTGAAAGCATATTTTGTTGAACAACTGACTATTGTGGGAATGTGTTAGTTGGATGCAGGTACATGTTCATTTCTCTAGGTGGAGGGGAAGTATCACTTAAGCGAAGAACTTGGTTGAGTAACTAGTAACATAACCTAGCTGAGCTTACACAAACTCACACTAGAATGATTGAGTCATGTTATTAGGTTAGGAATTGGTAAGTCATCCTTAGTATGATGTGTTTGCAATAGTAAGGATCTTGATTACTATTGAATGCATTCCTGGATGATGTTTATATGTTAGAGCTTATGAGTTTTTCCTTATATTACTATGCTTGTATTGATGAGGTGAACACACATGGAATGTATGTATATGTATACATATGCATGGAGGAACACTACATGAGAGTACATAGGTAGACGTACCTATGCACGCTTATGAGCATGGGGATATTGAATGGAGCTTACAACACGTATGTGTATATGTATAAATACATCACACATATGTTCCTATTAATACGATAGTAATTGCATATGTGATTGATTATGAAATCAAATGTATATATATAAGATATATACATATATCCATATGTATAGATGTGTCAATACATATGTATGTTTGGAAAATGGAGGTGGGAACTTGAAAATGGGGGTTTGACTCCATATTTTCTTACTTTATCTATTTCTCTCTATCTATCTAGTTGTCTGTGGAGGTGGGAATACTAAAAAGGGGGTTTGATTAAGGAAAACCCCTATATATCCAGAACATTCTCTCTTAATCTTCTGCATGTAAGTATTGAAGATATTCATGTGCTAAATATTTCATTTCCTGGGTTTCTATGAGAAGTTTCTATATGTTATTCCCTTACTTTATCATCTAATTCACTTTATTTCAGTTTTGTGATACATTGTGAATTTCTCATGTTCCAAGATTTCTTAGCAATGAGAGAAGTCACTTTGTGGTTTTTGCGACATTCTTGATTTGTGGTCCATGCGAGATGCCAATGTGCCTCTAGGACTCTAGCGTGTTTCATTGTTGTACTTGTTCCATGCTACCATCATTTGGTCAAGAGCCTACCAATCTATCCAAAAAACCTCTATGATTTACTCTTTCTGATTCTAGAACTCTCGCTTTGTTCCCTGAGGTAGTTTAGGGCAGTTCACCCCTTGGGATTCTCTTGAGAATAAAGAGACTCATGAGTAGTGAATCCCCCTTCTCTACATATGTATGAGCAATGGTATTGAATGTCAATTGTTGCGAAACATCATCAAGTTTCCATTTAAGTGGTTCCAAGATAAGAACAGGTTTATTTTGAACTTGTGGTTTTTTTTAGGGTAGATAAATGATAAATTTATGCTCAGGAGACTACTTAAAGGGATATCTATTGTACATAACCTCAGAAGACTTACCATTATATTCATGATCTCTTAGTGAAGGGGATTATAATGTCTCTTCATCATCTTCATCTAAGGAATTGTCAATGTTTTCATTTTCTTCCACCATGATATCTTCCCTAGTAGGAGAGTTTTTAGGAGGTCTACAAACTAGATGTTCATGACATTCAATGTTTGGTTCTTCTAAAATAACTTCATCACAAGTAGGGGAGTCACCAATGATGGAATTCTCTTGTTCAATAATGTTTTCCCTAGTAGGAGAGGTAGGGGCAGAGAGACAAATAGGACTCTCATAATTCTCATTGGTTTGATCTTCTAACACCAAAATATCTTTGTCACAAACAAGAGAGATATTAGGGGAAGACCAAATTTGATTGTCATGATTTTCCACAATTGTATTCTCTTTCACTAAAGCATTCTTATGAGTGTGAGGGATGAAATTTTTCTTAGCATGTTTAGAAAGGTAGGATACTAACATTGTTTGACCAAAAATGAAAATTAATTCTAGCCATCTTATGCAATGCTTCAATAATATAAACAATGTATATCCAAAGATGAAAAGTACTTTTATCCAATTTATGCAAAGTTTCAATAATTTAAACAATGTGTATCCAAAAATGAAAAGCACTTTTATCAAACTTATGCAAAGCTTTATGAATGTAAACATTGTGCATGCAAAAGTGAAAAGTACTTTTATCCATATTATGCAAAGTTTCAAATTGTAAACATTTTCAGATCTAATGATTTTCGCTATTGAAATGATTTCAAAAATGACTACCCTAAATTGATGTTTTTGACCTAGATGCATAAAACATAAGTTACTAAAACTTTCTAGACTGATACAATAGGTTACTCGAAAGCTTAGGAATTACAAAAGCAAGGTTTTCAATGCTATAAAAGGCAGTTTCAGGCCTGATCAGGGACTCATTCGCCTTTACTGGTGAATGGGTCATGGATAAGGATTTTTGAAATGTTTATGTTGATTTATGAGTGATTTTTAGTGATTTTTAGATGCCAAAAAGTTTAGGTCAAGCCTGATCAGGGACTCATTCACCAATAAAGGTGAATGGGTCCCAAATCAGGGTTTTGAAAAGGTGAAAACTGTAATTTTAAAGTTGTTTTATGTGCTTTTTGTGCCCAATTTCAAACTGTAATTTCTATGAAATTTTTTTACAAAATTTGATGACCTATATGATACCTTTTGAAATGAAATTTTGTTTTGATTTTCAAATACAAATTTATATGATCTAAATGATATGTAAAGTGACTGATTTGTTTTTGTGTTTTTTAGATTTAAGAAAATGCAAACAATGCAATTCTAAGCCCTAAATGAGATGCAAGTTTGAATGTAAAGTAAGAAACCCTAAATGGGATCTAATTCAATGCAAATGGATGCAAAATAATGCAAGAATCACCTAGGATGCAATGAAAGACTTCCAAAGCATAAAATTGCAATATTCAATTAGTCGGGTTCACCAAATATGTTTAATAGAAAAAGTAGGGTTTGCCACCATGAATGAACAAGATGATAAACCACTAATCTTTCTCCTATTAGAAACTCAATTATGAGGTCCAAAACATGCAAGATATGATGCAAATAATAATCAGAAACTAATCCTAATTGTTATAGCAAGTATGAGGGAAGTTTTGAGAGCCTAAAATGATATGTACCTTGTAGAAAACTTGTTGTTTTTAGGCCACATAGAGGCGAATGAGTCCATGTCAGGGTTCCAGAAATTGAATTCTAAGTTTTATTTCTCTCAATTTGCACTCCCAAATCCCATATTTTCATGGCTTCAAATGCTACAGAGGACTCATTCGCCTTTAGTGGTGAATGGGTCCTTTTAGGGTTTCATAAAACTAATTTATAGGTCCTATAATTCAATGTCTGCATTCTCAATTCCTAGTTTTTTATCTCTTGAAATTATGAAACCAATTATGTAGCCTCCTTTCTTTGTTCTTTCACTATGAATGACAATATTGCAACTTGACAACTTTGACAATTTTGCTTCAAATCTCTTCTCCACTTGATATTCAACCTATAAATCTAAAAACACACATTCAAAGGAAGAAAAAAATGTTTATTCTTAGTGAATAGGGGTTTTCCTTGGTCAAACCCCTTTTAGGTAATTGTGAACCCCTAAACCTGCAAATGCACAAGAGCAACAAAGCACATTAGTATGTTAGATCAAATGCATGTACACAAGAGTGAGAGATTCCCCATAACATCCATCTATTCAAACCAAATTAGGAAATGAAGAACACAATAAAATTTAAACAAAAGAGATTCAATCCTAATTAAGCTAATAGCATGATGAACTTTTGGGGGAATTGGTGCCAATGAAGTGTTGCAATTGGCCCTTTCCCAATTCCTAAGTAGTAATGGTATGTGATTGAGAAATGGTCAAATCTCCAAAGAGATTTGAGCATAACCTTGTTGCAATTTATGAAAATAGTGAATGATTGAATGATATGGGAAAAATTAGCTCTCAATGTGAAGAGAGTAACTTTGCATGAAAGTTGTGGATAATTATGGATTTGAGTATAGTAAGTTTACTCAAATTGTGGATGATTGAATGAGAGGGAGAGTTTCTCATTTATAGATTTTAATCTTGGAAGAAAGAGTGAAAATAAGTAAGGTGGGATAAAATATAATCCAATGGAATTGTGCCACTTGTCCACATGTGATTGGAGAAGGAATGAGCACATTTTGGTCAATGTGCATGATAAATGCGATGAGATTCAAATTTGAAATTTGAATGTAACCTGTGAGAGGGAAAGAGAAATGGAGTTAATGTCACTTGGCTCAATGCACAAAGACATGTAAGAGGCCTTAAATGCCTTGTTGGAAGGACCAAGTCCACTTGGAATTTTTGAATTCAAATGAGGGAATATTCCCTTTTGATGCTTTGTGAGGGAAAATAGAGAATTAATAAATCAAAGCAATTGATTAATTGTGGAAATTGCATTCTCTAGAGGATGTGACATAGATTAAGATTAAAGATTAATTAATTTAAAGAGAGATTAGGGAATGTGACAAATTTGACTTGAATTTATGAGTTAATTGAAATCAATAATTGAGAAGAAAGAGTTTAATTAAATAAATGATTTCAATCTATTTAACTAAAGGGGATAATGTTAGATTAAATCAAATAATATTTAATTTATTCAATTTAATCAGAAGACTTTAGAGATTTAATTAAATAAGATGAATTATTTAATTAAAGAGGGATTACATAAATAAATAAATAAAATTGATTTATTTAATTAACAGGAGATGATGACTTAATTAGATAAAGTTGATTTATTTAATTAAGAGATGAAGAGTGATGAATTTAATCAAATACAAATTATTCAATTAAATGACTAGCGAAGGAGATGATTCAGGATGAAATGGTGTTAGTAAATCAGGATCCAGTGTGCTAAACCAAATTGTACATTTTCCATGTCTACATTTTGCCCCTCTTTGAAGCAATGTACTTGTTGCATTGATTCAAAGAATAAACTATTATGATCAAAGTTAAAAATTTCTTGATTTTTTCGAATGCCCCACTGTTGCCCTAGCAAAAGGATTATGCTGGTGTATTTCCCCCTCAAGAAATCAAGCGAAAATGTACGATTTTCCGATCGAGATCGCGATAAAATGAGAGAGGAGTGGTTCTATTGATCAGAGGACATAAGATAATTATTTGATGTAGACAAATCTGATGATGTATAGACAATCATCGACCATGGGTAGCCTTGTGTATATTTTGATACAACACACTGATTTTAGATAGAAATATTAGTAGAGATAGAAGAATAAGAAGAATAAGATGGATGGAAGGAGGATTCACACAAGCCTACACTATGATGATGATGAAGATTTACATTGCTACGAGTTGGGATTTTCAAAGGGCTAATTACTTTATGTTTGATAACACACATAGGCATGATGCATCAAGGTATAAAGGACCAAGATGGCGTAGTACCTAGTGTGATGAACTTTGCCTCATCAATTAGATAGGAGTATTCTTATTCACACTTGACATACAGAAACCTTGCTAGGATGGACCTAACAAAGAAAGTATTCACCAAGTTATTTTACAAGAGTATCCAACAAGCACAATAGATAAAAAAGATAATGATCTTTGCCCCATTCCTTTCTCTCTAAACCTATTTTTTTTAGGCATCATCGAGAGGTCCTTGGAATGAGCACAAAATAAGATAAGTCAAAAGACCAAGATACATTAAACAAACAAGTTGATGTTCTTCATACCGCTAGCCAAGACTAACTACTTTGGGGTACCTAATGCTTATGTCCATCCCAGGAAAGCTTCATCCTAGGACATGTAGTGATCAGAGTTTTGATGGGATTGATTGGGTGATAAGCTATTGGTACTCTGATTTGACCAACTTGCTTGCTTACTGACTTAGACTTTCAAGAATTTTGACGATTAGGTGTTCACTTTTGAACCTTCTAGACTTGCTTCTGACTGAGTCACCAAAGGGTGGGAGGCAACGATTGATTTTATTAGGAATGATGACAATCATGAGTGAAAGCGAGATGAGATGGATGCACCATTTTGGATTTTCAGATATTTTGAGGCTGTTTTTGGTATTTTCAAGATTTATGATGAACAAACTAACTTAAAGACCTATCCTAGGGGTCTTAGGAGTTGATCCATGGACTAGCCTTGCCTACGTTATACACGCAAAGACCACACAGTTTGAAGAATGATGGACTGACTTGACGATAAGATGGACAAATGGATTGCCATTTTATTGCTTAAAGGACTGACTTAAGATGAGACTAGATGGGCAAACAGATTGCCAATGCGACGAACGCCAAAAGGACTGACCCTAACTTTCTCGGGAGATGATCAAAGATCAACCTTGCCTACGTTCAAGCTCAGAGATGGTGTAGTTTGACAAGGTGAAAGACTGACAAGACTCAATGATGAAATTTTTGAAGATTTTCCGAGATTCTCGACATGTTTTTGGATTTTGAATGATTTGGATGTTTTTGATTTTTTATTTTTTATTGAATGTTTTGGATTTTCGCATAATTTTGAAAATTTGGATACAGATACGTGATGATATCAGTGCTCTATTTTGAGATTTTGTTGAAAACCAAGCTAAGGTTCATTTATTAGATTGATGGATTGATTAGTTTGACTAAGTGTGTTAAGTCAAACAAAAGTGATAATGCACTTGCAAACCCTAGGAAGTTGTGTTATCCTAGAGTAAAATCATACACCAGAGGATAGTTTGGCTAGGTGTGTTAAGCCAATCAAGGTGATGTTGAATTTTGACTAAATGTGTTAAGCCAAACAAGGTGGTAATGGACTTGTAAACCCAAGGAAGTTGTGTTATCCTAGGGTAAACTCATGCATAAGATGATAGTTTGACTAAGTGCGTTAAGTCAAACAAGGTGATAATGGACTTGTAAACCCAAGGAAGTTGTGTTATCCTAGGGTAAACTCATGCATAAGATGATAGTTGACTAAGTGCGTTAAGTCAAACAAGGTGATAATGGATTGGATTCGATTGATCAAGATTGATGAAGCTTGATTTGGAATAAAATAGCTTTGATAATTTTGATGTGATGTTGAAGTACACATTAGATGCAACTGATATGAATTGCTTGGATTGATGTTCGGTGAAAGATAAAGCTTGATAAAGAACATCGTTTTGTCAAAATATGCCATGGGCTAGTGATTTGGATTTGGCTCACAATTGCTTGACCAATTTGATTTCACGTTTGCCAATGCTTGGATCACCACATAAGTGTGAAGGATACATATCAAGATTTATTCCTGAAATAAGATGTAAATATATGCCCCTAGTGTCTAGCAATGTTTGAATGACCATGGGTGGATTCTTGGATAGACAGATGAATGAATCAATATGGATCATCTTGTGATAAGATAAGGTGTTCAAAAAGCGGATGCGCCTTTGGATATTGGTTCAAGGTTCAGATAGTGTTGGGTAGGATGGGATCAATGAAAATGACCCATGTCAAGATGTTTACCACAAGCAAGTGTAAAGTGTGCACCAAACCTTCATCAAGATCTAGATAAGGCAAATAAATGGAAATGGGTTGGATAAATGGTTTGTGGATGAACGGATTTATGTTGGCTTTATTATGTATGAAATGGGCTTTATTATGGATGCAATAAGATGCTTTCTTCTGAACTAGCGCACGTAGATGCTCGATTCTACACATGATGCCTGTTTGCTAGGTTTTCATCATGGTACCTTCCCAAAGCGCTGCCCATGCTGTTTTCACAGAGGATGTTTTTTTTCTTTACTGTTTTCAATCCTTTTTTTGATTTTTTGATTTTTGATTTTTTTGTATTTTTTGGGAGATTTTAAGCTAATGTTGAACCACCTGTTGGTGTTGATGTTGATGCTTCTTTCATAACATGCCATTGGTATCCTGCTTGAAGAATTTGCTTTTCCAAGATACGTGCACTTGAAAGAAAATTTTGAGAAATTTGTTCTGCTTTGCTGATAACGGACTTAACTTTGTCTTTGTGCACACATCGTGATAGAGTGCCTTCTGAATCCTTATGATGAAGGGTCGCCGCCAATACATGGTCAATGTGAGAGTTGGATATTATGTATGGAGGCATGGATAGTGGAGTTTGTTTAGGAATAAAATATGGATTGGTTGATAGTTTGGAGCCTTTGACTCTCCAAACTTGGGAAGATGAGAAATAATGAGTGGATATGAAATTGTGCATGGAATTAGGACCAACTGCTCGATACACTTTGTACGTCATTTGAGAAGCATTTTTTCGCTTTTGTGGACATCTTGGATGGATATTTTTCCCTTTTTGATTTTTCCCCATAGTTTCTTTGACTAATGGAGTTTGATAGGGATTTGTATTCTTTGGTATCCACTTGTATTTGATTTTTCCTTCGTGCTTTGCTACTTTTTCTTTGATAGCATTCTTCATGCTTTGATTCAAATCTTTCTTTTGATGTTGGTCCCAATTCGTGGATGGGGTGATGGGTGGATGAAGATTCGCGATGTGGCGAGTTGTAGTATTGGCATTAGTTTCATCACAAGGATTCTTTGTGCCCCCTATGTTGATGTTTGCTCGAGATGAAGTTGCCCCCAGTTTTGTGGAAGTATTACTGATATCTTGAGATCCCTTGATTGTCAAATAACCAAGGCCTTGATGCTTAGGATTTCCAAAAATTTGTACTGGTTCCAAGATACCTTGTTCATGTAGGCCTAATCCTCTGCCTTGATAATTCATCCGTTGAAACATTTTATTTGCAAAAGGATATGATTTACCTTGGAAACAAGGTGCTAATCCTTCTCTGCTTTGTGGTGGATCTTCAAAAGTGTTAGCTACTTTATTGATAAGATAAATTTCCCTTACAAAGGTGAGTGATCCAACTTTATAAGTGATAGGATTCTCCATATGCAAGATGGCTTCCTGATTGATATCTTTAGCTTGATGTTGTGAGATATCAGATCGTAATGCTCCTTCAAGAGGTGTTGATGCTTCACTGTACTTGTAAAATTCTTCCTCATGATTCATTTCATAGAATGTTTCTGATTGATCATGTGTACAAATGTTAAGAGTGGGAGACTCTTGTTCCTTGGTAATGATTTCAAGAGTATGAGACTCTTGTTTTGAATCAAGATCATCCACGTGTCCATCCAAAGAAAGCATCTCATGGGTAGATGGAGGAGTATTTCCTATATGGATATGATCCTTATTTGCGATATCTTGTATAGATAGGAGAGTTTCCATTACCTCATTGTAGTATCTTGGATATTGTTGGTGTTTAAAATAACAACCCAGCTAGGCTTTGAAACACTCTAAGAGGTAGCCAACCTCTATATTGAAGAACAAAAAAGGCTAGTGGCCAACTAACAAGATTCAGTCAAAGACTAGCATCTCCTACACTTCTAGCTCTACAAGACCAAGGTGGGTAAACCTAAACAATGCTCAAAACTTAACTCATTCATACACTGACATTGTTTTATAAAACAGATAACTCCCAATGCAAAAACACTAAGGGAAGCATTGACTACCTTAAATTTGGCTAAATTCTCAGCAACTCAACCCTCTCTCAGCCATTGGAAAGCAGGACATACAACAGTCCAAACAATAAGAATAAAATAATTTTGCAATTAGTTTTGTTTTTGAGATGCACAAGCTGAAAAATAGATTAGTGCCAGTTCTGGGCCATGGAGTCAAACAAATAAAATGAATTCTCTAGCAAATAGTCTTCAACTAGTGGATTTAAATTGCTAATGCTTTGCATTAATTGTTAATGCCTTGCACCAACAATCCTTCTCTTGATATCAATCAAATTCTTCTTATCAAATCCCTTTTGCACACCTGAAATCACAATCACCTGTTCAAAGCATTCTAACCATTTCCTTGAAACAAAACAGTGAATAGACAAAACAATCTCATGAAACTTGAGATGATAAATTCAAAGACACTTTGTATTATTGAATTTATGTAACTGTAAGTGTACAAAAATGGAGACAATCTGATGACATTCATGAATGTGAAAGCACTTCATGATGTTAATTGCATAAACTGGCTATATTTACTCTTGAATTCATAAAATTACAACTTACAGACTCAAACAATGACTCAGAAATACAAATTTCTATCTACACAGTCCAATACAAAACTCAAAACCTTCTCAGAACCTAATCTCAGAACCCTTTACAATGAGAGAATAAAAGAAGATATAGAAGAATGGAGGAAACAGAAGAAGCCCTAAATTCGAATATGTTGCAAACACATGGCAGCTCCATTCCCGTTGATCAAATTGAAAATAATATCTTCTCTTCATTGCAGCAACAAACATTCCATCTAACTGCATTTGCTCATGATTTCCCAGCAACAGAAAACATGCCCATGTGGAGATTCTCCAAATTTTATCCAGCTGCTTAAAATATCTCTTCCCGTGCAAATTTTGTTTCTATTTTCTGCTCTTTATTTGTTGCAGCAATACTTTAGCAAATAATGAAATTTTGCCTCCAAAGTGAATAAATTCACCTGTTTAATGAAAATACTAAAATATTCCTCAACATTGTCTCAATTCAATTTATTTGCAGCACATTATTTCCTAGCAAATAAAATATTTGCACAGTGAATACATATTCACTCTATAAGTTCTCCACTTTAGAATTTACTCACAAGGGGCACTTATAATTCCAATGTTTTATTACTTAATAAAATCCACATTGGGTATTTTAAATATTCCATTTTTTACCTCCCCGGGCAAATTAACTTACCCCTAAATGTTTTGTCACATAAAAATTGCACAGACCCACCATTTAAAAATTCCATCCCTGGCAATTTTCAATTTACTCATGCCATTTGTATTTCACCTGTTTGCACTATGGAGTAAATATTATTTTACCCATATCTTATACTCACCTTCCAATTTAATACTTTCTTTACCTGAGAAAAATAAAATGAAACGGGCCCCACCCCCATTTTTTACCACAAACTATGTAATCCTTTCTAAATTTTTATTAAAACTCCCCCATGTGCATTCTCACACACCTCACGGGGTTTTTGCCTTCATCATCAACATTCTCATGAGGTCCACGAGAATTCCCTAATGCTTTTGTTTGTTCTTGCATGAGCACTCTACAAGTGCTTGGCACTCATGGCGACCTCCATTGCTGGCTTATGCCTACCCCTGCAATAGGTCGCACATCTCCTTCATCTGGTCTTCTCCTCTTCCTGGGCACAGGTACCCTTTGCTGACTGGCACGGGCCTCCTCTTTCTCTTGGCTGCACTAATAACACGAGCCTCCTCACTTACTAGCTACGTCCCATATTGCTTCTCACGGGCCTCTCTATGCTCTGATGGTTGTCCACGGTTGCATCAAAATAATTCATATCAGGAAAGCCTCCACATTGCCTTAAATGGGAATGACCATAGGCTGCCATATTCAATGAAACAGGGCACTCCAATTTGTTTCCTGACCTGGCCGCACCCCTCTACTCCATTCGGTGCTTAAGCTTGGTGCCCCATTCTCCTCTGTGCTTTGTTAAACATTTACACCCCTTCAACAAAGTAATCCACAAATGCATTGGATCAGATCATGTCATGGTGCTCACCCCTGTGAACACTTAATACACTTTATCCATCTACGTTGGCCTGGAGAACCTCCCTTACATACACCAAATGTATTTTCCATAAAGTTTCTAAAAACTCTTCAAGAGAACATTCTCCTTTGTGTTTCAACTCAAGATCTTTTGCTTGGTGTATGGCTATAGTGATGTCATCTCTTTCTGTTTACATGGTGGCAGCATTGTAGCATAGGTTGACCCATATCAAGCGTCCTCACTTGCATTTGCATGAAGGTTTCTAAAGCCTTATCAACAAATACATTTTGTGCGTAGCCAACAAATAGCGTTTGGTGAGATCCCATGGGTCTGGGTATTTGTATTTGAATAGTTTATATTCCATATCCAACTACTATCGGGCCTTCACCATTTTCTAACCATGACATTCATGATACCCCAGTAAGCATAAATCATTTCTTTGTCACCTGCGCCAACAAAATCAAGCTTCCTCTGTGCCCTCAAACAATGTGCGTGCCTTCCCACTTACTGGCCACGTGCACAGTTCATTTCCAGTTGTATTTGCTAGAAAGTTTCTAAGGCATCTTCAACATATTCATTATGTCCACAACCTGTAATGAAAAGCATCCCTCCATTCGATGGATTTGTTGCCATTTATTTGGCATTTGAAAAATTACCTCCGTCAACATTGGCCACCCCACAATTAGCAATTGTATTTGCTTAGAAGTTTCTAGAGCCCTTCCAATAGCTCCATTTAGATGTGCCTCTGTCAGTTTGGAATTTCTAATCATACTCTGCAAGTCTGAAAATCTCAAGTAACACCAAACAGTTAATGACAAGATTTAAAATGTTGTGACTTTATTTGTGGTAGCTCCACACTTGCCCTTTACCATTCAATGGAAAGAGTTTATGGATAAACACTTGAAGCTCTAGATACTGGTGATTAATCATTACTACCTTTGATGTAGGTGATTTAGCCACAATCCTTTCACACAAAACAATCCTTCTGTATGCATGGATATCATGGTCCATACTGCACATTTTGTACAATTCACGAACATCTGATGCTTGTCCATTGCAAAATAATTTTACCCCTTTGATAATATAATGTTCAAACTCCATATTGAACAATGTGGATCTACACTTTGTACTTGAAATAAATTACAATTGTACACCCCTCCTCACACCGATCAACTCCGAATAACATACTTGACATGGTTGCAACACTGCAACAATTACAGGTTCATGATCAAAGAAAACATTTCAATTCCATAACCATGCGAATCATGTCGGGTCCCAAGTGGCCTGGCTAAAAAAATTTTCATTTTCAAACAATTTTTACCCTCAAATGGTCTGATACTGCCTTTTGAATACTTTGGAAGTTGAAAAATGAACTGGGTCGCAATTAGAAATTGTTTTCTGACACATTTGGAAAATGGGCAAAGCTGACCTAGTGGGCTCAGGAATCAATCTGGGAAACTACTCAAACGACCTCGTGAAACCATAAAAACTTGCAAGCACATAGTCAAAAGTGCAAAAGTGGCGCGACAGAGGTAAGCGATGTAGTTTGGAAGCGGCCCCATTTGAAAATTTGAATTTTTTAGGTGGGCAGGATGGAGCGGTGGAGTTTGGAGAAAATGCGGTGCGATACAGCGCCACGGTGCTGAAAGTGGTGTAGTATTGTGCCGTGCGGTGGAGTTAGGAGATTAAAAAAAAATGACAGGCGGGTATAAAACGTGGCGAGGTGAGGAAATTGGGTGCGAGTGAGTATTGCACCGCGGTGCTGAAAGCGGCTCGATATAGCGCCATGTGGTTGAGTTTCCTGTGTCTGCAAAAAAATGTCAAAAAAATCGAGGAATTTTTGAAAAACATGATCAATTTTTGATTTCAAGCCCTCCTTCTAGCGCTAAAATGTGAACCCGTAAACCTACAAATGCAAAAGAGCAACAAAACACATTAGTATGTTAGATCAAATGCATGCACACAAGAGTGAGAGATTTCCCATAACATCCGTCTATTCAAACCAAATTAGGAAGTGAAGAACACAATAAACTTTAAACAAAAGAGATTCAATCCTAATTAAGCTAATAGCATGATGATCTTATGGGGGAATTGGTGCCAATGAAGTGTTGCAATTGGCCCTTTCCCAATTCCTAAGTAGCAATGGTATGTGATTGAGAAATGGTCAAATCTCCAAAGAGATTTGCGCATAACCTTGTTTCAATTTATGAAAATAGTGAATGATATGGGAAAAATTAGCTCTCAATGTGAAGAGAGTAACTTTACATGAAAGTTGTGGATAATGATGGATTTGAGTATAGTAAGTTTACTCAAATTGTGGATGATTGAATGAGAGGGAAAGTTTCTCATTTATAGATTTCAATCTTGGAAGAATGAGTGAAAAAAAGCAATGTGGGATAAAATATAATCCAATGGCATTGTGCCACTTGTCCACATGTGATTGGAGGATGAATGAGCACATTTTGGTCAATGTGCATGATAAATGCCATGAGATTCAAATTTGAAATTTGAATGTGACATGTGAGAGGGAAAGAGAAATGGAGTTAATGTCACTTGGCTCAATGCTCAAAGACATGTAAGAGGCCTTAAATGCCTTGTTGGAAGGACCAAGTCCACTTGGACTTTTTGAATTCAAATGAGGGAATATTCCCTTTTGATGCTTTGTGAGGGAAAATAGAGAATTAATAAATCAAAGCAATTGATTTATTTTGCAAATTGCATTCTCTAGAGGATGTGACATAGATTAAGATTAAAGATTAATTAATTTAAAGAGAGATTAGGGGATGTGACAAATTTGACTTGAATTTATGAGTTAATTGAAATCAATAATTTAGAAGAAAGAGTTTAATTAAATAAATGATTTCAATTTATTTAACTAAAGGGGATAATGTTAGATTAAATCAAATAATGTTTAATTTATTCAATTTAATAAGAAGACTTTAGAGATTTAATTAAATAAGATGAATTATTTAATTAAGGAGGGATTACATCAATAATTAAATAAAATTGATTTATTTAATTAACAAGAGATGATGACTTAATTAGATAAATTTGATTTATTTAATTAAGAGATGAAGAGTGATGATTTAATCAAATACAAATTATTCGATTAAATGACTAGCGAAGGAGATGATTTAGGATGAAATGGTGTTAGTAAATCAGGATCTAGTGTGTTGAACCAAATTGTACATTTTCCATGTCTACAATAATTAAACCAAATAATTAAATAATTAAATAAGGACATGAAACTTGAAATGATGATACCTTGGATGTTGTCTTGGAAAATAAATCTGCAATGTAACATGTAGTTTCCATGAATAATGTAGATATTGGATGTGAAATAGTGCTTACAAGTAGATCCTCAATGCTACATTGACAATCTTAGCTCAACAACATGCATGAATACATTAAACCCTTGATATGATGAAATGATATTGAATTTCTGAAATAAACTCTTGATAATATTCCTTAGAATGTCTTTGAAATGCCCTTGAATGCTCTATAATTCTCTTGTGAATGTACTCTTGATTGCTCATAATGATCTAAGATGAAACTATGTGAATTAACCCCACATTTATACTAAATTTAGAGATTAACCTCAAAATTCAAATAATTCAAGTCGACTTTAGATTTGGATATTAAAATCATTAAAATCATGCCACAATTAAATTCAAAAAGGGGGTTCCTATTAAGGGATGACCCATTCACCACTAAATATGAATGGGTCCTAGCACAATTTATAGGACCAAGCTTCGGGGAGGTGAAATAACATCAAAAGCCCATTTCAAAAATGCAGAGAAAGCGATGTCCTATGTGGAGAGGACTCATTATGGTAGTAAAGGAAAATGGGTCCTAGCAACATTTTTTAGGACACCAAATTTTCCAAATTAAATGTCATACCATATCATTATTGGGTGTCGGGATAGATCCTTGAAAAGAGGGCTTAAATTTGAATTAAAGGGCTAATTAAACTCTAATTAACCACAATTAATTAATACAACCCTAGATAAGTGTCAAAGTGTAATACAACACTTTACAACACCTTAAATAAGGTAAAATTAAGTACACTTGATTAAAATGGGCCCTAGATTAATGTGAATGTGTACAACACATTACAACACTAAACCAAGGTATAATTAAGTTAATTTTATGTCAATTACTCCTAAATTAAGTGAGGAAAAAGGGTTGTTTTTTCTATCACTACATCATTAATGAACACAAAATCAAATTTTCTTGGACATATGTAGACATGCCAGGGCTGGATCTAGCTTTAGTAATACATCACCTAGCAGTGTCCCCTGGAGCTAAACCTATGAAAAAAAAGCTACGTAAGATGAACCCACAAATAACACTCTTGGTCAAAGTAGAGCTTTAGAAACTACTAGATGTGGGCTTCATTAGACTCATTGACTATCTTGAGTGGGTATCTAACCTTGTACCAGTGTCAAAACCCACTGGGGGCATACTGATCTACACATAATTTAGGGATCTCAACAAGGCATTCCCTAAGGATGACTTCCCCTACCCAGCATCAACATGATTGTGGACCTAACTGCGGGGCATGAAATTATTTCATTGATGGATGGTTTCTCTAGGTACAATCAAATAAAGATATACCCTGAATACAAAAAAAAAACAATTTTCACCTGTGCATGGGGAAATTTTAGGTAGAAAATCATGCCATTAAGTTTGAAGAACGCAGGAAAAACATACCAAAGAGAAATGAGCACTATATTCCATGATATGTTGCACATCACCATGGAGGACTATGTGGATGACATAATAGAAAAATCAATCAAAATAAAAGATCATTTAGCTAACCTAGCCAAGGTAATTGACAAACTAGAGGAATACAACCCGTGTTTCAATCCAAAGAAGTACGTATTTGGTGTGACATCTAAGAAATTGGTGGGGTACATTGTATCTAGAAGAGGAATCGAGGTGGATCCCACCAAGGTTAAAGCTATCCTAGAAATTCCGCCTCCAAAAACATTGAAATAGCTATGCATCCCATAGGGGAAGCTTCAATCCATCAAATGATCAATTGCATAGTTAGCAGACAAATGCCATCCATTCACACATTTTCTACATAAGGACATAACATTCAAATGGGATGGAAGGTGTGACCAGAATTTTCAGTAGGTAAAGGATTATTTTCTCACTCCCCCAGTGTTGATGCCTCTAATTAAAGATAAGGCAATGATTCAATATGTATCTACAACAACTTTAGGAGCTCTATTAGCACAATTAGATGAACAAAAAAAGGAAAGAGTAGTATACTATATCAGCAAAACCCTAGTGGGCTATGAATTAAACTATACACCCATAGAAATAGCATGTCTATTTGTTGTCTTCACAAAATAAAATCTTAGAAACTACATATTAATTAGACAAATCAAGCTAATATCAAAATTGGATCCCTTAAAGTATCTCTTGGCAAAGGCAACTCTTACAGGAAGAATTGCTAAGTGGGTCATGATACTTAGCGAATTTTGACATAGAAAACATTGATAGAAAATCCATAAAGGGACAAGTAATAGAAGAATTTCCAGATGAGAGCATACTTCTAACCAATTAGTCAATCTGTTGGACCTTGTCCTTTAGCGAATCCCACACTTAACATGGCTCAGGGGCTGGTATCCTATTTCTTACACCTCAGGCGGATAGTATACCCAAAGCTTATAGGATTACCTTTCCATGTACTAACAACATATTTGAATATGAAGCACTCATCACTGGACTAAAGATGGCCATATAATAGAAAATAAAGGAACTACAAGTCTATGGTGACTCCCATCTAGTCATAAGGCAGGTAAATGACGAATATCAGATGAAGGGTGACAAGCTCATGCTGTACAAAATAATGGTGGATAGCTTCAAGAAATACTTTGTGGTCATCACCTTTGAAAAGGTCCCCAAAATCAACAATAGAGAAAATGATGCTATGGCGACAATAGGTTCACTCCTTGACATACCCCAAAATATTCCTAAATATGAATTCCTCATGGAGCAAATACTTATACCAATATTTGATATCCCAAAATTTGTGATGTTTTTGGTCCTAACTCACCTTGGTACCAAGACATGTTTTCCTATATCCATCATGAGATCATACCCCCTCACTTAATGACAAATCAAAAGAAAACCTTTATTCACAAAACTTCTCGATTCACCATCCTAGGAGATACCCTATACCATTGAAGTCTAGATGGTATGTTACTCCGATTTCTCAACATGGACAAATAAAAAATTTCCTTAAAAGAAGTGCACAAAGGTGTTTGTGGGTCTCACTCTAGTGGACCTAATCTAGTAAAGAATTTTCTGAGAACAAAGTATTATTGGCCCTCAACGGAGCAAGAATCTCTTCATTACTCAAGGAAGTGTCACCAATGTCAAAAAATTAGTGATCTTGTTCACACATCAAACAAGAGCTATGACCTATAACTACACCATGGCCTTTCTCCTAGTGGGGACTTGACTTGAGAGAAAAGCTATCCCTCGCTTTATCCAATGGGAAAAAATTAATCATTAATGCAACATAATACTTTACAAAGTGGATATAAGCTATTTTGTTAACTTACATCACATGGAAACAAATATCTAAGTTTATCTTGAATTATTTGATCTATCGATATGTAATTTTGCAAACTATTATAACAGATAACAAAACTTCATTTAAGAACCAAGATTTCCATGAGCTCTACTCAAGGTTCTTTATCCAACACCGATTCTCAACCCCATACTATCCAAATAAAATGGTGAGGACAAAGCATCCAATAAGACTATCTTGAAAATCCTAAAGAAAATTGTTAATGATGTTGGTCATGATTGGCATTTGTAGCTAAACCCAACCTTATGGGCTTACTCGAACAACATTTGCACACGTATAGGTGTGACACCTTTTTCCTTGGTTGATGGATCTGAAGCAATCCTACCTATTGAAGTCAAGATCCTATCACTATGAGTATCCTTGAAAGACATGGTCAACATTGAGGAATATCAGGTATCTAGAATTTATGAGCTAGAAATCCTAGATGAAAGATGATTGATGACATTAAACCATCTCCAGGTTTATCAAAATTGGCTCAAGAAAAGCTATAACAAGAAGATAAAGAATAGAAGCTTTCAAGTTGGTGACTTTTTATTGAAAGAAAATTTGAAGATCCAACTAAATCAAGATGGGAAGGGTAAGTTTGAACCAAATTGGTTAGGTCCTTTTATCATAATAGCAAGCTATGGCTCTGGAGCATATCAATTGGCTACTCCCAAAGGAGAACCTTTAATTGAAACTCTGAATAGAAACCATCTCAAAAGGTTTTACACTTGAGGACATCAGAATATCGCAAGCAAAAAAGCTAAAAAAGAAAAAGAATCAAAAATCAAGAAAATATTAAAAAGAAATAAAACATGCTTTAGATGAAAACTCCCTTGTGGCACTTTTTGGACCAGTACCATAGTGAAAACCTGGTAAATAGGCACTACATTTGAATAAGTTCTACATCTCTATCTATCAACACTGTCTATCACATCCACTCCATCCTCACCCATAATAAAACATGTATCCAACCATGGCTCCATAACTGATCAAGTGTTGAACCTTTTTGCACCATCTTTATCCATCTACCCTAATAAACATAATATTATTCCAAATTGGGGGAAACCTCCTAAAAATAGTAGCGGATTGGATCCTTTTTCATCCCATCACTTTCAAAAACTATCAAAAATAAAAAAAATCTAGAAAACAAACAAAATAAAAAATAAGGTTCAAAACATCAAAATCCCAAAAAAATTGTACTTGTTGTCTCTAGATAAGCTGTCATTGAGTCACAAAATAAGAAAAATATGAGCCTCTATGTGTATAACATAGGAAAGACCATCATTAATGAGCCCCCGAGGCCCTAGGTTAGTCCCCAAAAATTTAAAAACATTTGGAAAAAGTCAAAAATATCCAAAAATAGTGTCACGCAATACCGTCGAACTGCGATGTCTCCGCATTCATCATGTAGGCAAGGTTGTCATCAATGAGCCCAAGAGGCACTAGGTCAGTCCCTTTAGGTCCCCCTATTTATCTCTAAATCTCTCAAAAATGATAAAAACAACATCAAATAATTCATACAACCTCAAAAGTCCTATCTCCATTGTCACCTATCTGTAAAAAAATTTCCATGCATAGTAAAAAATCATCACCTTCAACCTTTGACAAAGCAATCATCAAGCAAAGAAAACATTAGAATAAAAAATTCCAAGGTAAAGATTGAAATGACTGGATCATTATTAGACAAAAATAATGCCTAAGTATTAACTATTATGCCTTTTGAAAATCATTATCAACAATCCTAACATGAGTCTTAATGAATAAAATGTTCCTACAATAGACATCATCAATGGGTTACATCCTGAAACATCAAAACATCTATGGCAAGTGATACAATAGCATTATTTATCTTTTTGATTTATCTTATTGTCAAATTCCTAGGATCTCTCAGATGTCCATCATGATTTAGAGAGGAAGGAATGGGGCATTAATGATCGATTTATATTTGTTCTATTTGTTAGATATTTTTGTGATACTACCATGATGAATACTTTCTTTATTTTGTGTGTGGAAGTCATTTTGAATCAATTCATGTAGTGGTTGCATGTTAGGTACTTCATACCTCTTTGTGTAACTAATCCGAATTATTTTTGAAACTTCAAAGCCATACACTCTAATAGGGTTTTTGTATGTCTAGTATGAGAAAAAACTACTCTTTGTTTGTAGAGTCAAATTCCATGCAATAGATACAATTCCACCTTGGTCATCAATACCCTAGTGCATCATGTTTGTTTCCTACATCAATAAGGATTGTTAAAACTACGAAGTCTCTATGAAAGAAAAAGAAAACTCATCAATGAAGATTATCAATTTTCTTTGAAAAATCCAACTAACACTTCTTCTAACTAACGAATCCATCTTGCATCACAATATCATTAGTACCACATGCATCCTGCATCCACAAACTCATTATTGTATATCATGACCATAATAAAATGAAAACATCATGCATCATATATCATCATCCATACATCCATGTCATATAAATGCAACAAAAAGTACAAAACATGAGCATATAATCATAAATCATCTATTATATACATATAAACATCTCATAAAATATATATGACACATCAAAATGGTATATCTCATATATATCATAAAAAAGAGGAATGTCATATACATCATCAAACATCACATGTGATATCAAAATATAAAAATATATATACCAAGCCTTAGATGGGTCAATGAATGTATATACAAAATAAAATGTCTACACAGAGTCTCTAATACAATAAATAAGATCATAAAAAACATCAAGCTTGTTGATCTTACCTCAGAGGGGGCTTCTACCCATCATGATGGGACATATGTTGACTATGTGTAGGAGCTGGTTGAGGATGCATGATCCATGGGGACAATTATGGTTGTTTGATGGACTATCCTCATGACTCCACACCTGTGGTAGTGTTCATCTCGCCATAATGATGACGTTTTTGTCCTCTCAATACAAATTCCTCACATAGAGTCGATAATAAGTGATCTCTCTCATGAGTCAATCTAACTCAGCCTGATACTGAGCCAAGGGAATAACGAAAGCCAAGGAAATATCTACAGTCAATCTTTGTTGCCTCTCAATAGCTAACTCTCACCTCAGTGAATCTCTCTCCTAACAGAGAGCATCCCGCTCTACAGTAACTACGGTAACCTGTGCCTCTACAGCCTATCATTGAGAAATCTCAGAATCTCTCTCCATGACCATGGAATCCTTGTCTGCTATCAACTGTGATATCTAAGATGCTACATGCCCTTGTTGGGGGAGGTCCCTATGGTGCCTACTGATCTTGAGGCTGTTGTTGATCCTGATGTTGTTTTCCATCCTATCCATCATGTTGATCTTGATCATCATCAAATCAAGCTCTATCAAGCTGCTCTACAACAATTTGCAGCCTCTATCTATCACCCCTTCGAACCTAACCTATCATTGGCCCAATGCCAACAGGATCTATAATCCATAATGGCCATCTATAGGCCCACCATTGATCATAATATCTAGTATTGTCTAGGTTTAGAGGACCAAATTCCCATCCCCATCCAAATAGAGAAAGTGATCGATACTATCCAACTGTTGTAGTAGAAGATGTTGTCGGCCGCCAAACCTTGACCTATCAGATCCTCTATCCAATGTGTGCATGGTAATCAACAATACATCTGGTCTATCTCTCTCCAAACTGTCAAAGAACTCTATCAAGAAAATTCCTCTAAAAAATAATGTCTACATGACCTATCATCCACCATGTCTATCTACAGTAAGGAAAATTCTCCATGTCATATGTCCAAGCCTCATATGCTAGCCATGGCCTCCAAATAAAATTACTCATATCATCAAAAATGCCTCTCCAATAAGATAGCCTACCTAGGAAGGTGTAATGCAAGAAATAAAAATATCTGTAAGAGAAGGGATCATGGGAATGTCACAAAAGTATACCATTTGACCTGGTCACTACAATCCTCTCCTATGCCCACACATTTATAAGAGTCATTCTTGTTGAGATAGAACTATCTCCGTGATAGAAATCCTTGTGCATATCTTGGTATATATGAGCTAAAAAACATGGGCCCCAAACATAGACTGTCCCATGCTCCATCATCTACTCTATATCGATGCCCCAACCAATAGTAAATCCCCTACCTTTGTGATCAGGCATTAGAGGTTCGATAATCAATCCCACCAATACTATAGATATCAGATCCATGCCATCAACAAAGGGATTTAGGTCAATCTCTGAATCCACTACCTATAGCTTCCACACACCAAGTACTTGCTATGTGGCAAGGGTATCCTACTTGAAATCATAGGTGACCACTTTCTATGAATGGGGATCCTCAGAATCCTCCAAACATCCTCAAGGGTAATCATCACCTTGCTAGTAGGAAGATGGAAGGACGATGTCTCATAATGCAATCTCTTGACCAGTGTGGTCATCATTTCCCTATGACATCTGATCTCGAGCATATAACCGATATGTTGAAGACCAACCATGTCAAGGAAGTCTCTCTCAACCTCTCTCAACCTATTGGCTAATAGATTGGGAACCTTGAGATATCACAACTCCACACCCAAAAGATGCCAAAATGAACCAAACAACATTGAATATTAACCTTTAAACAAAGACAAATATCCTCTAAGTTTTGTCGAGGTACAACTCCCTCACAATTTTTTTAATGAATTAAAATGATAAAATTAAATATCATGTGTGCTTTTAACTAGAAAGTAGTAAAGGCAAAACCAATATTATAAAAATTCCTAAATATCAGATGCAAGATCCAACAAATAATAACAATTGGCACAAAGATCAACTTAACCTAAACTATTCAAGAATTAAAATATACACTCAGTACCATCTGAGAAATGAAATTCATGATGAATAAAACTACATCATTCACACAAAGATAAGATACTACACTAAGATGTTCTCAAACACAAATATTCAAGAACCTAGATCAACTTCACAAACTAAATGCATAAAGATAAATAGTAATTTCATTCAGAGCAAAAATATTGTATTAAGCAGTTCAAAGTGTCTAGAGAGATAACATATGAAAATATATACAATTAAATAGGCAGACGAGTAATTGCCTATTTTTTTTCAATAACTGACTCAAATTGAATAGGAAAACAAAGGAAAGGTAAAGAAGCTAATCCGTCATGTTGTCGTCACTTCACTTCCAGCTTCCAAGGTCACCATGGGTTTTTTTCACCAGACCTAGAAAGATTTAAGGATATGTAATAGTTCTTTATGCTAAGGAATAGCCACATTTTTCATTCACACCTTCCATGTCAGATGACTATCCTTAGCTGACTCAACATGGTGTTGACAAACTTTCATGAGATCGATCACTTGAGAGGTGACCAGATGTAATTCGCTAAGCTTCTTCAGGTGCTCAACATTGAGCGAAGGTGAATCAAGTGTTTCTTTAACCATTTTATGGAAACTATATATCGTACCCTTGATGTCTATATTATTCCCAACCTCTCCTTTATCTCGTAGTAACCCAAGATCCACCAAGGTACCCAATGCTTCTTCTGAAACAACAATACACTCATCAATGATTTCTCTAAGCTTCTATAAACTTTGTTTAGCAATTTGTAACTTACACTACACCCCTTTGTTCCATAACAAGCAACGGGTGTCTAAAGCATTAGGTATAATCTGTTCTGCAACCAATATCTCCATATCCCATCTTAGCATTAATTTTAATTCAGTTTGGTAACTGTTCCATAATTTTTCTTCCTTTTCAATTGCATCAATCTCCTCCCCCCAAAGTAGTATTTAAAACGTTTGTTTCCTGGAAGCATTTCATAGATTCAGAAATAACAAAGCTTTCCTTTTTAGTTAGACACTCACTCCATTCATCTACAACCCTACTTAGGGTTCAACAACTTTTCATTTTAACTATGGCTTATTTTCCAACCACAGTTAAGGATTCTATAGAGGAGTCCACTTGGGAGACAGGTTGAGGAAAAAATTCAAAAATAGACCTTGGACATTTAGTCAAGTCTCAGACTTGGTATTTTAGTTCATTCCTACTTTCTTTATGCTTTTTTGATTGTTCAACTACTCTAGCTGCAGACACCTAAAAAATCTACACATCCCCATCTTTGGTAGGGGGGCCAAGGTCTACTCTGTTAACCTCGAAATCACTTGTTGTTTCCTGAGTGACATCCTTTTACACTGAAGGGTGCACAATCTCTACTTGGAGGCTTCCTAATTCTACATCATCTATCAATGTGGCAGTAGTCTTCAACTTCTTCAATTTTGGGGTTGGAATTCTTTATAACAATTGGCCTACCATATCTTGTTTAGGTAAACTAGGTTGTACAACCTTTATTTTCCTTGATAAAGTGTCCTCAAACCAGTTTGGAGTTACTAAGACCTTGGTTGTTTTGAATGCTAGAGATTCAAATAATGTTCTAGTAACAAGAGGGGTGTCCTTTGTAGGTGCAACTATTTATGATCTCTGTGGTGCACGCACTTCCCTGATACGTGATTCATCCTAAGTGGGAGAGGAGTTGATATTTAAATTTTCCAAACCCTCTTCTTCCTCTTCTCCTTCATTCTCTTTTTCCAAATAAGGCAAGTTAAGGATATCTTCCCCACAAGTTTGTAAAAACATATTTTTATCCAGTAGATCCTCACCACCATCTCCTCGAGCCCCTGATTGTAATGAATATGAGGTATCACCAGCTGATTGCATGCTTGAAAAATCTTTGGAAGCGCCCTTGTTAGGTTGTGACTCCTTAGATCTGGTATGAGGAAGAGACTGTTCTATTCTTTTCTTAGTCATCCACTCTCGTGTTCTAGTCAAGACATCGACAGTCCTTGCCTCAATAGTCTCTTTCTCTCTACCACTTCAGTCCATGGCAAGGATAGGTTGGTTTTCTATTAACTAAGTATAGAATAGGTCTACCATGTCAGACCCATCCTCCACAATGCCCTGTAGATCCCATTTTAAGTCATGAATGATAATATGTTCCATTAACAACCTCATCCAACTCCTTTTCCCGACTTCATACTCATCAAAATAGTCAGCCCAAAAAATTTCAAGGATAGGCTGATGAAAGAAATTAGGGATTAGTTTCAAATTAACCTTAATATAATCTTTCAAATCAAAAGGAACCCATTCATCAAATGACGTAAAATTATATTTAGACAATTCCTTCTCAATATTTAGGGCATCCGACATAGATAGGAAACTATAAGAACCAAAACCAATAGGGAAATAGACTGTTACTCTTTTCCTTCCTTGACATAGCCTATTTACATCCGCTAATAGCCTACATGCTTCGATCACTACCCACTTGTCTTTAGGGTATTTAGGCAATTTGATCAAAAATTCGACATATCCACCAGCCTTTATGTAAGGGGATTTCTGAAATCGAATAAAATGACTACCATAGAAGTCTACAAATTGCATTTCTTCAGGTGATAAACACATTGCAAGACATCTCTATAACTCCCTGACCATCCTTATAGTGAAAGTATTAGTTATTTTCCTGAAATATTGAAAGCTCTTATGAAGCTATAGCTTATCAAAATAATCATAAATTGGTACTTTATCTGGAGGTAAGTCACTTGGTCTTAATCCAAGCCAAGGTCTTGTGCTAGCAATGGCGTATATCAAATATGAAGACATGTAGAAGAACCTATTAAGGGTAAAGAAGGTTATCAACTCATGCAGGCAATCATTGATAATTTTTGCCCAATCCAAGAATTATTCTCCACATAACATAGTTTGGATGAAGAAATACACCCATTCCTCAAATCCATGAACATCTTCATTTCCCCTTAACCTATGTAGCAATACTACAATGTCGCCCACTTCTTCCACAATATGAGTTGTGTGCAACTTCCAAGGCAATTGAGACTTACCCCTTTTAGGCTTGGCCAACCAATTTTTTTCCATTTCATTCTTGTAGACCCCTTTCTTTGCAGAAAATTCAATTTGAGAATTTTTCATAGCCAGATGTGAATACTCATCTATTTTTGGGATTCTTAGGCAAGACATGAAGGTGGACCTTTGGACTTTCAGAACTACTCGATTATCTTTTGTCCTAACCTCTCATGTTTGTGAATTATAGTGCCTAATGCATTCTAAGATGAGTCTGGGGCATTACACTGCTAAAGGAAATGCAAAATATTTGACTAACCCACTATCAATTACTCACTCAATGATGGGTGGTGGATTTGGTTTATTGAATTTACTTCTTATTTCATCCAAACTTACATGCCCTAGATGGGTGTCTACAATTTTTGGTCCCTCAAAAGTTAGCCCGAACACATATTCATAACCCATATACTTAACCCTTTCCATGAACGAGATTTTATAGCTTAAGAAAATAGACAACCTTCTTAAATGCAGACATAAATATTCCAAGAAAGCAAGCTGAAATAAGTGGATTCTATAAATACCTTTAATAGAAAATTCTACAACTGGAATTTTGCGTCTCGTCTGACTCGTCCTCAAAGAACCTTGTCACAATGAGAATGTTTTTCCAACACTTGAAAATTTCAGAAAAACATGGGGGGGTAGATGAGAAATTAATATCTTTAATTGCTCCATGACATGTGGTAGCTGTCACCTCATTGTTTTCATCATTAAAATCTTTCAAAATTTGAAAGTAAATGTCTATAAGCAGTAAAGTTGGGAGTTCAACAAACTATATAAAAGTGCACCTGAGTTTGAATATCATGTCAAGATTCCTCTTAAATAAAAATCATTATGTGAGCGGGAAAGGAAGGTTTGATGAACTATATAAGACACCACCTAAATGAGAGACCACGAAACCATAATAGAAAAAAATTTCAGGCTGCAAAGTAGGGAGTTCAAAAAACTATATAAAACATCACCAAAGTTATACGAACTAAAAAAAACACCACCGAAGTAGGATTGAGTTGCTTATAACTTGGTATCAAAGCTTAATACAACCTTGTATGCCAATCTTTCTGGTTGTCATCAACTAATTTCTTGATAATGTTTATCAAATTCTTATTGCTAGACTCATCTTGACCATTTCCCCAAGGGTTATAGTCACCTGAATGAGATAGGGAGATTCCATAATCATTAAAAAGAGTGAAATATCACCAGAGGAAAAACTATTCATGTTTTCAGCAACTAACTTGTGTGGAACTCCATACCTAACTAGAATATTCTCTTTAATAAAATTACATACCACTTCAGAATTGGTTCTCTTAACTAGGATTGCTTCCACCCATTTGGTGAAGTAATCAGTGGTTGTGATAATGTGAGTATGATCTCCATGAGACTATGGACTGATTGGGCTTATGAAGTCAAGACCCCGTTGCTGAAATGGTCCATCAATAATTACAAGCTTAAGTGGTAAGGCTGCCAACTGAGGTCTCCCCGCAAACAACTTGCATTTTTCACACTTGGCCACCCATTGATAAGCATCCTTGAACATCCTAGGCTAGTAATGACCATATATTATAATTTTAAAAGAATTCGCGGTGGAAGAGAAGTGAACTCCATAGGCCTCATTGTGGAAAATAGTAAGCAACTGTTCTTGTTGATCTTTATCTACGCACTTCAAGAATGTCCCATCCATGCCATGTTTGTATAAGGTGTCACCCCAAATAACATACTTAGCTACTTTCAATTTTAAATTCCTTTTATGCTTACCTAAGAGGTCCTTAAGACATTTCCCATAAGTGAGAAAATAGGCTATATCAGAAATCCATTCATCTTGTAAGATGACAGTCAAAACCAATGGAAAATCATCATCTTCTTCTCTTCCCTTCGAATTTTCTGCCATCAATTTACAAAGTCCTCTTCCTTTGACTAACTTTGTAGGCTTCAAATCTAAGTTATACTCTTGTACCTTTTCTATCCAGCCACCCCTCCTATTGCAATCAATATCCCGTTGAGTCAATATGCTCTTAACAACGGAATTTGACAGATATACCACTGAGTGTGAATGCAAGATATAGAAGTGGAATTTCTTTACTACCCTGACCACTGCAAATGTGTGTTTCTCAATTTGAGAATAATTTAACTCATGTTTCTTCAATGGATTCCTCATAAAGGAAATAGGCGCTTGAATTTTATCCTCATTTTCTCATTGCAACATGGCGGATGTAGTATGCTCAAAAGCATAGCAATAGATGATGAAATATTTCTTAAATTCAGGACTGGCTAAGATAGGAGCACGAGAAATCACTTCCTTGATATTTTTGAAGGCTTGTTTCCCAACCTCATTCCATTTAAAATATTTTTTTTCCTTCATCATGTCCACAACATGCTTAGTGATTTAAAAAAAAATCTATAACAAATTTCCTCAAGAAATTTACCTAGCCAAAAAAAGACTTCGCACCAGTTCGGTTCGAAGGAAGGCTTAATTGTAAGATAGATTTTACTCTATCTGGATCTATTCTAGTACCCTCCCTAGACACAATGTGACCCAAAATTTTACCCTCAGTGATGGAAAAACAAACTTCTTGGGGTTAAGAGAGATACCATGTTATTTACATCTTTGTAAAACTCATTCTAGATCCTACAGGTGATCTTTTATTTCCTTGGAGAACACTGTTAAATCATCAAGATAAATGACCATAATATTATTTTGGAGGTCACTAAAAGATAGATCCATAGCCCGCTAAAAATTTTCTCTTGCGTTAATGAGTTTGAATGGCATCCGATTGCAAGTGAAATTTCCCCAGGGAATGGTGAATGTCATTTTATGTTGATTCTTTTTTGCCACGTTGATCTAATTATAACTAGAGAAACCGTACAAGATGGACATCATTTATGAGCCAGTGAATTCTTGTAAGATATGGTCCATGTTAGGAAGAGGATAATTATCTTTTAATGATGCTTGATTCAAATTCCTAAAATTAACACATATTCAAATTTCCCCATTTTTCTTGTGAACTGACACAATGTTCGCACCCAGGTAGAATGATGTATGGGATATATAATCTACGATTTCAACATCTTTCCAATATATTTAAAGATTGCATCAGTTATCGTGGGGTTATAGTTTCTCTACTTCTGTCTAAAGGCAACCTTTCCTTCTTTAAGCGAAATGTGGTGCTGAAATTTTCCATCCATGAAGTTTTTCAGATCATCATAGCACCAAGGAAAACCTCTTTATATTTAATCAACGGGGCTATTAATTTTTCTTTCTCCTTTGGAGAGAAACATTTTCTGATGTAAACCATTTTCAGGGAATCAGGATTTCCAATATTAACTGCCTCAAATTCATTGGAGTGTCCAAAAAATTCACTCATTTTCTATTTTATAGAGCGATCATGGAGATCAAATAAGTTCTCAAGAGAAACCAACCCTTTAGGTATCTTATTTCCCTTTAGCTGAATTATTTCATCTTGGAGACCACTTATCCTACTAGAACATTTTTTTTTACATTGATTACCACTTCCTTCGAAGAAGACTTGAGTAAAAGCCTTGAAATTTTCTAAGAAAGCCTGAATTTGTTTGTCACCCTCAAAGACTTGCTAGTGATTAATGTTGTCAAGAATGTTGGGCCGGAAAATTAATTCAATCCTGTAGGATTTATTTTTAAATTCCAGGTGTGGAAGAAGCAAAAAGGTAGAGACTGGTAGTGAATCAACCTTCACGTTAAATTCCCTAGGAATGGATTCTATTGAGAAGGCATCAAAACTTTCAATGGCAGTCCAAACTCAATTCCGATAGTGCTTCAACCTTTCATTCTTAATAGTGAAAAAATTTCATACCTATTTAACAATTAGCTCTGCATCTCCCAAAACCTTGAGCATATTTATCCCCAAACCTTTCGCTTTGATTAACCCTAACAAAAGGGCTTCATATTCAACAGTATTATTTTTATTCTCAAATTATAGCTTATAAGCGAAAGGAAATTGCTCACTAGAAGGAGAAGTAAGAACTACCCATACTCTTGACCCAGCATGGGAACAACTTCCATCAAACTCCATTTTCCAAAGATTGAGTTCTGAATCTAGAATATTTACACCATCTTCCTTTTCTTCTCCTAAGAAAAGCATATAGTTCCCAAACTCATTTTCTTCATACAAGATCTGTGCTTTGGGATCTTCAGACTTCAATACAGTTATCTTGGCTTTCAACTCAGGCTCCAAGCACACTTTTTCCTTACCGATAGGTATAGTGGCATATGACTAGTCCAATTGTATGTCCCCTCCCAAGTCTTTACAAAAAATCCTGCTCAAAAGCATACCATAACTAGCAGGTATGTTTGAAACCAATATGGTGAGTTTGAGTCACTTGTTTGGATAAGCTGCAAGTGTGACTTGAGAATCTTTAATTTTTCCAAGTAAGGGAACCTACTTGGAATCAATTGAATAACACTTTCTAAATTTCTTAGTCATTTCCATCCCTAGGGCTTTGGCAATTTGTGCAGGAATGACATTATCATAAGCGTCTGAGTCGATGATGCAATTGCTAACTCTGAATCTATTCACAAATAATGACACATAGAAAGGGTTAGGTTTTTCATCAGAGGAAGATGGTGAGATTTTTTTACTACTATATGCAACATTAGCGACTGAATCCTGGGGGTTTACCATTGCTTCATCTAGGTCTACATGTGATTCAGCAAGTCTTGGCCTACAGTATTCAATTAACTTGTCCAACTCCTTAGGATTCATCTTTAAACATTTTGCTTGAGAAATCTGAACTTTAGTATTTTTACAAAATTCTACAATATCAAAAGCCCCTGCTTGACCTTCTAGGGGTGATACGGCAATATTTTTAGGAGAGAAATTAACCACACTTTGTGAGACATTTTCACCCTTTGAATTTGCACTAGCTTTTGTAAGTAAAACCTTAGGAGAATTTGGAGTACCCTTTTTATTGTGTTTTTGTTGGCTTCGGGTAATAGAAATGCAGGTAGCATCATCCAAAGTGATGTAAAAATATCCTCCTCTATCATCATTGGGTTTGAATTCTAAGTATCTATTTGCAAAGTCACCATATTGATTAGATGAAGTACCTTCCTCTATGACTTCTTCAATAACCTCTTTGGTAGTGGTTATTTGCATAAACCTATTCATTTCAGTGCAATCAACACCATCGTGATCAGATGTGAGGTGAAATAAATACATATTGTTTTTATTGTCTACATGAGGAGGTTCAATTTCTAGCCTCTATTGAGTTGGAGGCAAAGGCTGTGTCTTATTTCCTAGTTGAAAACTCATTCTCCTGGAGATATCTTGATAAGGCTGGTTGCCTTTCAACATCTGCCTTTTGAGAGAAATTATATCATTAGCTAATCTCTGGATCATAGGGTTAGAGGAAGTAGTAGGAAGTGTTTTGTTCATATGAAATTCTCTTTTCCATTTCGCTACTAAAATAAAATCATCCTCTAATTCAACAACCAATTCTTGTGTATCCTCCAGAGTATTCAATGGTTGCCTCTTTAAGAGAAGAATAATATCAGGGTATTGCATGTTGATGAAGAAATATTTTTTCATTTCCAAAGAGGGTCTCTTAGCAACCATAATTTGATTCACTATCTTGTTAAACTTGGCCACAAAGTATATCATAGACTCGTTCACTTCTTTATTCATCTAAGTAACTTGTTCTATTAAAGTCAGGTCATCATCTGTGCTTTTGAATCTCACTTCAAATTTTATGCGCATTGTGGCCCAATTAGTAATACATTTGTGAGGCAACTGATAAAACCATTGTGTCATTGCATCAAATAAATACTCTATGAACAATCTGACTAATACATCTTCTTCTTGTACTACAAGCATGTTGCATGCGACATAGAAAACATCAATATGTTCTTCTGGAGAAATCTTTCCATCTCCTTGAAATTTAGGAAAATTCTTACGAGAACCCTTTGGTAAATCATGCAAGTTATTTCCCAATTGCAAGGGGCCAATAGCAGTACCCCAAGGAACAAGTGGTTGATTATACATATTAACGGGAAAATAAATTACTAATGAAAAAATAGTTTTGTGTAAAATGAGTCTTGGGAGATGGAGTGATTTGAAGGTGTTCTAGTAGGTGAGGTGGGTCTACTTCTAGCCCTAACCCTTCACCTAGAGGGAATGATATAGGAAAAATTACTTCTTTGTAGGGTTTCAAAACTAGGATAAA
This sequence comes from Sequoiadendron giganteum, assembly GCA_007115665.2. Lineage (NCBI taxonomy): Eukaryota > Viridiplantae > Streptophyta > Pinopsida > Cupressales > Cupressaceae > Sequoiadendron > Sequoiadendron giganteum. Next base: position 620,543,010 of record CM021100.1, read on the forward strand.
AAACTCCCCTACTTCTTTCCCCTCTAGTAAATCTATTAGAATCTAGGTTTAATTGAATTACCCATGAAGTATGCCTACACAAAACTAACCAAAACTATATAATTCTTTCCCTAGTGGAGTCACCAAAAATCTATTGGCTAATATATTGGGCACCTTGAGATATCACAACTTCACACCTAAAAGGTGCCAAAATGAACCAAACAACTTTGAATATTGACCTTTAAACAAAGACAAATATCCTCTGAATTTTGTCAAGGTACAACTACTTCACAAGATTTTCAATGAATTAAAATTCTAAAATCAAATATCATGTGTGATTTTAAATAGAAAGCAGTAAAGGAAAACCCAATATCAAGAAAATTTCTAAATATAAAATTCAAGATCCAAAAAATAAGAAGAATTGGCACAAAGACCAATTTCAGCTAAACTATTCAAGAGTTGAAACATACACTCAATACCATATGAGAAATGAAATTGATTATGAAGAAAATTGCATCACTTACACAAATATAAGATACTGCACTAAGATGTTCTCAAACACAAAGATTCAAAAACCTACATCAACTTCACAAACTGAATGCACAAAGACAAACAGTAATTTCATTCACAAAAAAAATATCGTATTGAGTAGTTCAAAGTGTCTAGTCAGATAACATATGAAAATAGATATAATTAAATAGGTAGTTGAGTAACTGTCTCTTTTTTGTCCATAACGAACTCAAATTGAAAAAGTAAACAAAGGAAAGGTAAATACGTTGAGCCTTCATGATGGTGTCTCTTTAGTTCTAGCTTCTGAGGTTACCACACGTTTCTTTCACCAGGCTTGGAAAGCTTTAAGGATATGTAACAGTTATTTATGCTAGGGAATAGCCACATTTGTCATGTGCACCTTCCATGTCAAATGATTGTCCTTAGCTGACTCAGCATGGTGTTCACATACTTTCATGAGATCAATCGCTTGAGAGGTGACCAAATGTAATTCGCTAAGCTTATTCAAGTGCTCAACATTGAGTGAAGGTAAATCAAGTGTTTCCTTAGCCATTCTCTGGAAACTATCTATCATACCCTTGATGTCTATATTATTCCCAACCTCACCTGTATCTCGTAGTAACCCGAGATTCACCAAGGTACCCAGTGCTTCTTCTGAAACAATAATACACTCATCAATGATTTCTCTAAGCTTCTGTAAACTCTGTTTAGAAATCTGTAACTTCCACTCCACCCCTTTGTTCCATACCAAGAAATGGGTATCTAAATCATTAGGTATAATCTGTTCTACAACCAATATCTCCATATCCCAGTGTAGCATTAATTTCAAATTAGTTTGGTAAATGTTTCATAACTTTTCTTCCTTTTCAATTGCAACAATCTCTTCCCCCAAAGTAGTCTTTAAATCATTTGTTTCCTGGAAATATTTCATAGATTCAAAAATAAAAAAGCTCTCCTTTTTAGTTAGACACTCACTCCATTCATTTACAACCCTACTTAGGGTTTGAAAAATTTTCATTTTAACCATGGATTCTCTTCCAACCACAGTTAAGGATTCTATAGAGGATTCCACTTGGGAGAGGGGTTGAGGAACAAGTTAAAAAATAGACCTTAGATATTCAGTCAATTCTCAAAACTGGGCTTTTAGTTCATTCTTACCTTCTTTATCCTTTTTGATCGTTCAACCATTCTGGCCACAAACACTTGAAAAATCTGCACGTCCCCATCTCTAATAGGGGGGCCAAGGTCTACTATGTTCACCTTTAAATCACTTGTTGTTTTCTGAGTAACAACCTTTTGTGTTGAAGGGTGCAAAATCTCTGCTTGGAGGCTTGTTGATTCTACACCATTTATCAATCTGATAGTAGTCTTCAACTTCTTCAGTTTTGGGGTTGTAATTATTTGTAAGAATTGGTCTACCATATATTGTTTAGGTAAACTAGGTTGTACAACCTTCCTTTTCCTTGATAAAGTGTACTAGAACTAGGTTGGAGTTACTGAGACCTTGGTTGTCCTGAAGCCTAGAGATTGAAATAATGTTTTAGTAATAGGAGGGGAGTCCTTTGTAGGTGCAACTATTTGTGACCTCTGTGGTGCACTGACTTTCGTACTAGGTGATTCATCTTGAGAGGGAGAGGAGTTGATATTTAATGTTTCCAAACCCTCTTCTTGCTCTTCTCCTTCATTCTCTTTTTCTAAAATAGGCAGGTTAAGGATATCTTCCCCACAAGTTTTTGAAAACATATTTTTATCTGGTGGATCCTCACCAACATGTCCTTGAGCCCCTGATAGTAATGACTGAGAGGTATCACCAGTTGATTGCACACTTGTAGAAGCTTGGGTAGTACCCTCGGCAAGTCATGATTACTCAGATCTGGTATGAGAATGAGAATGTTATGTTATTTTCTTAGTCATCCATTCTCATGCTCTAGTCAAGACATCAACAATCCTTGCCTCAATAGTTTTTTTCTCCCTACTGCTCCAGTTCATGGCAGGGATAGGCCGGTTTTCTATTAACTCAGTACAGATTGGGTCTACCATGTCAAACCCATCCTCCACAATACCCTGTAGATCCCATTTTAATTCATAGATGATAGTCTATTCCACTGACAACCTCATCCAACCCCTTTTCCTGATTTCATACTCATCAAAATAGTTAGCCCAAAAATATTCAAGGCTAGGTTGATGAAAGAAATTAGGGATTAGTTTCAAATTATTCTTAAATAATCTTTCAAATCGAAAGGATCTCGTTCATCAAATGACGTAAAATTATATTTAGACATTTCCTTCTCAATATTTAGGGCATCAGACATAGATAGGCAACTGTAAGTCCCAAAACCAATAGGGAAATGGACTGTTACTCTTTGCCTACCTTGACATAGCCTATTTACATCCGCTAATTGCCTGAATACTTTGATCACTACCCGCTTTTCTTCAAGGTATTTAGGAAATTTGATAAAAAATCCAACGTATCTACCAACCCTTATGTAAGAGAATCTCTGAAATTAAATAAAATGACTGCCATAGAAGTCTACAAAATGCATTGCTTCAGGTGATAACCACATTTCAGCATGTCCCTGTAGCTCCCTGACGATCCTCATAGTGAAAGTATCAATTATTATCCTCAAATATTGAAAGCTCTTATGAAGCTATAGCTTATCAAAATAATCATAAATGGGTAGTTTCACTGGAGGTAAGTCACCTGGTCTTAATCCAGGCCAAGGTCTTTTGCTGGTGATGGCGGATATCAAATATGAAGACATGTAGAAGAACCTATTGAGGGTAAATAAGGTCATCAACTAATGCAAGCGATTGTTGATAATTTTTGCCCAATCCAAGAATTGTTCTCCACATAACATAGTTTGGATGAAGAAATACATCCATTCCTCAAATCCATGAACATATTTATTTCCTCTTACCCTATGTAACAACACTACAATGTCAACCACTTCTTCCACAAAATGAGTTATGTGCAACTTCCGAGGCAATTGAGACAACTTCAGAGGCAATTGAGACTTATCCCTTTTAGTCTTGGCCAACCATTTTTTTTCCATTTCATTCTTGTAGACCCCTTTCTTTGCAAAAAAAATAATTTGAGTATTTTTCATAGGCAAAGGTGAATACTCGTCTTTTTCAGGGATTCTCAGGCAAGACACGAAAGTGGATCTCTAGACTTTCAAAACTATTCGATTATCTTTTGTCCTAACCTCTCGTGTTTGTGAATTATAGTGCCTAATGCATTCTAAGATGAGTTTGAGGCATTTCACTACTAAAGGAAATGCAACAGCTTTGACTAACCCACTATCTATTAGTCACTCAGTGATGGGTGGCGGATTTGGTTTATTGAATTTACTTCTTATTTAATCCAAACTCATAGGCCCTAGACACGTGTCTCCAATTTATGGTTCCTCATAAGTTATCCCAGACACATATTCATAACCCATATACTTAACCCTTCCCATGAACAAGAGTTTATAGTTGAAGAAAATAAACAACCTTCCTGAAATGCAGATAAAAATACTCCAAGAAAGCAAGCTGAAATAAGTGGATTCTATAAATACCTTTAATGGTGAATTCTGCAACTGAAATTCCGTGTCTCATCCGACTCATCCTCAAAGACCCTTGTCACAATGAGAATGTTTGTCTAACACTTGAAACTTTCTTAAAACTTCACAGAAAAACATGGGGGGTAGATGAGAATTTAATATATTTAATTGTTCCACGACATGTGGTAGCTATCACCTCACTATTTTCATCATAAACATCTTTAAAAATTTGAAAGTAAATATCTATAAGCGGTAAAGTGGGGAGTTCAATGAATTATATAAAAGTGCATCCAAGTTCGAATATCATGTCAAGATGCCACTTAAATAACAATCATTACGTAGGCGGGAAATGAAGGTTCGATGAACTATATAAGACATTGCATGAATGAGAGACCACATAACCATAATAGAAAACAAGCTCAGGCAGCAAAGCGGGGAGTTCAACGAACTATATAAAATACCACCCAAGTTATATGAACTAAAAAAAACACCATCTAAGTAGGATTGAGTCACTTATAAGCTAGGAGATAACTTTCCATGGAGCAAGGAAAAATTATAGGGTAACAAAACCCAACAATGAATTCTAACAACTATCATATTTGACGCTCTCTGGAATATAGTGGTTTGAGAACTTCTTGCAAACATTCTACCCACAACGTAAAAAACTTGCTAGAAAATCAAATCACAAATTTAAAACTACAAACAAACTAGCTAAATCATTCATTTTTGACAAAAGTGGGCCTTTTCAAGATGATAACATGTTTCTATATTATTGGCCTTGTTTACTGTGATAGAAGCTACTTATACACTAGCAGACCTGTTTACTACAACAACATCTACTCTTTGTCATAACAGTGATAATATATGATAGTGAGCCTATTACAAGTACATTGGCGGTTAGTGTTTTCTATAGCAATCAACAATAGCGATCGGATTTTCCTATAACAATTAACTTACATGATAGCGTGGAATTTTGACTCTAGTGGTATTCCTACATACTACAACTATAGTATTATCACATCAATAGTGATACAAACCTAATATTACTACTATCATCCAAATAAATTTTGAGCATTAATTACAAAAATAAGAAAAGTCAAAAATAAGAAAGGAAGGTGTATGTACCGCAATCTCTAGGTTGGTTGGCATCTTGAACACACAAACTGCATCTACTTTGTGAGGGGCACCTGAAATCCTCACCATCGCAAATCGACAATTGCAACAACCTAATCTCCAGAGGAAAGAATTTCCTATAACTCATAGTGCAAATGAGGAAAAATTAACCCTAATTTCCTATTTTAGTTCCCCCAAACCCTAATTTTTACCTTAGGAACCCTCCCAAGTTTAAATTTTGAGCACCCTGGAACATCCAAAACCATAAATGTGGGCCCTATAGCCTAATTTTTGTCCTCTATGCATCTAAACTACAACAAAACCTTGACGTGAGCTTGCCCGAAAAAAGTAATTTTTTCAACTGACCTCTCGAGGAGGCAACCCAATGTCGTATTATCTTTTCACTGACCGTCGGGGCATATTAAATTTTTAAAATGTTGATCTAGACATTGAATTATTAAAGAGGGGGAAAATGTAGACATGTAAAAATGACCTAACACATATCACATATCCTAAACTAATTTTTTCCATTATCGACATTACTTTCATTATCACTATTGCATTTCATCTCATTAACATCATTAATCCCATTTTTAACATTATTTACATCATTAAAACTATTTTCCTCTATTAATTGAATAATCTTTAATTATTTAATAAATTCACTATGTCATCATCGAATTTAACATTATTCCTCCCGATTAATTAAATAAACACAAGTTATTTTATTATATCACTAATATACCTTATTCATCTAAAACAATTAAATTGTTATCATTAATAATTTAATTAAACCACTTTCCCTTCTCTAAATTTGAATAATTAAATCAATTATTCAGAATCACTCAACATGGTCAACAAATAAACATATATTTCTTTGTTAAGGTCAAAAGAAACTTATACGTTCATCTCCAATATTTATTAATTATTCAATTAATTAATTATCCTTACCTCTTTTTGATTGAGTAAATAATGACCACTGATTTCTCACTCTAATTGGTTAACTAACCCATCTATTTCCTAACTCAGCCTGACTTCCTCAATCCCACTAAACACTCAACTTGACTTTCTCAATCCTACTGATCATTCCAATCTAATCCCATTGATTATCTAATTAAGATCCTTAATTAGATCAATCAGAGGAGTTAATTGATTAATCTATTTCATCTCAATGATTATCAACCATTGATTGTGATCTTTCACTATAAAATCTTGACCGTTCATCTGAAACTAGGAAATCTATAAAACAACCTTCTTCCTTCTCAAAAATGATAAGAAAATCTAGAGAAATTGTGTGGAGAGGTCATGTTGAATTGACTATTGAATTCTTAAGAGCAATACTTACAACTTTGATCACCATTAACATACCTTTTTAAGCTTTTGCAAAACAATGAAGGCTTGGTATTGATCCAAGCAATCCAACATCGATACAAATAAACTTTGACATGGGATGGTAACGTTCTAATTTATGAATTTAATTTATGTTCTCTTTTGTGATTGCATCGCTTGATGCATTGTCTTATATTTTCATTTCATGAGTAGGTTAGGATTTGTCTTTGTTTTGATCTAATTCATTTGATTTCATTGTTGTTTTCTTATGATTAATTTACCCTCACACTAATATTACATATGTGGAATTAATCATGTCTATTAAATGTTTTCAAATAATAATTGAATAAAGTGATGGAATTTTATTATTTATTAATTTGCATTGGTTTATATATGTGTGTTGGAGTGGAGTCAATGTGTTAATTAAATGTGTTGGTAAATTGAACCCAAGACGTATAAGATAATTAAATAGCTCAATAAAAATTTTTGAGGTAATGTAATTGGATTAATTAGCTAGGGTTTAAACCCTTCAAATAGTATATTTTAGATCAATGTTCTAATAATTTCTAATTTTTCCATGCTGAATTGAGATTGGCATAGGAGCTAAATTCTTTGAATTACTACTAGGGTTGAGTAAGGGGCATTATGAGGCCATAGATAGAGGATAATTTCTCTCTTGATGTAACCTAATCCACCCATCTTGACGTGATCACCAAAATTGTAAAAATTATGACCCACTTACATAAGCTTATTATTGCTCTTGCATAACAAGAATCATGGAGCATGCTCTAGGTCAAAAGAATTATTTGGCCATATTTATGTTGAGATATGGTGTTGTACACCATTGCATAAATTGATTTATTAGAATATTTTAATTAAATAATTATTTAG
>CM021100.1:620551129-620846357 GCA_007115665.2 Sequoiadendron giganteum
AAATGACCTTTTGGAACAAAATGGACCTCATGGTTGGATTTAGGTTGGCCAAGAGACGAATTTTGACATAAAATTTGACTTATTTTGGAAAAGTTGAAAAAAAGGTAATTTTTTTTTAGTAAAATGCCAATTTGCTCATGTGTAGAAAATTAAAAATTAAAAATCCATTGTTCGACTTTGAAAAATTCTATAGAAAATATTCATCGTTGGACTAGAAAAATATTATTTAAAAAACCCTACAAAAATCACATAAAAGGGAGTTAGTAATTTTTAAATAAAAAATAAAATATGTGTTTTGGGGGGGTCCACAGACTCCCCCCCCTCCTACCATGTTGTAGCAACTATTAGCCATATAGACTGAAAGTCCACATAGACTATAGTCCTTGGTGCTACAGTCGGCTGGCCATCGGCGGACTATCGGCCTTGGCCGGCGGTTTCGTCTGACAGGTCCGACAATCAAACCGCCAACAACAATTTTTTTTTATTTTTTAAATATTTAAATTTTGTCGTGGAAAATTGAAAAGCCCAGATTTCAAAAGGTATTAAGCCTAATTTTAAAAGGAGGTTGGGTCCGCCCATAGAGGCCTACAATTTTTTTATTTTGGAAATTAAATTATATTTAAATTAATTTTGGAATCCGCCACCGACCGGCCACTACTGTCGGCGGGTTGTCGATGGAGCCACCAGAACACCACCCTAGCGGAGCTAATTGGACATTTTATAACATTTTTTTTCAAATGTATATAAATTTTGCCTAGTATCTCATATTTTCAACTTCTTGTAGTTGTTGGAAAGTTGGTTCTGTTAGAACCCAAAACTTCCATAAAAAATCCTAAGTTTTTCTCCGTTTTAATCCATAATTTTTCATATCTTTTCTTAAAAATTATTCACTGCCTTTTAAAATATGCTTAAAAATTTTACCGTTGGCTTTATATTCATTTCTATATTACTTACCGCTTTATCGCGGCCTCCCACAAAGGGGCCTGCAGTATGGCGATAGTGGTTAGCAAGAGGCATAAAGTGTTTACCATGTTACTGCACACGGTTAAACCACAGACCATAGTGGTCGCAGTAGCGGTCAACAGACAATGAAGGAGGTCCACCGCGGTACCGATCGCTGTCATCTCACAGACCGCGGTGATTGCGGTGGATGAGAAATGAGTAGTGGCAAGCGGTCCGCGGCAGTAGCTAGTGGTTTGTAGAGTGGCTACTGCGGTACCGCTAGCAGTCAAGCAAGAGACCGCGGTAGCGCGGTGGATAGAAAAGAAACCAGTGACGGGGAGATATGCGGTTACTACTATACTGCACACGGTGAGTGTGGAGACCATGGTGATTGCGGTAGATTGTTTGTAAGTGTTGAAGGAGGCATCCAAAGAGGTTACCGCGATACTGTGGGGGGCTCCAATGAAGACTATGGTAGCATGGTAAACAGTTAGCAGTCAGCAACGCGGTTACCATGATACCGCAGTCAGTCAAAACGATGACTGTGGTAGGGCGGTAAAAGTGTCAAACGGCCATGAGGAAATAAAAGTAAAGAAGCAGCTGTATTTTAAATGAAATGTAAGGAGCGGTATGACATAAAGTGAATATTAAAAGGCGAACTATGTAAAATATTTAATTTTTCGAAAGGCAACTTAATTAAATATTTTAATCTCTATTTAAAGAATATCAAACAGCTGTAACAAAAAATGAAGGGCTGCGACCCTTGGCATGTATGGTAAAAATATTTGAAAATCAGTTAGAGGAGAGAGATTCAGAGTCTAGGGGAATGTAAAAATGGAAAGAGCCTTTCCTGAAACAAGGCAATGGAGATTAATATTTTAAACTGGTGAATTCCATTCCGTGTTTAGTTGTTGTGTTATAATCATTTATATTTCTTTTCTAGTTATCTCCAACTTGCAATCCCCAGATCATTCAAATCAATATATCTAGTATGTGTTTGGTTTATCAAGGTGTAATTTTTCACTTTGTGTGATTTCATTAATTGGTGCCTGCATGTCAGAATTAAATTCTTTTAATAAATCACAATGGTCTTAGGATTTCTTTTGGATTGTTGAAGAAGAACTTGGTAGGAAAACATTCCAACACTATTTATGTAAGACATAAATAAATGAAGTTGTATGCCAGTAATATAGTTTCATTTTCAAAGGGCCTAACAACTACAATTAAACCGGAGAGGGAAAACACATATCATTTTCTATTTTTGATTCCATTTCCCATGTGGATAGAAGGTGCTGATCTGCCTCAACCCAGAGACAAATTCTTATCAAATCATTTATTCAAAAACCTTTCATTCATGCAGTAGGAGTAGGATTAGTTGTAGTGGTTTTCATCTATTCACTTCCATTTGCCATTGTGGATAGATTGCTTAACCAGGAAGTACTTTTCAATCTGCATCATTCATATAGGTTCACCCGCCTTGGTCTAGCAGAACCTAAAGAGAAGAAGGTTCAATTGCATCAATTGGCCTTGTACGTTGACCAAAAGCGTTGTGAGAGATTGGCAACCTCTCGTGGTTCAAACCTACGTTTTTGAGACCCAACAGTTTGGCGACTCTGCTGGGGAATTACTCAGGAAGTTTTCAGCCTTTCCATTTATAGAGTCAACAAAGTTTTACATTTTTGGAGATTTCGCTGGGGCAAACCAAAAGAAATCCATTTCATTTTCCTACTTTTGGAAAAGTAGGTGGTGACTCTATTTTAGATTTGATAAATAATGCACGGATATTGTGGAACAGTCACATTTTTTCAAGATGTTAGAAGAAGAGAGAAGACAACAGTCAATAAGAGAATTGAAGGAATTGAGACAACAAAGGCTACAAGTGAACCAACAATTGCTGCAATTAGGAGTCAAAGGTGCTCAAAATACATCACCAAATAGGCCATCATATAGTGAGAATGAAGACACAAGTGCCAAGAGATCTTGGACACCACAAGTGCCCTATGATGCAACTGAGGAGAACTTTGGAAACAAAGGTAATGTAATCTATTCAGAACAAAGTACTTTTGATGAGTATATTCAAATTGAAGAGAAGCAAAAATATTGTGGATGTTTTTTTTTATATAAGGAGATATAAGGGAGAATCTATGAGTTTTTTATACAACAGGATGGTAGATGTCTGTATGCAATTACCTCCTCATTTTAGGCCCACAAGACCCACATTTGTTGCACAATTTTTGAGAGCATCTGAGCCTGAATCAATTTATTGGTCAGAGTCAGTAAAACAACATGCCTTTGATGTAGTAAATAAATTGATTGACTCCATTCTTGGGACAAGGGATGTGGATACTACTAGTAATGTTTCAAAAGCTGCAATAGAAGAAGATATCATGTTGTCTAACAGTGAAGATGTGGAGAGTTCATCTTGCATAATAGATTATGAGTCAAATTGTGAAGATGAAATAGTGGATATTGATCTTCAATAGGATGATTGTTGCAACTATTATGAAGGTCAAGAAGAGGTTGGAGACATGGTAGAAGATATGGAAGCAAAGACTTGTTCACTTAGCAGTGAGCAAGTTTTAGATATGTTAACTCTGGAATACCAGAAGTATGCACATGAAAATGGTTCCAAGACTTTGGTCCCAGCCTATATATGCTTTGACAGTGAAGATAATGTGTGTAGTACTTCAAATGGTTCCATGTCCATCTCTCACAATGATGAAAATATTGAAGCTGATCATGAATTTGTTTGTGTCCAAAAGGAGGTATGTGATTTAAATGTTTTTTTCCTGCAAAAGGAAGATATTGGTTTACATGTAATTGATGATGAGTGCCCAACATTTGTTGATTCAAGTATGTATGAGGATGACTGTATGAATCAAAAGTGTATGTCAGTGCCAACTGGTGATAGGAAAGAAATGGAAAGTAATTTTGATTTGATTATTTCAAAAGATGTTGATGAGACAAAAAAATTTGGTTGTCATAAGGATTATTCTGATTTTTAGGTCCTAGTGCAGTTGCTTGCAGGCACATTCAACAACATATGACAATGAGCATGCCTATGAATGTTTTCTTGAGTTTGGGTACACTTTGTATGCAAAAAATAATAAGTATTTTTTATATGATAATGAGAATGATGAAATGCAGAATGGTAAAATGAATATGAATTAGGTTGAATGCAATGATTTTCTGAAGGTTTTCAATGGAAGTACATGTTGCAGGGTAGGTGGAATGGATAGTTTCAAAAGAAACCTGATAAGCTCTAATCAGAACAAACTTTATGACAAAGGAAAGTGCAGGTTGTTTATTTTTTTGGTGGCCTGAGGCCATTCCTTGTGGTTTGATTTTTGAACCATAGTAGGTATAGAGGATTAAGGATTTCGAGTGCATGGAAAATTCTTAGCAAAGCCTCTTTAAAATATTCTCTTCCATGCACAGTAGTTTAGGGTTTTCCATTCTCCATTTGCTCCATCTTTCATGTCCTTCTGTTCTTTCCCTCCATCTGCCATGGCTTTCATTTTTTCACATCCTTTACTCGGTTTGCTCTCCCAAAGAACTCTGGATCCTTGCAGTGATTTTCAAATCACTCATCCCCAACAGGAGCCACTGTTAGAACCCAAAACTTTCATAAAAAATCCCAAGTTTTTCTCCGTTTTAATCCATAATTTTCATATCTTTTCATAAAAATCATTCACTACCTTTTAAAATATACTTACAACTTTGACCGTTGGCTTTATATTCATTTCTATATTACTTACCGCTTTACTGCGGCCTCCCACAAAGGGGCCTGTGGTATGGCGGTAGCGGTTAGCAGGAGGCATAAAGTGTTTACCCACCGCCGCATGCGGTTAAACCACAAACCGTGATGGCCGTGGTAGCGGTCAACAGATAGTGAAGGAGGTCCATTGCGGTACCGCTTGCGGTCATCTCACAGACCGCTAGTAGTGGCGAGTGATTGACGGGAGCAACTAGCGGTTTGCAAAGCACCTACCATGGTACCGCTGGCAGTCAAGCCAGAGACCACGGTAGCACGGCAGATAGAAAAGAAACTAGTGACGGGTAGATACACGGTTACCGATATACCGCACATGGTGAGTGTGGAAACCATGGTGATTGCGGTAGATGGTTTGTAAGTGGTGAAGGAGGCATCCAAAGAGGTTACCACAATATCACGGGGGGCTCCAATGAAGACCGCGGTAGTGCGGTGAACTGTTAGCAGTCAGTGATGTGGTTACCGTGATACCACAGTCATTCAAAATGATGACTACGGTAGGGTGGTAAAAGTGTCAAATGGCAAGGGGAAATAAAAGTAAAGAAGCAGTCGTATTTTAAATGAAATGTAAGGAGCGGTATGACATAAAGTGAATATTAAAAGGTGAACTATGTAAAATATTTAATTTTCCAAAAGGCAACTTAATCAAATATTTTAATCTTTGTTTAAAGAATATCAAATGGTTGTAACAGAAAATGAAGGGCTGCGACCCTTGGCATGTATGGTACAAATATTTGAAAATCAGTTAGAGGAGAGAGATTCGGAGTCTGGGGGAATGTAAAAATGGACAGAGCCTTTCCTGAAACAAGGCAATGGAGATTAATATTTTAAACTGGTGAATTCCATTCCGTGTTTAGTTTTTGTGTTATAATCATTTATATTTCTTGTCTAGTTATCTCCAACTTGCAGTCCTCAGATCATTTAAATCAATATATCCAGTATGTGTTTGGTTTATCAAGGTGTAATTTTTCACTTTGTGTGATTTCATTAATTGGTGCCTACATTTCAAAATTAAATTCTTTTAATAAATCACAGTGGTCTTAGGATTTCTTTTGGATTGTTGAAGAAGAACTTGGTAGGAAAATGTTCCAACACTATTTATGTAAGACATAAATAAATGAAGTTGTATGCCAGTGATATAGTTTCATTTTCAAAGTGCCTAATAACTAGAATTAAACCGGAAAGGGAAAACACATATCATTTTCTATTTTTGACTCCATTGCCCATGTGGATAGAAGGCACTGATCTGCCTCAACCCAGAGACAAATTCATATCAACTCATTTATTCAAAAACCTTTCATTCATGTAGTAGGAGTAGGATTAGTTGTAGTGGTTTTCATCTATTCACTTCCATTTGCCATTGTGGATAGATTGCTTAACCAGGAAGTACTTTTCAATCAGCATCATTCATATAGGTTCACCCGCCTTGGTCTAGCAGAACCTAAAGAGAAGAAGGGTCAATTGCATCAATTGGCCTTGTACGTTGACCAAAAGCGTTGTGAGAGCTTGGCAACCTCTCATGGTTAAAACCTGTGTTTTTGAAACCCAATAGTTTGGCGACTCTGTTGGGGAATTACTCAGGAAGTTTTCAGCCTTTCCATTTATAGAGTCAACAAAGTTTTACATTTTTGGAGATCCCGCTGGGGCAAACCAAAAGCAATCCATTTCATTTTCCTACTTTTGGAAAAGTAGGTGGCGAATCTATTTTAGATTTGATAAATAATGCACGGATATTGTGGAATAGTCACATTTTTTCAAGATGTCAGAAGAAGAGAGAAGACAACAGTCAATAAGAATATTGAAGGAATTGAGACAACAAAGGCTACAAGTGAACCAACAATTGCTGCAATTAGGAGTCAAAGGTGCTCAAAATACATCACCAAATAGGCCATCATACAGTGAGAATGAAGACACAAGTGCCAAGAGATCTTGGACACCACAAGTGCCCTATGATGCAATTGAGAAGAACTTTGGAAACAAAGGTAATGTAATCTATTCACAACAATGTACTTTTGATGAGTATATTCAAATTGAAGAGAGGCAAAAATCTTGTTCATGTTTTTTATTATATAAGGAGATATAAGGGAGAATCTATGAGTTTTTTATACAACAGGATGGTAGATGTCAGTATGCAATTACCTCCTCATTTTAGGCCCACAAGACCCACATTTGTTGCACAATTTTTGAGAGCATCTAAGCCTGAATCAATTTATTGGTCAGAGTCAATAAAACAACATGCCTTTGATGTAGTAAGTAAATTGATTGACTCCATTCTTGGGACAAGGGATGTGGATACTACTAGTAATGTTTCAAAAGCTACAATAGAAGAAGATATCATGTTGTCTAACAGTGAAGATGTGGAGAGTTCCTCTTGCATAACAGATTGTGAGTCAAATTGTGAAGATGAAATAGTGGATATTGATCTTCAACAGGATGATTGTTGCAACTATTATGAAGATCAAGAAGAGGTTGGAGACATGGTAGAAGATATGGAAGCAAAGACTTGTTCACTTAGCAGTGAGCAAGTTTTAGATATGTTAACTCTGGAATACCAGAAGTATGCACATGAAAATGGTTCCAAGACTTTGGTCCCAGCCTATATATGCTTTGATAGTGAAGATAATGTGTTTAGTACTTCAAATGGTTCCATGTCCATCTCTCACAATGATGAAAATATTGAAGTTGATCATGACTTTTTTTGTGTCCAAAAGGAGGTATGTGATTTAAATAATTTTTTCCTACAAAAGGAAGATATTGGTTTACATGTAATTGATGATGAGTTCCCAACATTTTTTGATTCAAGTATGTATGATTATGACTGTATGAATCAAAAGTGTATGTCAGTGCCAACTGGTGATAGGAAAGAAATGGAAAGTAATTTTCATTTGATTTTTTCAAAAGATGTTGATGAGACAAAAAAATTTGGTTGTCATAAGGATTATTCTTATTTTCAGGTCCTAATGCAGTTGCAGGCACATTCAACAACATATGACAATGAGCATGCCTATGAATGTTTTGTTGAGTTTGGGTACACTTTGTATGCAAAAAATAATAAGTATTTTTTATATGATAATGAGAATGATGAAATGCAAAATGGTAAAATGAGATTTAGGGTGTGATTGTCTGAGCATCTAGATGAGTCAAGGGGTGAAAAATTTAGGGAGTACATGTTTTTATATGATATTTATGATGTTACAACAGATTATCAAATTGGTGCTTCTAGGTACAAGTTTACAAGTGATTTTTCAGAGTTGAGACTTGGATGGTGACAAGTACATAGGTTATCTTTAATTTTGAGGACATGGTTAGACATGGTTTGAGACTTGGAGTGTTGTATGGGTGATAGTTTAGTGCAGCTACAGTGATGGATATGGTTATGGTGTCATGGATATGCAGGTACATTTGGTGCATTGGCATGATATGATCATGTTTGTGGTGTTTGGTGGTGATATGGTTTGTTGTTAGGAGATTGTTCTTATCTTCTTGATTCTTATTTGGTTCATTGAGTATGATTACTCATTTTTGGACATGGTTGGCAAATTAGATCTATGGTTGATTTGGTGTTTGAGTCTTGATGTCTACATGATTATCTTCTTTGATATCTCAGTTTACAGGTTACTAATGTAGTGATGAGTTTGCATGTTTCAGTGATTGGATCTATGAGTTATGCAGTTGTATGGATTGATCACCCATTCAGTTGCAATGGGATGACTTAAATGCGGACTATCTATATCCACCAGGTTTGATTCTTTGTTGTTGTAGATTTAATTAATTGGCCTTGTCTCTGGTCATTTATACATCGGTATGTTGCTTTTGGATTGAGAGCATGGATGGTTAGAATAATTTATTAGTTGGTTCATGGGACTTGTAGCATGTGGTTTGATCATGATGTCATGATAGCTTGTTACGTTTATTGGTTATACACTTCCAGTGGGAGTTTTTGATAGTGATGACTTGGCAATGCTAGATTGGTTTATGATGGTTTGGCAGTTGTATATATCTTCTTGGCTTAGAGATCTTGGTTTCACTTGTATGTTACTAATATTGTAATTAAGTGTGTGCAAAATTGGATGATCTTCATGGAGAGGATGGTAGTCATGATGCCATGTCTAGCTCATATCACGGTTCAGTGGGAGTTGTTGGAAGTGACGCAGATGCATCATTGGTATGGTTATCTTCATGTGATTGGGGATATGTTTTCTTGGTTTAATGTGATTTTTATGATGTCATGTTATACTCTTAATTCTATTATAGATTTTGACATATTACATGTTCTCTTGAGACTAGGATGTATGTTTTGGTGCATGTGATCTCCTAGGAGGAGATGGTTAGATCATGTTATCATGATAGGTTCCTGATTTTGCGGTTGGAGCTTTGACATTGATCATGGTAGCTCTCTTTGTATTGAGTACATTGATCATTTGCTTGATTAATTCATGATGGTGCTATGTTGCATTTGGATTTTGGTATGTATTGATCAGTTACAGGTGCTCATGGATACTTAGAGATGTAGGTTATGGTTGGAGTTCTCTTGTGATTAGAGACATTTTCTTGAGATGGTTACTCTTTAGAGGTTTTAGTAGGAAGACCGAGAAACTTTCACCTAGTATGGACCAATAGAGGAGATTGTTCTTGGAGTGAGTCATGATGACTTGGTTATTCTAGAGGAGCATTCTCATTCCCCACTCTTGGTCTACTCGACAGTTTATTATTTGAGAGGTATTTTCCCATTATATCTTTCAGATGTGTTATGTTTCATGCTTTGATTCTCATGGGATTGAGTTGATTCATGAAATTTTGGATACTATTTTGAGGATGGTTTAGCATGAGTTTATATGCTTTATATTTCATTGATATGGATCTTGAGCTATGGTTATTTAGTTCTAGAGGATTCATTTTGAGGGATGTTATAACATGGTTATCTCCTTGTGCATTTGAGTTTATGATATAATTCTTTGATGAGGATTGTTAGGAGATGGTTTATGGGTTGATTTCCAATGTATGCTGATGATTACTATGAGTTTATCTTCTTGATTTGAGAGGCTTACTTTTATGTGGGCATTTACATTGATTCATATGTTCTACTTGATCTATGAGATTGGGTGTTATGGATGTTGTTGAGGATTTTTATTTGGGGTTGTTTAGGAGATCATACTTGACACAATAGTACACTTTTTGAGGTGTTGGTTGAAGGAAATTATGGTTTACAAGTTTTTGTCTTCATGGTTCCTTCCTTTGATGTTCATTTTCATATGATTTGGAGAGGATGGTGGAATGTTGTGAGAGATTATGTAAATACTTGGGTTGCATGTGTGGATCATTTTTATTGTTCTTGGTACTTCATGTTTTGATTTATTTAGCACACCTTGATGTATAGTGTTGATTGGTAGACTTGATATGCTTTGGCATTACCTATGTAGTGGGAGTTCCTGGATATGTATGTACTTCATTGATAAGTTTAATATAGGGAGCTTGTGATTGTAGTTTACAGGTTGCATATGTTCTTGGCATGATTTTACCGATGTATTGATACCTTGGAGGTATGGATGGTTGGATGTATTAGCCTGTGTTGTGGATGCTATTTCTGATCATGTGGGATTTTCTGTTGACAACAACTTAGTTAGAGCCTTTGTTATCACTTGGATTTGATGCTTGTGCTCATGGATTGGTGCATCTTCACCTTGGCATGTTGGAGGATGAGGGGTGCTCCCACAATAGTGGTTTACAATTTTTGGCCAAAATGGACACTAAAATTATTATTTTTAACTAAATATTCACATTCAGGCACCTATAGCAGCTAAATAGTGAGGAATTTGAAGATGGTGAAAACTAGAGTCTCATCACATTTTGTCTGTAGATTCTAATTTATTTATTTTTAAATTTTTTGGAATCAGAGTGCGCTTCTTTTTCCATCTCCCATGAAAACTGGTTTTTTTCAAAAAACAACATTTTAAAAAAGTGACACACACTATATAACACATAAATTTTTTTCCATGAAGGATAAAATTCTAATTGTTTCGAATTTAGATTTGTAACTCTGATATCTAGTGCTTCCACTTGGTTAGATAGTTTTTTATTGATTATTTTTTATTTAGTCAAGTTTCAAATTCAAACCAATTACAATTCAGACATAGCGTGACTGTATAACGCATAACGTTTTTTGTATATATCAAAATTCTATTTTATTTTTTTGTTGGATCAAGGACTTCAATATCTGGTGCGCTCATATTTTTCAATTTTATGTTTTGATAATTTTCTATTTTTCCACATGTGCAGAACAGAGAGCTTGATTTTCAGTGAAAAACCTATGTTTAATAAAACTAAAAAGACAAATACATAATAAAACCAAAAAATATTAAAATTATAGTCTTTTGATAGATCATTCTGTGGACTACTTGAATCCAGTTGGGTTTGTGAAGTCTCCTCCATTTTCATCCTCAACCCGAGCTTCAAAGTGTAAAAATCTGGACTTCCAAAGTGCCTGAGGGGGAGAATGAGGACAAAGGGGGATTCGAGTGAACCCACAAGGGTTCGTTCAAACCCTTTAAACCCAGGTTCGAGCAAACCCCCCTTTCAAAAGGGGTTTTCAAATGTTTTTTTGTCTTTGCATGCTTTTATTTGGTTCACTCGAACCCTGGTTTGAGGGAACCCTTTTTTGGTTTGTTTGAACCAGCTAGTTCGTTCGAACCCCCAAAATCAATTTTTTTTCCATGGGGTCTTTTTTGTGAGTTTTCCTTCCTCACTAGAATTGTAAACCACTATTGTGGCTTCACCTTAGGAGGAGTTATTTCTTGATATGGTGGTCACTTTGATCTTATTACAGGCATCTTGATGGAGCACAAGAGCATGTTACAGATTCATGTGGTTTCATGTATGGCTATGATGATGTATATCATACATTGCTCCCTTATGTAATGTATACAACAAGTAAGAGAATGTTGAGATATGGTTTTTTACACCATTGCATAAATTAATTTATTATAATATTGTAATTAAATAATTATTTATTTGTGATGTACCTTGGTGGTGTGGTTAATCACAGTAGATAATTATTTTGGGACCACTTGATGTTGTATTATAACATTGTATTATTATTTAATGTGTGGGAGACATGTGATAATAATTTAATATTGGAGAAATATTAAATAATGTGATGTCTTAGTACCAAATATTAAATAAGGGGTTAGTGGTTTTGTTTTCACATGGTTTTGTGGTACATGGTTTCACCTTACCACTAGTTTTATTTTGTGTGAGCTTGTGTCTATAAAAGTAAACACATGTGTAGTGGTTTAGGTTGGCTGAGTGGGTTGGCTATCATTATTGAGTATTCTCGTGGAGTGCATTTTTGAAGCATGGAATGGGATGTGTGGATTCATCCTTGGACACATGGGAATATATTTGAGGGCTTGATGCTTTAGAGGTATTCATTGCAACTCTTGTATTTCTTTATTGCTAAATAATATGATAGAGTATGGATGCTTTTGGAGGCTAGGTTTTTCCCTCTTGAGGGTTTCCCCAAGGTATAACTTTTGTTATCTTGTGGCTTGTTTATTTGATCTATGCATTTGAAAAACTTGTATGCATGTTTATCTCTCATGGGTTATGTAGGAAATAATGCAATATTTCCTAAAAATTTAGGTTATTCATATGTCAGTAGTGGCATTTAAGTGATAGATGTTAAGAGCTTCTTGATTTAATAGGGTTTAGACACAATTCCACCCATAGCAAGTGATGAATTCTAGGTTATACTTTGCGTGTGTCTTATGTTGTGTCTACCTAAGGTATGGTTTCTTGGTTTTGATTGTTAATTCAATCGAAGTGATTTATAATATAGGCACTAAGCTTCAAATGACAACTTAAGACCATAAGATACTTTGATTATGTAACTCATGTATAGTTGTATGATGATTTAGATGATTAATGAGCTATAGAAATATTTTTTGACTTCAGGTGATGTGAGTTGTTGTGCTTACACCTTATATGGTGGTGATGAAGAGTAGTATGGAATGATTTCCTATCATCCAAGGTGGTGCAAAAAATCAAGGAAAAGGAGGTGACCCATGGTGTAGATGAGATGCAATAATATTCATTTTATAGAGGGGATATGCGTATGGTCTTATGTGTTAGTGAACCAAGAGAAGGAAAAAACACTTGCAATAAGGTGCAACTACTTCCTTTTGCTAGCTAGTCAAGCTATGTGTACTTGTGGGGTTGTTAGATTATTTGCATTGTATATATATGTTGAATGCTTAAGTTAATCATTGTGTTTGGGCTTGTCACCTTGTGTATATGTGATGTATGCTAGAGCTAACCCCCATGTGTACTTGTAAGGTGCATAAGAGTTAATCACCTATGTGTGTGCAACACAATAAATAACTATCCATGTTCTTTGTAAATGAAGTATGTTTGAGCCATTCACTATGTGAATAAAAGATGTTAGCATGATATGGTCCATGTGTTGCTTTTTGTGTGTTTATAAACTAATGATTGGTGTGGAACCAACACATATTGGAATTTTTTTGCTATCATTCTATGGTAGTATTAAATCAAAAGAAAAATATTAATGAGTAGTTGTGATTTAAAATTTAGACTAAAGATCTCATATAAAATAAAATGATGAATTCTTTGTATCATTGGTGTCCTAAGTATGAAGCCTTTGATTCTCAAAAGGGATGTGTAGACATAGTCACCATGAATGAAACCTTGAGAATTAGGTCTAGGTCTAAGGATGACCCTAATATTGGAAGATTACTACATTCTAGTGTGAGAATATAAGTGGGGGTATAGAGTTGCCACTACGACTATGGTTATAAGAGTTATGGAGTCAACGCTTCTAAATTAGATGGAAGATGCTTGAAAAATTAAGATTTTACTTGTTGTGAATTGAGGGGAAAAAAAGTAATAAAATAAATATAATTATTACTATAAAGGAGGGGATTCACTACTCCCAAGTCCCAAGACAAACAAGGTCTAAATGGAGCAAATTGCCCTTGGTTACCTCAATGAAAAAGGTCAAACAATGGGATGGAAAATGAAGGAAAAAGATAATCTATGTTTTTGGGTTTTTAGGATGGAGGACTTCAAAAATCAGATGAACAAAGCACAAAGGTCTTAGGAAACAAACTAACTACCTCTTGTCCAGAGGATGACAACATGGGAGATGAATGAATATGTAGCACACTATCATCTCAAGGATGTGCTAGTGTCTCATATAGACATAGAGTAGTCTATGGCCAAAAATTCTTAGGGCTTGCTAACAATTTGATAGCTGGAATCTATCAGTTTAATAGAAAATAACAGAATGCTAGAAATACAAAAAGATAATCAATACAACAAGAAAAATACTTTAAATGATAAGTAAAATAATTACGAATGAAACGAAATGTAGAGAGAGAAGGAAATGCAACTCACAGTAGGTCCATCCTCCTGCCAGCTCCACACAAACAATAACCTACACACAAGGAAACAAGAAAATGTTTGGGCTGATTTTCAGGGCTTGCCTTAGTCAAACCCCTGCTTTGGTGTTTTCACCTCCACAAATAACTAGATAGAACACAATGTAGAAATAATGATAAAGAAGATAATAGATGAGACATATAGAAAGAAAAGACAATATGCTAGCTATAAAATGACAATGCTATGAAATGAAAGAGTTACCCTCCCTTCTACAAGCTTGGATAAGTCGAGAGGAAGGATGAGAGCTTCGTAAATGCAAGATGGTTGTGCAAGAGTGTAGTTCCAATGGCTTGAAACCTACAAGAATAATGGTGTAGATATAATGGAATGGAGAGAGTGAAGTTGCGAAAAATGAGAATGAGCAAGAAGTGAGAGGAATTGCAAGAATGAAGAGTCTTAGTGAATGGAATGGAATTAGAGGTTCAACATGGAGGTTTGGAGGAAAAAGAACCATTTTCAAGCTGGTTTGTAGTTGCAGGGAGTGTTACATTTCATGGGTGATAGGAAGTGTAATGTTCCAACATCCACTGACCAAGAATCTGTCAAGACGTTTGCACGACACATAGACGTTTGTGCAACGTGAAAGTTTCCTAGTCAAAATTTCCTCCACTGACCAAAAAAGACAAAGTACAAACATGAAAAAAGTCTTAAAGCGATGAGATTTAACATTATCAAATTTATAAGGATAAAGTAAGGGTATGTTATGGGAAATTTCACTAGGGTGCAGTTTTATGCCATAACATTTTTCCCCCACTTTGGTGAGCATATGTGTCAAAGCATGTGCTAGCTAAAGTAGAAAGAGATTGAAGAGAATATACCAAAAATGGAGAGGAAGTAGTCCTTCAATCTTGTATGCCTAACATGAAATGGGATTCACTAGAATGAAAAGAGGACATGGGTCTTCGATATTCTAAAGCTAGTTGCAATCTCACCACAAACATGTTAGCTGCAAATAATCCTGTTAGGCAAAAAAGTAAAAAAAATAGACACGATAAAAATTTCATATACACAAGACAAGACAATCTGATCAAATAAAGATAATGCTAATAGGTATGGCTAGTATGGCTAGATTCCATATGATAAGCATATAGGCATTTGGTTTCTACAAACTATGTTGTAGGATAGTCATAGAAAAGACAAGACAGGTCTAGTCAGCTTGCCCCCAAGCAAGACGCCAAAATATAAGACATCAAGACATAAGACATAAGGTATAAGTCATCAAGGAATCCTTTTAAAATATATTTTCATCAAGGGATTATTTCATCAAGGAATCCTTTTGAAATAATAAACCTTTTTTAAAATTAAGCAAATATGAGAGCCCCCCTTAGAATGATGTATATTACGTAGAGCACATGTCATTCTAAGGAGAAGAGAAAAATACAAGAGACATTGTTGTAGGAGATACATGGCAAGATATATTTGTGAAATTTTGTCATGCATGCAAGGGACAACACATGGAAACCACAACATCATGAGACAAAAAAGTAGAGACTCGAAGAAATAAAGAGCACAAGGGGATCTGATAATTCGGGGTAAAAGTTGCTCATAGATATAGATTGATAGATATAATATAATATACTTATCAACTATCATCAACCCCCAAATTTATTAGAATGGGAATAAGAGAACATGAAGACAAATGAAAAATAAAAATAGGGTCAACATGGAAGAGACCTGTTGATGGTGAAAATGACACAAACAACGTTGAAACAGAATATTTCTACTCTATTTCTCCTAAAAAAGAAAAACAACATATAGTAGCCTAACTTCCAAGGTCCTGGTAGTTGGTTCTCAACTACCTGGTGTCACTCAATAGGTTCATGCAACTTTAATATTCAAGGGGCTTGTGTTGGTAATAAAGAATGCAAGCAATGACTCAATTTTTTGAATTTTTTTAGTGAATAAGGGGTTTCAAATAAAAGAAAAAGATGGATCATGGGGTAAATTAGTAAACATGAACAAAACTTATTTAGCATCCAGACATATATCTTCAATAATGAATGTTTTCCAATAGATCAGTAAAAACCATAAGATGACATAATTTATAGAATAATCTATACCATTGCATACATTTTAGGTGCTTAATTAACTTCACTAGTCACACGTCACAAATACTTCAAGAATTTCAAAAGAACACTCATTCATTCATTACCAAGATCATAGATCAATAGACTTCAAATAAATTCCCTTGGGTGGAGCTTGCAACTCAGATATAGGTCCATATTGGGAATAGGACATCCTTGGGATAATGTTGTATAACGGTGGGTTAGGCATCTGATAATTCATGGGAGGAAGAGTTGCTCCCAAACCTCCAAATTGCAGACTTATCTGTTGTTGCAATTTGATAGCTAGATGATAAATTTTAGATAGAGAGTCAATCTCAGGAGTTTGATAAGTTCTTTGCAAGAACAAGCCAATCAAAGGATCAAAAACTCTCAAATACGCCTGTATGGCCATACCTTCTGGGACTAAGTAAGGCTCTTGTAGCCTACGCTACATCCTTTGGAACCTAGTGTTGAACAATGGAAATGGTTCATGATGCTCCTTTCTTATGGCGGCAAACTGGTGATATAATATTGCAGGGTCCACATAAACCCTGAATTGATTAATAAAATCATTTTCTAAATC
Organism: Sequoiadendron giganteum; assembly: GCA_007115665.2. Classification (NCBI taxonomy): domain Eukaryota; kingdom Viridiplantae; phylum Streptophyta; class Pinopsida; order Cupressales; family Cupressaceae; genus Sequoiadendron; species Sequoiadendron giganteum. Next base: position 620,567,928 of record CM021100.1, read on the forward strand.
TGTCCAACCCAAAATAGATCCCTGGGGCAGATTTAAATACCAATTATATGCCATATATCCTAAACAGTAGGGAAACAATCTACATACCACATCTTGATGAGAAACTTGAGCTCATGTGCAAGCATCTTTGAATGCCTGTATATGCTCCTCAACACTTCTTGATTCACCATGCATGTATTTAGGACAAAACTTCTCTGGGTTTTTTGGTAAACCATGAAATCCCCCAGGAATAGTACCTAACGGGGAGGGATTATTCACAAAGTAAGCCATGGGTAGAATTTGTTGAGTAGGTGGTGGTGATGTAGGCTGAATTGGTGGTGACAAAGGCCTATTTGGTGGTGTGGGTGGATTTGGAGGAAATCCAGGTGGAGTAAGCGGTGGTGGTAACGTAGGTATCTCTACCCTACGAGCATGGGGTCTAGATCTAACCAGGGTTTAAAGTTCTTCAAATGGTTCAGGATTAGTAGAGGATCTGAGGATCCTCTCATATCTCTCCGTTGAGAAAGATCCAATGCGAGCCAACTTGTTCTTTCGGCCCTCCTTCTAGTGCCAATTTTTGTTGATGGTGAAAATGACACAAACAACGTTAAAACAGAATATTTCTACTCTATTTCTCCTGAAAAAGAAAGAAAACATATAGTAGCCTAACTTCCAAGGTCCTGGTAGTTGGTTCTCAACTGCCTGGTGTCACTCAATCGGTTCATGCAACTGTAATATTCAAGGGGCCTGTGCTAGTAATAAAGAATGCAAGCAATGACTCAATTTGTCAAACTTTTTTAGTGAATAAGGGGTTTCAAATAAAAGAAAAAGATGGATCATGGGGTAAATCAGTAAATATGAACAAAACTTATTTAGCATCCAAACATATATCTTCAATAATGAATTTTTTCCAATAGATCAGTAAAAACCATAAGATGACACAATTTATAGAATAATCTATACCATTGCATACATTTTAGGTGCTTAATTAACTTCACCATTCACACGTCACAAATACTTCAAGAATTTCAAAAGAACACTCATTCATTCATTACCAAGATCATAGATCAACAAACTTCAAATAAATTGCCTTCAACGATAATCTAACAAGATAATGCTTAAATCCGATTCCTTCAAATGACTTTCATCACTCAAGAAACTTTAATGCTTCACCACAATCACTGGCATCCAAATAGATTATAACTTATCAGCCTTATCAAGTAAAATAACTTAATTCTAACACCATATTTGTGAAAACCTATAAATTTAATTTAACTGTAAAAAGATCAAGTAACAATGTATCTCTATAATCACTATGCAAAATTCTATCTCCTAATATCAGGTAGGCCAATTCTATTCTCTATTAGCCGACCCTTACAATATGATACCCACAGGGAATTTATAGATATACAAAACCCGAACTCCACTTCTATTTTAAGCTAATCCACCTTTTTAGGAACTAAAGACTCCTCTTCGAAACTCAGATCAATTTGATCTTGAGTTCTTACATTAGACTTTCAGTCAAATTGGAGAATAGAAAGTAGAAGAAACATGCCATGCGCCTCAAAAACTGGCAGTGCTGCATGCAACATGCAAAGAAGAAAGAAATCATGCATGTAGGAGATTTATGAGTGTGAAGTTGGATCTGCAATGAACTCATCATAACTGGCAAAGACTTGCTATAATATATCTATCTCTGGCCCATCAACCTAGTTATCTTCAAATTTAATTCGATCCAATTCTGTTGTAGCAAACTCCCTCATACCTTTCATCTTTATCAACTCTCTTCTAGCAACTTTTATTTTTTCCTTAACATCCATTAGTCAATCTATTATCAAATCTTCTCCATCATCTTCTTTCTGCATGATTCCTCTAAACTTCTCATCCCATTTCTCTTTTATCTGGTCCAAGGGCATGCCTTCTTTTGTCAACACATTTACATCCACAATAATAGCAATGACTGCTTCCAGCTCCTCAAACTACTCAGTCAGATTATTAACAGTTTCTTGAACCTCATTCCTATGTTTACACAAGAAATATGCTCTCTTGGGTTGGTCTGCCAGCTTGGTTAGGGATTTCTTTTCCGTCCTCAACCACTTTTTATTTAAGTGAGATTTATTCGATTCCTTATACTTACTATATTTCTCCAAGGCCTCTGCCTCATCCAATTGCACCAAGTTCTTAGGATCTGGGACATTAAATATGCTTTGAAATGCTTGTGGAGTGAGATTAATAATCACATTATTATGTGAATCCATGCATAGTCTGGTAGTAGGATTGTAGGCACTGGCTACTGTCATGATTAACTCTGGGCATTGGATAGATATAGGAAATAAAGTGATATGAGCTAACCCAAAGCTAACAATTCTTTCTATAGTCACTGTAATATCTTTATCAAAAGCTTCTGAATACCATTCCTCAAAATTGTACTGGCCCAAATTGGTATCGGTGATGTTAGACCAATTTGATTCGAATTTTCTTGCTTTAACAACAGGACTTATGTGATTATATCTCAAGGTATATGACAATTGTTCTGGCTTCAACTTCTTGGGTTTAATCACTGCCTTTGAAGTTTCTGCAAGCTGATTCCTTTGAGCAGCTTCTCCTGATGTTCCTGACATTTCCTAGCTTTCCTGCCATAAAAACCTCCAATTAGATCTCTAAATATCATCATAAAAATGTGTCTTCAAATCATACCTTTCATACCTATACCAGAGGCAGAACTAGGCAAAACATATTCCAAACAGTCTCTTTTAACACATTGTCGGGATCGGAGTCGAAACTGGAATGGTAACTCTACTAACAAAAAGCGGGCTCGGAGTCAAAAATGTAAATGTGGTAACTTTACTAACAAAAAGTGGGCTTGGAGTCAAAATGTAAATGTGGCCAGAACCGGAACCAAAATGGAAATGTACTTGGTTTTCCTCATATTTTCTATTTTTTATTTTGTCCCGATTCTGCTCCCACCGAGGTTATCGATATTTCTAAAAGAAGGCTTCTCAATATAAGCAGAGCTAGAGACGGGATGGACATGGAATCGGTACCTTTTGAAAAATCATAAATTCTCAAGTTCAAAATCAATTCCAATCCTGCATCCGCCTAGGTTGACCATGACGTCATAAACGACTTTATCGATTTAATGCAGAACTTCATGGTTTCAAATTAGGTAATTTTTTAATTACGACATGGGGCTAATCTAGAACTTGATAGAACCCTCCCCATGTGACCAAGAGTGACTATATTTTAGGGCATCATATTTTAACCTTTAAACGTGATCATAGGAACACACGAAACCCTAATCTAGAACACGCGATATACATGAAAAACAGGGCACGGATTTAACCCTTCCTAATTCACCTGACCGAATGAGCGACAAAAACCCTAAGTAAAAACAAGATTCAACTAACCCTAACTCCCTTTAAAAACATGAATTTAATCTACCTCACTATAAAAAACCCTAATTAAGTCTACACATTAAACCTTAACCCAGCACGACGTGATCACGACAAAAAAGGTGAAAGCGACTGCGCCCTACCTCACTATAAAACTAGAAATGCAAACACAAAACAAGAACAACAATCAAAAAAGAAAGAACACACATACGCAAAACTCAAGAAAACAATCCTGTTCAAAAATCACAACAATCAATGAAACAATACGAAAGCAAAAATAAAATGAAAAATGGGAGCAGAACCCTACCCCAAACACAAGACCTGGCTAACCTTTAGAAATGATTTGCAACTATTGTCTCCTTCTCTCCTCAATCGATTCGCTCAGATGGACTCCACAACAGCTCTATTTCACTCTTCAAGCTTTTTAACAATGATAATAATGATACGTTTAATCCTTAATGAAGGTAAAAATCAAAGTTCTTACCTACACCAAGTTGTTGTCATTAATGCATTAAATGCAATCGGGTAGAGTCAAGCTGAAAAAGAATGAACACTTCACTATAGTGCGACTTCAGTCAAAAAGTAAATGACCCAAAAAATGGCGGGGGCGGAATCAAAATGGAAATGAACTTGGAAACTTAAGAAATTTCCAAACTGCATTCCCGTTCCAGTTCCGATTCTGCCAACAAAGCACAAAAAAAAAAAAACCAAACATAAAAATTAAACAAAAGACCGACATAATAAAACTTAACCCAAGGACTGAAAATAAAACTAAAAGTTCAAAAACGGAGGAGGAGTCGAAATGGAGTATGATTTAGCAATTTCCAATAAAAGATTGACTTAACGCCCACTCCAATTCCGGCTCCGATAAAGATAAAACACAAGATCAAAAAGCAAGACTGTTGGGATGGGGCCGGGAACGAGTTTTGATTGATGTTTTAGAACCTGATTCATTTCTGGATCCGATTCCGACAAACTAAAATAAAATAAAACAAAGGGTTGGAAGCAAAAAGACTTCAAACTTTGTTTCAAAGACAATAAAAGATCAAAAAACAAAAAAGGGGGACCCATTTTGACCAAGGAAAAAGATGGGGTGGTTATGCAAGGCATAACAAGACCTAAATGCCCCAACACTTTGCATCATCCTCGATATGAAAATTCAAAAATACATATAGAAGAATGAGGAGACAAATAGAAAAAGGTTACAATAGATTTTTGCACCTATATCCAAGAACCTATAAGGGTAGCAAGGGTCCTCCTTGCAAGAGCACACACATATACAAACAAGTATGGAGGAACACAAACAATTAGAAAAAAATAATATAAAGATGTAGAAGAAGGTGCCACCCTAATCCAAATCCACCAGCAGGTCATCCTACTCCCAATGTAAATAATTGTAAGGGGAAGGAGGAAAATCCTAGAGGGGAGGGATAGCAAGGGCTGCACCAGCCGACTCACCTATGACAAGGTCCAAGGAAGAAATCCCATCAAGGTCCTCTTCACTGAGCTCTTATTGAAACTTGGAAAGTACCCTCATGGGGAAACTTCAAACACTTGAGGATCACCAAAGTAACCATATTCATGGAGGCTAGCCATGGAATTCCCAACATTACTCTAAATAAGTCAGACTTTAGAATCACAACAAATGAGACATACATAGCCTTAGGTCCTACTAGGATCGACAAAGAATAGTGCCCATAGGCGCAATAGAAAACCCATCGTGTGTGTGAGGGGTAGCATGCAACTCATCACATTTATCCTTATGTAAATTATTAAAAAAAAGATTCTCCTTTGTAATGACATTTACATGGTTTGATGAATCAACCATAATGCTCATTACAACATTACCATTGATGCGAGCGAGAACATAAAGTAGAGAGATCTCCTTGTTTATGTTAGAGTTATCATACATTAGCTAATAATTAATTAATCTTTAATTGATTATTAGTCTAATTTATTCTCGTGCACTTAAGCTAAACTTAGGAGTGTTTTAACACATTTATTAGTTGAGCTAATATTAGATCATTATGTCTCATCTCATGTGATGTTGACACTTGTCATGATCTGATCCCTTTCTCATTTAGGGATTTTCTCTTATAAGCACTTAACCCTCATTGTAATTATATCTAGAGCTTTCATATTTTTTTGAGAGTTTCTTTCTCTGTAGCTAATTATTGTTTATGCAATTTTACTCTTTTGGTTTACAAAACAATATCTGTGTGTTGTTTGAATCTCTTCTATGTGACAGGTTACTTTGGTTGCAAGTGATCACTGGGTTCTATGAGGTTGGCTTTTACAACTTCAACATGGTATCAGAGCTTCAGATATCCAGCTTCTTGTTCATATTTTGAGGGATTCGAACCTTGAAAGTGAAATTTTAGTCTATCTCGAGTCAATTTGGACCTCACCATTATGTCTAGAAGGCTTGAAATAGTCAAGATTGACCTTTTTTCATCAATTTTGGTTATACAATGCCCAATTTGTGAGGGTTTCAAGTTTATGAGGGTTTCTAGATCTAGAGCATACCTCCAATATTAGAGCATTTTGAGCCCAAACAGACCTCACCATCACGTTCAAAGTACCCAAAAACCCCAAAATCGACTGTCAAATTGTCAAAATCGGACACAGTGACTCCTGGAGGTAATTTTTTTCATTTCTGGGATGTATAGCTTGGTATGGCATGCAATCCAAGAAAAAAATGAAAAAAACATAGTGTTAATGGGCGCTGTCGTCAGTTAACCACTAGCGGTTAATGCTAGCCTAACCACTAAACCCCTTTTGGAGCAGCTTTGGTATTTTGGCCATAACTTTTGCATCCGAACTTGGATTTTTGAAAACAAAATATCATCGAAAAGACGGTTCTGAGAGCAATCCATTGGTGCAAGGGATTTTTCTTGATTTTTATTTTTTTCTACATTTATTTCCAGTCAAAGTCAGATCTTTATTTCTGCACTTCCGAGGCATAAATTTTGCATACAAACTCCATTTTTCAAAAATGAATAGGTGTTTGAAAGGTCTTCTAGTGCTTTTTCTAGATCTATAATTTTTTTATCAAAAAAAATACCAAGTACATTTTATTCATTTTTTTTGTTTTTTCACATTTTGGTGAATTACTTGGACATATTAGCTCTTAGAAACTTCTCGTTTGCGTGGGAAGGCTTATTTTTGGTTGTTCTACATGTATTTCCAGTATTGTGTATTTTTTTGACATTATGAGCTTCCATTGTAAGCACTTATGATTTTTTAAATGCACTGAAAGAAAGTGCCTCAGGTTTGTATGTGTAGTATTAGGATTCTTGCACATCACTTTGTGCCTTATTGTACTTGCACTATGTTTTAAACTACCATGAGGGAGTTTGATGTTTTTCCTTTGTTTTCCATCATAATTTTGTCAAGTGAGTGTCCCTTCCATGACAACAACCTCATGCATGTGTGACTTTTCTTTTCACACCCTTTATATGTGAGTACTTTCATGTTTGCACATTCAGATATTCCTAATTCTTATTCATTCACTTCTTTCTGGCATTCAATTTTAATGTACCTATCATGATTCTCCCTTGTTAGAATTATGGAGGGGTTTCTACTATTGGTGATATTGCTTCCTTGGTTTCATTGGAGTGAGCTATGTATTCAGTATTTGTTCCTATGTACCTTTGGATACATAGTACATCAATGGCTAGTTATGTTGGAAAAACAAGAAGAGACAAATGAGAGGGGGGGGTGAATCATTTGTCACATAATTTACAAATTAATCAACCTTATTAACCTTTAATTCTAGATTTGATGATTAACAGTGAAAGCAAGAATAAAGCAACACATCAGAAACACACAACACCAAGATTTTTGTGTGGAAACCCTGTTAAGGGAAAAAACCATAGAGGAGGTTAATCCACAATTATACCCTATTAAAAGTATAATGAAAAAATTAATAGGGAATGCACTTGCATTCAAGCACACTGCCTAGAGTTCACTACTCAAAGGAAGGCTCACTTCCTTACATAAGAAAATCAGATTAAAACCATCTAAGTGGGATGAACTGAGAAATTAGCTTATGCAAAAGCCTGATTACAGTTCTAGTTAGGCAGAAAAAAAATTCTACACTCTTCTCTACACTTGAATGATTTGATCTTTATTCACACATATATTTTTCATACATGCACTAAGCACACATGAGCATCCTTGAGCATACTGCAAAATGAGGAATGCAATTGCTCTTATATATCCTCTACACAGATTTACATCAACAACTTCGTTAGCCACAAATAATAAATGATTGGTCTTAATACATGAATAAATCTCAATGCGCACCAAATAAATTTGGTCACAACATAGAGAGGACCCAAATCAACATCCTTGAACATGCCAAACACCAATAAATTATTCCATAAGGATCCGCAACACACTACCACCATCATGTCGGCCAAGAACATGAAAACTTTATAAACTTGAGGAAAAATCTTCAATCACGAACACGCCAATCAATGCAGACGTACCACATTGATAGAGTATGAACTAGATGCATCCATGAATACCATAGGAACATACGCAACAATTGGAATTTCCAGAATTCCATCCTCTTCTTTCAAGAACAACTGCTACAGTAGAAAAATTACTGTAGGAACATATAACTTCATAACTTCCTCAATTCTTGATGTGTACCACTAAAAATTTCAGACATCATACTAGATAAGCTTAGAAATAAACCCTTTAATTCATGACACTTGAAAATCAACGTACATAATTTTTCATCACTCTAACCTTCTCAGCTCCACTGGCTGCCTGCAATGTATTTATTACAATTTTCTCAATATCTTTGACATATACAACCTTTAGAATCACCAATACTAATAGTGTTGACATCAATGACAACCACATATCAGCAATGCAACCACAACTTCCAACAATCTCCGCCTTTTGCATTGATGGAAACACATGATGTGAAAAAGAATACCATCAACCCAACTAGCTTTCTTTTCAACAATCTCCCTTTTACATATTGCACCTCCCACTTTGTTCTACAATGATTTTCCACATTACAATTCTCCCCCTTTGACATCAATGGCAAAGGTAAACAAGATTTGAACCACATATTTAGCACATTTGACTAATCCCCTTGAGTAGCAACCACCACAACATCAATTCGGAATAGGATATGGCTATGAGTTCATAGACCGATGCAAAGATTTGCATCACTTAGTTGTTATCAAGAGGGGAAATCACCCCTAGCTTGCCTCTAAGATACTCAAAAGTATCCAGGTATGTGCAGGATCATGATGGACCAAAAAGTGGCAATGAGAAAAAAACACGTTTTGGATCGACTCAAAAATGCGATAAATGCCGAGTTGAATTTTCTAGGTTTGGGTGTCAGTACATTTACCCAAACTAAAAACCAAACCTAGTTTCCACAAATCGAATATCCGATTTCTGGAAACATTATATAAAAAACAGCCAACTCTTACAACTTCATTTCTCACAGTTTGCATGCGACCGCACAAGGAAAAACCAAAATCCGATATCCGTTTCGATCAGATATCTAATTTCAAAGGTAATTATTTGGTTTTTTCAATCTTGTAATCAATTTTTCAAGTAGATTCTCTTAAGTTTAAGTAGGTTTTATTATATTTTTTTCAAAAATAGGGTTTTCTATTGATTTTTTAAAAAAACTAGAGTTTACATTGATTTTTTATTAAAAATTAATGTTTTGAAATGGATCTTGATTAAAAATTAGTGTTGTTGATGTATTTTTATCAAAAATTAGAGTTTGTTATTGATTTTTGTGAAAAAGTATTATTTTTTTTGGATTTTTATTAAAAACTAGGGTTTTTTTACAATAATTTCATTTATATTGTGTAATTTCAATTAGTTTAATTAGTTTTTAACTTTAATCAGGTATTATGGCTACAAATGAAAATCCACAAATGCCAAATACTCCACCACCTCCGTAGCCACCAATTGAAGACTTAATTGTTGAAAAATTGGGGCAATTGAGGGGCATTTGTGAAATTTATCAGACAATGCCTCGATTGAGAGATATGACAAACACATTGAAGGAAATAATTAAAAATATAGAAACCCTCTCCACCCAACATAATTCCTTTTATTCATGGCGAGAAGACATGAGGGAATATTATCGATGTGGATTGTCTTACGATGATGTGAAAGATCTCCAAATAACCAAATCCCAAATAGCATCTTTATTCATTGACCCTCGCACCGGTTTTCCAGTCAATGTTAATAAAACAAAACTTTCCATTAAATGGTGCATGCATAGGGACATTGTAGCTAACTTTTGGGATCGTTGGTGTATGGTTTTTGCTAAACCACCGAACAATAATTCCGATATACCATTTTACTTTATTAAAAAATTATATGTTGAGTTTGTGTTAGGGCATCATGTCAATTACTTTGACATTAAACCCTTCTAGGGCATCGGTGGAGGTATGCCCCAGGATAGACCAGGAGCAGTTAGAGTAGTCTCATGCCCAAATGTTCCCCTTCCTCCACCACCTCCAATATATCATCCAGAGATTATCCAGGATGCATCCACACAGACTATTCAACCTATTCACTCTTTGAGTGGTGATTTGGTTTCACATGCTTCTACAGTAGCTCAGCCACATTTTGGTGATGTTGGCAAAGGATCGAGTGTTGTTGCATCATCCTGCTCAGGTCCACATATTTGTGTGCCACATACTTGCAATATGTGTTGCCAGATATGCTTGGGTTTTCTTGTGCATCCCGTTGAGCATCCCTTGGACACTTCTGATTATGACCTCCATGATGTGGACATTATAGATCAGTCATAGGGGAGTGGAACGCACCCTACAGAGTCCTCTCCTGCTCGAGAGGGAGATGCTAGAATAGTGACACAGGTAAGATTTAAGTTGTAATTTCATAACTTGCATTTGTTTTTTAATGAATATTAATAAGAGATAGTATCAAGTACTAATATTTATTTACATGGTCTATTTAACAGTTGATGTTTGAGGAGGAGCTCACACAGGTGATTGATAGCACCCTTAGGGCCATTTCATTTGGCTTAGAAACACACGCAGTATATATTTTCGCACTCACTCGTTTACATTTTATATTATATACTTTCTTGTCATTAATGAAATTATATAATAAATTATATGTTTATCTTGTTTTCCTCATGTAGAAAATACCTAGTGCGAGTGAGGTGCAGCCTCGTCCAGACTATGGAGGCGTAAATCTAGATAAGGGGAAGGTAATTGAACTCAAATTGGATTGAATTAATATTTTTAAGATCTTATATTGATTATACATACGTTGACATAGATTGGTAGTTTCATATGTACTTGTCAATTTTATGTATAGGCAATTATGAGCTATACAGATATGTTGACAAGGGACACACCGCCTAAAGGAGTAGTTATTGGAACACCTCAAGGAGGAGGTGTCGAAACACCTGAAGGAGATAAAGAAAAAGATCAACCTAAAGAGGTATGTGCTTATTTTATTTTGTGTTTGGTAAATAAGTTCCTATTACCAATAATCGTATGCTAACTTGGATCAATTTTATGTTTTTGTTCACATATATAGATTGTAATTTCAAAAGTTGATTTGGTATATTCTAGGACTCCTGACCCTTTCAAGAGATGTATATTTCAGGTAATCAAGATTTCCATTTTAGAGTTCAATTAAAATTCAATGTATATTGATTTTGATGTTAATTATTCAATTTTAAATTATATACTATAACTAATCTCAATTGTGGTTTGAATTTTTCTTGTGCAACTACCTTAAGAGCCAACGAGTGCTTCAAAGAGGCTCCATTTTGATGATCCACCAGTAGTTTAGGATGAGATAAACATTTTGGCATGTAAATTTTGAATACATATTGAGATGGCATATGCCACATTTTGTAAAACTTTGTTTGAATTGGCATCGATGCCATTTTTGTATATGGACATACACTCAATTATTGGATAATTTGATATATAGAAGTTGAAAATCAAAATTTAATTTGTTCCTCATGTGCATGATTAAACTCTTTGAAAATTTTATCTTGAGAAATGGTTAAATATCAATGTACAATAGCATAAAAAATAATGGTTATATTATGTAGTTTATATTTATATCGCTGATTACATTGCATTACACATCTTTCAAACTCAAATAATTACTTCACATTGCATAACTAAAAACTATGAGCAGTTGACAATTGCATTTATTTGTCGTTGAATTCTATGAGACCACATTTCTTTGAACTTTTTTTTCAAATAGTCCACTACCTTATCTATGCTACCACATTTTTCATACATGATAGCGATCACATTAAGTTGTAATAAATTAAATGATATCCTATGGCTATTTAATTTACACTCATTTTATTTAAATGGATGAGGCCGACCTTCCTTGATATTATTTTGTAATTTATTATTTTCAAGAGAGGCTGACCTCCTTGAAGAGTCACCTTATTTTGTATAATACAAGGTGATGTTTGTTCATTTCCTCAATCAAGTTCATTCAGCATAATTCGCATTCCAAGAAAATTTTTGCACTTGAGCAGCAACGCTTCATCTTGCAACAACAAGCTGATTTCAAGGAGAAGCATATTCGATTGTATCTTTGCATCGAGGAGAGGTGCTATTATTCATTGTATCAAATTCAGCTATGAGCTAGGCCTGAGTTGTAAGAATATTTCTTGTTGTGTTTATTATCTTATGTCTTACATTTTTTGAGTGCTTTTAATTGTATTATCTGATCATTAAAACACTAACATGGTATCAGAACGGGTTTGAAAAAGATCATGTTGGGACTAGTTATTGCAGTGATACCTCTATTCCCTTTTTTTTTTGTCTATCTCTATCATAGTCAAGATGGTGAATGGTCTTAAAATTGAGGATAGATTTGAAGGAGCATCAAAATTCACTTCATGGAGATTCAAAATTATGCTCACTTTGGAGGAAAACGAATTGGTTGAGTGTGGAGGGAAAATTTTATGAACCTACGAATGAGGAAGAGAAATTTCAATGGAGGAAGAAATATATCAAGGTGAATAAGATGTTAGTTGATTCCGTGAAGGACCATATTGTTCCTATCATCTCTAAGTTGAAGACAGTGAGAGAAATGCTTAAGACTTTGGAGGAGATGTATGAGATCAACAACACAAGTCGTGCTCTAGTCTTGAAGCAACAACTTCATCATGTTAAGATGGTGGAAGGAGAATTTGTCATCACCTACTTCATGAATATTTCTGAATTGAGAGATCAACTCTCTACCATTGGTCATATTGTTGATGACAAGATTTGACCATGTTGGCTCTTAATGGTCTTCCTTCATCTTTGGAGTCTTACATTCAAGGAATCATCTTTTCTCAAAGTCATTCAATTTGGATTTGCTTGAATTCAGTCAACTTGGATTTAACATTCGTAGCTCCGCAAACCTATTCAAAATAGAGTGATCTGAAGAGGACATCCCTAAATCTCTACAGAGGTGTAAAGTTGCAAAGTGGTGCAAATTTCATACTCAAACTCGTACAACCAAATGGACTATTCCAACACATTCAGATGGGTACGTTTACACTAGGTATGGTTCTCTTTTGCACCCAAATACGCTGAATCACTCCGAGCTGCATTGGACCGACAATTTCCCTTAAGAGTCCAAAGTGCTAAAAGGCAGCAATCTTTAATAGACTATTCCTCAGAAACTGTGATGCTTACAGAATCTTCGTCTAATGATCTAGGATTTTGTTGGGACCATCTATAATAACCTCTCTCGATTTTGGCTATCTCGAAGGCGTTTTCCCGTGGTGATGAGTTTTCAGTTGAGGGAAAACTTGCCAGATGCAAGCAGTGTAAAGTTGCAAAGTGGTGCAACTTTCATACTCAAACTCGTATGACCAAACAGATTGTTCCAACACATCTAGATGGGTACGTTTACACTAGGTATGGTCCTCTTTTGCACCCAAATACGCCGAATCACTCCGAGCTACATTGGACCGACAATTTCCCTTAAGAGTCCAAAGTACTAAAAGGCAACAATCTTTGATGAACTATTCCTCGGAAACCGTGATGCTCAAAAACTCTTTGTTTGATGATATGGGATTTTTTTGGAACCATCTACAATAACCTCTCTCATTTTTGGCTATCTCGAAGGCGTTTTCCTGTGGTGATGAGTTTTCAGTTGAGGGAAAAGTTGCCAAATGGAAGCAGTGTAAAGTTGCAAAGTGGTGCAAATTTCATACTCGAACTCGTACGAGCAAACGGACTATTCCAACACATCTGGATGGGTACGTTTATGCTAGGTATGGTCCTCTTTTGCACCCAAATACGCCGAATCACTCCGAGCTGCATTGGACCGACGATTTCCCTTAAGAGTCCAAAGTGCTAAAAGGCAGCAATCTTTGACAGACTATTCCTTAGAAATCGTGATTCTTAAAGACTCTTTGTTTGATGATATTGGATTTTTTTGAGATCATCTACAATAACCTCTCTCGATTTTGGCTATCTCAAAGCGTTTTCCCTCGGTGATGAGTTTTCAGTTGAGGGAAAAGCTGTTAAATGCAAGCAGTGTAAAGTTGCAAAGTGGTGCAACTTTCATACTCAAACTTGTATGACCAAATAGACTATTCCAAAATGTTTGGATGCGTACGTTTGTGCTAGGTATGGTCCTCTTTTGCACCCAAATACGCTGAATCACTCTAAGCTGCATTGGACCGACGATTTCCCTTAAGAGTCCAAAGTGCTAAAAGGCAGCAATCTTTGATGGACTATTCCTTGGAAACCATGATGCTTACAAAATCTTCGTCTGATGATATGGGATCGTGTTGGGATCATCTACAATAACCTCTCTCAGTTTTGGCTATCTCGAAGGCATTTTTCTGTGGTGTTGAGTTTTCAATTGAGTGAAAAGTTGCCAAATGCAAGCAGTGTAAAGTTGCAAAGTGGTGCAACTTTCATACTCGAACTCGTACGACCAAACAAACTATTCCAACACGTTTGGATGGGTATGTTTACACTAGGTATGGTTCTCTTTTGCACCCAAATACGTTGAATCACTTCGAAGTAGGTATGGTCCAAAGTGCTAATGTCGATGAAATGTGGGGGTAGAAAGATTTAAGGTTGGATCAAGATTCTACAAGTCCTAGCTCTTGCATCAAAAAACTCTTACCCAATCAACTTGAATCAATTACATGGGAAATCAAATTCACATGAACTTTTTACATTTTTTTTTTCAAAAAAGTGGCAAGCCACTGTAATTTGTTATATATAAATAGGATATATTACAAAATCTAGTTCAAATGAGCATACCGACAGGAAAGAACCAAGAAGAAAACCTTCGGTTGTAGCTCGTTTAAGCACAAAAATATTTTTACATTTTACACATACCCTTTATACAATGCCAGACATTCGACCCGTATTTCAAAAAATATCACTGGATATAGATTATGCATATACATAGTTTTGACCTTTTTACATTGTTTCACATTTGAAAATTTTCCTATTTGAGGCATTCAGGGATTTTTCTTCCACAAGAGTAGTATGTTGGTGTTTTGGAGTGACAAGCACCTGTACAAACCATCAAGGTAGCAGTTAAACTACATACAATAGAAAATATGCTTAGAATAACCAGTCTATATTATTGTAATTTTTCACATACCTCTCTGAAAGGATCAGAGTTGCCTATTGTTGTAGTAGGTCCATGATCAATCGTGTCAGGAATATCGCAAAATTTTTCAAATGATAAATCTATATTGTCACAACAAAAAATATGCTTAGACTAACAAATCTATATTAATCTAAACAACCCGAATGATGATGAATTGGTAATGCAAACTATAAAAGATGCTTTGAATAACCAATCTATATTAATTTAAACAACCTGAATGATGATGAATTGGTAATGAAAACTATAAAAGATGCTTTGAATAACCAATCTATATTATTGTAATTTGTTGCATACCTCTTTGAAAGGATTAGAGCTGGCTATTGTTGCAGCAGGGCCATGATCAATCGTGCTAGGAATATCACAAAATTTGTCAAATGATAAATCTATATTGTCACAACAAAAAAGATGCTTAAGCATTGTACCTTCCATTTTTGAATATGCTATTCAAGTGTGCCTGAAGGGTCATCTCTTTGCTTAAGAGTATCCAATATTGCTTCATGATCAGCATTACTAAGTGTCCATAGTTGTTTTTTCTTTGGTTTGGCATGATGCTTCAACAACTTAACATTTGTTGCTATAACAAGGTGTGAATACATGAGAATGGTTTTGTGTTTCTCGTAGTCTTAAAATGCAGGTATACCATTCTTTCTAATCATTTATGTTCGCAACCAAGTTCTTGCAACCACAACTGAACCTGTAGGATACACGAACCCATCATCATCTTCCATCGATTGTGTTATCTTGTGCTTTACCCGCACACATCGAGCCAACCAATATTTTGATCTCTCTTCATTCCCCTGCGGTGCAACAACTGCAAAAACATGTCCTGGATGTAGTAGATCTGAAAGCTGGTCGTAATCAAGTGAACTTTCCATTGTGTAATTTGTCATGGATATAGTTTGAGATAAAGGAGTTAGATACTGTGGAACCCATGTATCCACCCACTCACTTGACTCGCATTGATCCCACTTGCACTGAATACAACTCTGACAAAAACAAGCCAGCTGTCGTGTCCAAATGGTCCATGTGCTTGCATCTGAGCTTCGAAACAAATGCATCTTTGAAGAATATTTGATTGTATGAAAATCCAATTTGCCTCCCATTGTACCCTCCTCAACCAACCAAAAAAATATTTGCACTGTTGAATCAAGTGTCCCTCCTTGTGACAATGTTGAACTACACCAATCAACAATGGAACGTGCATCACTAAATTTTGCTCTTGAAATCTTCAATTTCTCCTTAACTAGAGCTCTCTTTAGAAATGTACTTGCTCCATCATGCTCCCCTTTCCCATGCCCAGCTTCAAAAAGACTCCAACTATTAGGTACACCCCTTTCTACATGCATTCTACTCAACCAATAAAACATACGAGCATTCTTGAATTGACCTGTGCAGTTATCTAACCAAATGAGATGTCGGCCCAATGCTATATCATGCTCCTGCAAGAACTCAAACAAATTCTTGAAACAATGTTGGACATACTCGGACGAGTGAGATCTATCATCACTCATATAAAAATGATACTCTCTGATTATCTTTTGATCCTCCTTTGTACTAGCAGGTGCATGTCTAAACGTTATGTGGACAAAAATAGCAATCTGAATGGAATTGTAATACTGAGATTGTACCTTGTTTTGTGGTTGCAATGTGTAGTTTAAAAAAAAATAAACAACTGATATAATAGTGCCAATCGGAAAAGAGTCCTTACATATCATGAATTGTTGATCCAATCACTGAGACTTATGAGTATGCCTTGCATATTTGTAGAAATGATTGTCCTTAAATCTGAAATAAAATCAGCAACACTACATTCTTTTGTAACCAACTCGCATCTAGAACCTTCACCTCCACTCTGCAAAGTATATTTGACTATCTCATATGTCTTTTTCTCAACAATATTCTTTCCAAAATCATGTTCGGAACCCTCATGAAAAAATTGAACAAATTTGACAAGCCACCACATTGTGAGCACTTTGCATTTAAAAAATCATTTCTATAGAAAAAGGAACCATCATCCCTAGAACATAAAAATAGATCTAGCAAGTCCCTTGATGATTTTAGAATATGTATTGCACCACACTCCTACAACATTTCATTAGTTTGCAAAGTAGAATGAATATAGCATAATAGTTCATGGTACGTTGAAAACTCCACATGGTATTTGCAACAACAAGTATTACGAATCTTAAGAGGCACACAATAAAATGGCTTCAAACCTTCAAAATTTCTTTGCAAGATTTCCATATTTGGATGTGTTTGAATAAATTTGTTGAACAACATTGTTTGGCTTGATTCCAAAAAATGTTTAGGATGCAGTGTATCGTCTCGACTGCCAATTCTTAACTTTAAAACATCCTTTGCATTGGGTGATACTCTAGAGTTATCATGCCAAAAGTGTTGAATGTCCAGCTTTACATTATCGGTTAGCTTCTTATCAACATGTGGAAGCCTCCCGACAAAATTTCATGTATCATTTGGAAGAGGATCATCTATTCTTTCTCTTCTTGCAAGAGAGTGGGAGACTGAGATGGAGAGGGAGAAAGGAGAGAGAGAGAGAGAGAGAGAGAGAGAGAGAGAGAGAGAGAGGAGAGAGTGGGAGAGGAAGAGAGAGGGAGAGGAGGAGGAGAGAGAGAGAGAGAGGGAGAGAGAGGGAGAGGGAGAAAGGAGAGAGAGAGAGAGAGAGAGAGAGAGAGAGAGAGAGAGGATAGTGGAGGGAGAGGAGAGTGGGAGGAGGGGAGAGGGAGGGAGAGAGGGAGAGGGAGGGAGAGGAGAGGAGAGGGAGGGAGTGGGAGAGTGAGAGGGGAGAGGGAGAGAGAGAGAGGAGAGAGAGAGAGAGAGAGAGAGAGGGAGAGGGAGGGATAGGGAGAGAGAGGGATAGGGAGAGAGAGGGAGAGGGAAAGGGAGAGGGAGAGAGGGAGAGGGAGAGGGAGAGTGGGAGAGTGAGAGAGTGTGAGGGAGAGTGGCAGAGGGAGAGAGGTATTAGGCTCGGTATTAGGCTCGAGATTTGGTTTGGACTTGCCAATCCTAAAAAGTCAACACATAAAACGTGTTTAACAACTTACCTTGCTTTTCCAGACTTCGCCCATGTGGCTGACGACTTTTATTTTACCCTAAATTGATGAAATGAAAAGGGTTTGTAAAGTACCTTCTCAACTTTCTACCAATATAAATTATATTTTACTTAGAATCTAATAAATAATTATTATTTATTTTTTATTAGAATTACGACTAAAGTCCTGATTGATAGTCTGATAGAAAAACATATATAGCTTTCAAACCGTATCACATTTTTTGAATCCAAAACATGCATCACATTCTATGCTTGACATACTATAGGATTAAAAAAAAAAAAGAATTTCATAAAGTTTTGACCAAGTAAAGGTGGTTAGACATACGATTTTTTATATTTTTTAAAAGTTGTAATAAAAAATTCATAATTAATTATTTTTCTGAAAAAAAATTACAAAAAATTATACATCACATCCAAACATGAGTCCTCTACTTATATCTAAAATCTTATAAAAAAATATTATCATTTTATTATGGTTAGGGTGGTCAGACAGACACCTACTTCTTATTTTTTCCCTGAAATTTGAGTACTACTGCATTGAAATTTCAAATTTTCACCAAATAGATTTTTTTTTTACAAAAATTAACCTAGTAGTTTAGAAACTACATTCAATTTGACACAGATTCTATTCTTACATATTTTTGAAATAATATAGATAGCTTATTCAAATTTTTATGTCAAGTTGCCCAACTCTGATTTTCTAAATTTTCATTGCGACTTAAGGACCTATTTTTTCCATGATGATCCTGCACATACCCATCCTTAGGCAACGACTTAGTAAAGATTTCCACAATTTTCTCCTTGGTCGGTACATACTCTAGTCTAACTTCTTTTTCACTTACCTTATCTCTCAAGAAGTGATATTTGATGGATATATGCTTTGTCTTTGAGTGCAACACTGGATTCTTAGAAATGTTTATGGCACTTGAGTTGTCACAGAATATAGCAATGGGTTCTTCATACTCAATTTTGACATCTCTCAACATATTCTTCATCCATAATAATTGAGTACAGTTGTTTGCAGCCAAAATGCATGTTGCTTCAGCAGTAGATAAGGAAACTGAGTTCTGCTTTTTGCTTAGCCAAGATACTAGATTCTTCCCTAAGAAGAATGCACCACCACTAGTACTCTTCCTGTCATCCACATCCAAGGTCAATTGTTCCTTTCAGGTATCTAAAAATTATTTTTACAACAATTACATGTAATTCCTTTGGATCTGCTTGAAATCTAGCAACCATGCATACAACACTCATTATGTCCGGCCTAGTCTGAGTCAAATATAGTAATCCACCAATCATTTACCTGTATCTTGTTTAATTTTCTTTAGGAGAATCATCCTTTTGTGTGAGTTTGCATCCAGTTACCATAGTTGTACCAACAGGCTTTGAATCTTCCATGACAAACTTTTTTAGTAACTCTTTTACATATTTGGACTCAGATATGAAAATTCCATCTTGTAATTGAGTTATTTGGAGTCCTAAAAATAATTTCAATTCTTCTATCATTGAAATTTCAAATTAACTTTTCATTTCATCAACAAAATTTATACATAACTCATCATCACCTTCAAAAATAATATAATCAACAAAGACTTCAATTATTAGTTCTTTATTCAGATCCAACTTGAAATACAGATTGTTGTCAATAGTACCCTTACTGAATCCAAGCTTCAAAAAGTATTTTTCCAATCTAGCATACCAAGCTCTAGGAGCTTGCTTGAGTCCATATAGAGCTTTCTTTAATTGACATACCATGTTTTCTTTGTCAGTCAGTTGAAATCCATCCGATTGCTCAACATAGACTTCTTCTTCTAGTTCACCATTTAAGAATGATGACTTTACATCCATTTGATAGACTTTGTAATTCTTGAAAGCAACATAAGCAAGAAACAATCTCACAGCTTCAATTCTAGCAACAGGGGAAAAAGTTTCTTCAAATTCAATACCTTCCATCTGTGAGTACCCTTTGCAAACCAGTCTTGCTTTGTTTTTGATCACTTCACCTTGCTCATTCAACTTATTCTCAAATACCCATTTGGTTTGAATTACATTTTTGTTCTGAGGTTTAGGAAAAAGATCCCATGTATCATTTTTCTCTATTTGCATTAGTTCTTCTTTCATGGCTTCCATCCAATATTCATCTTTGCATGCTTCATTGATATTGCTAGGCTCAATTTTGGAAATTAGACAATACTCTTCTAAAATTCCCCTTCTAGTTTGCACACCTTTGCTCTTATCTCGTATGATCTGACTATCAGAATTATTTTGCCTCACATACCTTGGAACTTTAGGTATTTCTCTATCTTCTGGTTCTTGTGTTCTTTCTTTTGCACTTCTGCTAGTTTCTGCTTCTTGATTTCCTTGGTTCACAAGAACAATTTGAAGTTGACTTTGTGTCTGAAAATTCTTTCCATTGTTAGTACTATCATGTTGATCATCTGAATCATATCCACTACATCTGGATGGTCTATCAATATCTTCATCAATTTTGACATTTTCACTTTCAACCATTTTCATCAACCTTTTATTAAAACACCAGTAAGCTTTTCTCTTAGTAGAGTAACCTAGAAAGATTCCTTCATCGCTTCTAGAATCAAACTTGCCTATATCATCATCTCTTTTGATGTAGCATTTGCTTCTAATTTTTTTGAAGTACTTGACAGTAGGCTTATAACCAAACTATATCTCAAAATGGGTCTTACTAGAATTATTGTTGACATTTACCCGGTTGATAGTGTACACAAAAGTTCTTATAGCTTCTCTCTAGTAGAAATGAGGAACATTTTCTTCCAGAATCATGGTTCTAGTAGTGTCTAGAATGGTTTTGTTCTTCCTTTCAACAACTCCATTTTGTTGAGGGGTATGGGGGCAGATATTTTTCTTTGAATTGCATGCTCTTCATAGAAGGAATTGAATTCACCACATATGTTTGACCTCAAACACTTGATCTTTTGACCTGTCTCATTCTCTACCATAGCTTTTAAGGTTTTGAACTTTTCCAGTGTTTCATTTTTTTCTCCTTAGAAAGCAACCCATATCATTCTAGAGTAATCACCAATAAGAAACATAAAGTTAATTTCACCTTGAAGACTTTTGATTCTTGAGGGACCACATAGATCAGTATGTATCAATTTCAGTATTCCCTTTGAGTTAATTTATTTTCTCCGAAAGGAATTTCTAGTCTGCTTTCCCATCTGACATTGCTTGCACATAGCATTAGTAGGTTTCACTATCTTGGGAATATCTCTGATTGCTTGAAAAGAGCTTATTTTGACAATGTTATCAAAGTTCACATGAAACAACCTCCTATGCCATAACCAGCTTACATCAATTTGAGAAATTAAGCAACTTTCACTAGCAGAACTTAAGGGAAAAATGTTACCTCTTGTCTTTGTACCTGAAGCAATTATGTTTCTTGAACTTCCTAGTATCCTGCACTTACCATCCTTGAACTGAAGATTGTATCCCTTGTCTACCATATGTCCAACACTCAACAAGTTGTGCTTTAAGCCTTCTACATAAAGAACATCATCAGTATTATTTTTACCACCAAATCAAATAGTGCCTCTGCCACGAATCACACCAGAAGTGTTGTCTCCAAATCTTACAACACCACCATCATAGTCTTCCAAGTTTACAAAATTTCTTTTGTCACCGGTCATATGATGTGAACATCTGCTGTCAATTACCCATTCATACTTTTCTTCAACTTTTTCTGCAAGAGCTTTCTCAACATTCACATTACTAGTAGATTTAGTGGACACCTGATCATTTTCTTTGATAGCAATAAATACCCATTCATCTTCATTTCCAGTTTCTTTATTAGATTCATCATTAGTAACACCTTCTTCAACATAATAACACTTCTTTTGAAATCTAGTCTTATCAGGTTTGTACTTAGAAGTTCTTTCAGGACACCTTGATGCAAAATGACCTATTTTATTGCAGGAAAAACATTTAATAGGTAACTTTCCTTTGTACTTACCATGACCTCTGGCTTCTCTTTTCATAATCAGTGCTTCAAGTTCTTCTAATTCTCTTTCTTCATCTTCAATCTATTTCATCTCATCTTTGTACTTGAATGTCTTCTTGGAACTTTCTCCTCGATCATATTTATGTTTTATTTTCTTAGATATAGTAGCTTTGAATTCAAATTCTATCTTAGGAGCAGACTCGCCAAATTCACTTAACTCAATGGCAACAAGTTTTCCAATCAACATGTCTCTTTTCACATTTTTCACTATCCCGAGTTCATCAATAAAATGCACTTTTTCTTTGTAGGAAGAAGGCACAGATCTATGTATTTTAGCCACAATATCTTCTTCTTCCAAGACTTCACCAGCACACCTGATTCTCATCACCAGTTCATTTACCTTTTGAGAGAAAGAAAATATGTTCTCATCTTCACTTATCTTCATATGTTCCCACTTGACTTTTAGACTCTGTAGCTTAGCAAATTTCACTAGTGGATCTCCTTCATACAATGTTTCCAAATTTTTCTAGATCTCATGTGCAGTCTTCAGACCTATCACATTTTTCATCTCTGAATCTGTCAAAGCACTCACTAATGCTTCAATAGCCCTGGTATTTGTTTTAGCTTCTTTGATCTCATCAGCAGTAGATGGACCATTCTAAGGAATAGTATATGCATTCATTGTAGTCTTCTAGAAAGGCTCTCTAATGCATTTCAAGTGACATTCAGTCTTGAATTTCCATACAGAGTAGTTTTTTCCATCAAATCTAAGACTATCCATTTTTGTAAGATTCCATCTCGGATCACCTCAAGCTATTAAGCTTTACCTTCAGAGGAAATAGCTCTGATACCAATTGTTGGAAAAACAAGAAGAGACAACTAAGGTGGGGGTGAATCAGTTCTCACAAAATTTACAACTTAATCAAACTTATTAACCTTTAATTCCATATTTGATGATTAATAGTGAAAGAAAGAATAAAGCAACACATCATAAACACACAACACCAAGATTTTTGTGTGGAAACCCTGTTAAGGGGAAAAACCATGGTGGAGGTTAATCCACAATTATACCTTGTTAAAAGTATAAAGAAAAAATGAATAGGGAATGCACTTGCATTCAGGCACACTACCTAGAGCTCACTGCTCAAAGGAAGGCTCACTACCTTACATAAGATGATCAGATTAAAACCATCTGAGTGGGATGAACTAAGAAATTAGCTTCTACAAAAGCCTGATTACAATTCCAATTAGGCACATACAAACTTCTGCACTTTCTACTCAACCTTCTTCATACTCTGCTATGCACTTGAATGATTTGATCTTTATTTTCACATATATTTTTCATACATACACTGAGCACACACAAGCATCCTTGAGCATACTTCAAAATGAGGAAAACAATCACTCTTATATATCCACTACACAGATTTACATCAACAACTTCGTCGACCACAAATAATAAATGAGTTACAACTGTCGGCCTTAATACATGAATAAATCTCAATGCACGCTAGCACAAGCTAGTCACAACATAGAGAGGACCCAAATCAATATCCTCAAGCACACCAAACACCAAGAAATTAATCCATAAGGATCTGCAACATGCTACCTCCATCATGTCGACCAAGAACATGAAAGCTTGAGACAATCGAGGAAAAATATTCAATCACAAATGCGCCAATCAATGCGGATGTACCACAATGATAGAGTATGATCTAGAAGCATCCATTAATACCATAGGAACATACACAACAACTAGAATTTCCAAAATTCCATCCTCTTCTTTCAAGAATAATTGCTACAGTATCAACATGACTATAGGAACATATAACTTCATAACTTCCTCAATTCTTTGATGTGTACCACTAAAAATTTTGGACATCATACTAGATAGGCTTAGCAAAAAACCCTTTAATATGTGACACTCGAAAATTGATAGACAAAACTTTTCATCACTCTGACCTTCTCAACTCCACTAGCTTCCTGCAATATATTTATTGCAATTTTCTCAATATCTTCGACATATACAACCTTCAAAATCACCAATGCTAATAGTGTTGACATTAGTGACAACCACATATCAACAATGCAACCACAACATCCAATAGGTTACTTGTATTTCGTTGAGATGGATCACTTACTATATGGACACTCTTGCATTTAGGAGGTGACCTTCTATTTTCACTTGATTAGCTCTTCAAATAATTGGTACTTGTGCCATCTTTATCTTTGAGTTCTTGATTTTTTCCTTGGTTTTCCATTGGATTGGAGTAGTTTCATTGGGGGCACTCATACATATTCTTGTATTCTTGATCCTGATCATCATATATTTCAATAGAGGTTCTTCTTTCAGTATTTCAACAATCATTCTATTACAATTTTTGCAACTTCTTCATGCTTCAATGGTGTTTTTCATGTTCATCCTTTGTTCCTATCTTTTGGGACAATTTCTTCTTGGTTGGAGGATTTTTCATCCTTCACTCTTGTTTGAAGGCTTCATTAGTCCTTCACTTGCCTTTCATCTCTTTTTGGAGTCAAGTTTTTCCCATGAGGTTTTCTCTATTTCTCCGCATTACAGAGATATTTTGTTTGTACATGGGTACCTTACATGGCCCTGTTTGTCGAGACCCATCATGCATTATTTTTAGGGTTTTTAGCTTCTCCCTAAGTTCATCTTAAGGGGGATGTTAGAGTTATCATACGTTAGCTAATAATTAATTAATCTTTAATTGATTATTAGTCTAATTTATTCTCATGCACTTAAGCTAAACTTAGGAGTTCTTTAATGCTTTTATTAATTGAGCTAATATTAGATCATTATGTCTCATCTCATGTGATGTTGACACTTGTCATGATCTGATCCCTTTCTCATTTAGGGTTTTTCTCTTATAAGCACTCAACCCTCATTGCAATTATATCTAGAGCTTTCATATTTTCTTGAGAGTCTCTTTCTCTGTAGCTAATTCTTGTTTATGCAATTTTACTCTCTTGGTTTGCACAATAATATTTGTGTGGTGTTTGAATCTCTTCTATGTGATAGATTATTTTTCTTGCAGGTGATCATTGGGTTCTGTGAGGTTCGATTTCACAACTTCAATACTTTAGAGGCAGATCATGTGAGGTGAATGTGATGTCATGGAAAACATTCACATGCTTTTCAGGAGGAATCTGAGTGAATGAGACTACATTCACATATTTAAATGAGGTGAAATCAAAAGATGATGAAGAGGGAGTGACTAAATTAGCTAATTATGATGGGAAAGGATCTATGTATATCTATAGCCAGTTTTTCAGCTTCTCTATAGACTTGTTCGAGTTCTATTATCTACCGTTGAGGTGCATAACCTCATCATCGATGTGGTCTTGAATCACATGATGGATGTGAATGCATCTTTTGATGTCATGTCCAGAAACTTGGTGGTATTGAAAAAACCTTGGGAGTCATACCATTGAGGACACAACTTGGACAATGGTCAAATATCTAGCAAATTTATTGGTTCATCTTTCAGTAATTTTTGCAGGATGCTATGATATGATTATTGTTAGAAACCCTAGATCAGACATGCAAACCTAAACACCTTCCACAGAAGAGAAAACCTCAGAAAAGCAGAGATTTGCATGTAATGTGCAAAATGATATATTCAGGAATTCAATATTACAATGAGATGATTTGCTTTATATAAGCAAAGTATGCAACCCTAATGTTGACCTAAAATTAGCTCAACCTAAGTAAAGTTATGCAAGTGTAATTAAATATTAATTACACTAACAATTATGATAATTTAGTAAAATTTTTATTATGTCCTATAGTATTTTGTCTGATGGGACATAGAACATATTTTCCAAGACCTTGTTCTTTTCAAATATTAACAAAAATGATTGATTATCCTAGCAGGAGCATGAGGATGAATCCTCATACTAAAAAACTGCTTGATGGTACTCTCGCAAGATAGCACACAAATGCACAAAAGAGCGATATTTCATTAAAATAAATTTTTCTTGCATAACAAGCTGCAAGTTCTTGATAAGCACTTTTTGAACATTGGAATCAAGAAAAGGATAAAAAAAAATAAGAAAATATATCTTCATATCGAGCTATGAAATCAATTAACTTCTCATGGGTCCCCTGCTTGCATCAGACGAGATTGTTGAAAGGGATCTTCGGTCCAATGTTGGATTGAAACTATTGGAGAAACTGATTAACTAGCTAGTCAAAAGAGAAAATAGAATTGTTAGGAAAGGCACAATACCATTCCAAGGTAGCGTCCTTGAGAGAACACGAGAATAACTTGACCAAGAGTGTATCATTATGGAAGAAATTAGTACACATTGCATTGAAGGATGAGACATGTGTCCATGGATCCGCACAACCATTATACTTTTCAAATTTTAGAATATCCACTCCCTGAGGGATATGAGTGTTCAAAATGGATATAGAAAGAGGACTACGTCGACAAAAAGGATAAAATATAGGTTGGGAGGAAAATTTGGCCAAATTCACTAGTTGATTATGCATGTGTCTCATGTTCTATACAAGAGCATTGAGGACCAGATTAGTAGATGAGGTATGACTATAAGAACCATCAAAAAAACCACTAGCATCTTCACTGATAGAGCCCTTAGCACCAACACTAATAGAGGCACCAACACCAACACCAAAAGAGGTGCCACCACTAGCACCGATAGAGGCATTGGCACCAACACTAGAAATAGGGATTCTCTAAACTTCAAGTGTCGAATAACTAAATCCCAAAGGTACCTTATTTACTTTGATAGTGTGAATTTTATTAGGTATGGTGTTGGTGTTAGTAAAGAGACTCATGTCATGCATGCACACTAATACTCTGGGCATCAAGATTTCTAGCTATTTTCTAGCGATCTTTGATCCCAAATTTGAGTAGCACCCAAGGTAGAGGTGTAGGAGGGAATGTGGATGTCTATGATATCAACAATAATGTGAAGTAGCTCTAGACCCCTTCAATCTTTAGTTAACATTTTTTTTAGATTTTCAACCACGAGAGCCACTTGGGAAAAGGCATTATCTCCTACTAGGAATCCCACAAGCTCTGCAAGTCTTAGCTCTAAGGAGTAAACCTAATCTCTAGGGACTTTGAGAGTAGCTTCATCTTCCAAAGAAGAGGGAAAGGTAGAGGGTGAGGCTGGAGGAGTAGGAACATGAGTTCTAGCTTCATTGACAGGAGGAGTGTATCCAACGAAGAGCCCAATGGTGAAATCCTTGAAATGTGGATTGGTACAGGGAGGACTAAACCTCCTAGATCCAATGTCTAAATTTTTATAACTCCTAAAAATGTGTTCAGAGGTAGTTGAATAGGTTGTAAAGGTAATAAAGAGCATCACAACGCACTAACAACTACACATCCTAACACATGAGAAGTTTTTTTCAAAATAAGGACAAAGGAAGGATGTTTCATGTCAAGTTTGCCAAAATGTGGAGTGGATTCACTACTCCCAAGTCGCAAGAAAAATAGGATTTAAAGGGAGTGAACTGCCCTTGGTCACCTCAATGACAAAGGTCAAAAGATGGGATGGTAAATGAAGGAAAAAACTAACCTATGCTTTTGGGTTTTCGAAATGGAGGACTTTAGAAATCGGATTAATAGACCACAAAGGTCTTAGGCAGCAAACCAACTACCTCTCGGCCAGAGGATGAAAACATGACTGATGTCATTTTAGGGACACACTGGCATCTCGTATGAATAAAGAGTAGATTCTGTGGCCACAAATGCTCAGGGATTGCTAACAATATGATAGTTGAAATCCAATAGTTTAACGGAAAATAACAAAATGCTAGAAATGCGTAAAAAGATAATAAGTACAACAAGAAGAATACTTTAAATGATAAGTAAACTAATTATGAATGAAATGACAAGTAGAGAGAGAAGAAAATTCAACTCACAATAGGTCCAACCTCCTGCAAGCTCCACATGAACGAAAACTTACACCCAAGGAAATGCAAAAATGTTGGGGCTACTTTTTGGGACTTGCATCAGTCAAACCCTCGGTTTGGTGTTTCCACCTCTACAGATAGCCAGATAGACCACAATGTAGAAATAATGATAAAGAAGATAATAGATGACACATAAAACAAGAAAACAACATGCTAACTATAAAATGATAATGCTATGCAATGAAAAAGAGTTACCCTCCCTTCTACAAGCTTGGAGAAGTCGAGAGAAAGGATGAGAGCTTTGTAGATGCAATACGATCGTGCAAGAGTGTAGTGTCAATGGCTTGAAACTTGAAAGAATAATGGTGTAGAGAGAATGGAATGGAGAGAGTGAAGTTGCGAGAAGTGAGAATGAGAAATAAGTGAGCGAAATTGCAAGAATGAAGAGTCTTAGTGAATGGAATGGAATTAGAGGTTCAAAATGGAGGTTTGGAGGTAAAAGAGTTGTTTTTCGGTGGGTATGCAGTCGCAAGGAGTGTTATACTTCCTAGGTGACAGGAAGTGTGACATCTCAACATCCACTAATCAAGATTTTTTTAGGGATGTTTGCACATCACATATATGTCTACATGGTGTAGAAGCATCCTAGTCAAAATTCCTTCCACTGACGAAAAAGGACAAAGTACAAACAAGACAAAAGACTTAAAGCAATGAGATTTAATATTATCAATTTGATAAGACTAAAGTAAAATTATGGAAAATTATACTAAGGTGCAATTTTACACCATAAAAATTACACGTGTTTCAAAGCTCTCATTTCAACACAAACAAAGAAGATGCTCATAAAAGTTGTGGAGTTTGACTCTTCACCTCCCAAATTGTTGTTGCTTGAAATTTTTTCTCTTTTCTAACAAAATCCTTCTCTCTATATCCTTTCATCGATGATCATGCTCTTCACATAGCACCCATGCCTTAATAAAGGTACAACACTCTTTCCTCGAGAATAAATACATGGTATCCTCCATTCTTCTTTGACTCACATTCCTTTTTTTATTAGTTATTATTCCCATGCATATCGTCGGAGAAAGATAAATCCTAGAAAAAAAGCACCTATGTAAGTAACATGATATTGTATCCCCCATACCCCATGCCACATGGTGGACAAAAATCACCTAGACAGATGGCTAGCCACATGCCATTAGGTGGCATCGCCAGAAAAGGATGTGTGGCTGACAAGAAACGAGAAAAATCTAGATGAAACACACCTACCATCGCCATTTTCCACATTTGGATTTTCCCACTTTGGTGGGTGGGGACGAAGGAGGCGCGAGTGAGGAAAATGGAGTTGCAGGAAGCCGAAATAGAGTAAAAAAATTTCATTTTTTATTTACATAGGTGCATTTGTCTAATTTTTGTTGTGTGCATAGAGTTAAAAGTCATCATTTGGAACATTTCATTTTGCAGTTTGGCTAGGAGCGCAGGTGACGAAAGGAGGCTAAACGAGAGAAGCGCATTCAATACACATGAAGGCTACCCAACATGTATGTATATCTGCCATTGTGTGTGACATTCTTCCATTCTCTAGGAATTGTGAAGCACAAAAAATGGTTAAATGGGTTTTCTAAAAAGAATTGAACGACTATTTGTTAAACAAAAAGGGTTTTCCTTGATGGAAAAATAATTTATTTATTTTGCATGTAGGGTTTTCATATGAAATGAATAGTTTTTTTTGAAATTTTGTGCTTGTCGAATGAAATAGCGTATAAATAGGAGTGAAATAAGTGAATAACATTTATAGAAACCAGAAATCATGGAAAAGAATGGCGTCATTCTAGGCTTTATGTGGTTTTCAAAATATATCATTTCATTGTAGAACCCAGGTTGCGTTTTCCAGCCTCATAATATATTTTGCATATTTTTTGCTTTCTATAAATGTTATTAAGTAATTTCTCTCATATTTCCACAATGGGTTGTTGTTTATTTCATTCAACAATGGAAAAATTCAAAAATCAGCATACGGGAGGAAAGGAAACAAAAATTAAAAAATCCTCGACACAAAAAACATTAACAACCTTGCATTTCAAATAAATACCCCTTTCCCCAATGAAAACCCTGCAATGTTCAAAATAAGAATGCGAACAATGGCGATGTTCTGGGCTTTATATCATTTTCACAATATACCATTTCATTGCAGAACCCACGTTGCATTTTCCAACCTCCTGATGTATTTTGCATGATTTCTACTTTTTGTAAATGTTATTCACTTATTTCACTCATATTTCCACAATGGGTTGTCAACTATTTCATGGGAGGAAACAAAAAATTAAAAAACCTTCAATAGAAAATCACATAAACCATAACCTCGTAGAATGGAATTGGAAATCATAATTTGAAAATAGGAAAAAGCCCAGATGAGATCCCATTTTTGCCGCCATTTTCTACACTATCATTTTGGAAAACACATTGTCTCCTAAAACCCTTACTATTCTAAAATCCTTTAGAAGTAACAACCCAGTTGGTTACTCACATCTGACCTCAATTTGGTATGTTTTGTGATTGTCTTGAGAACCAAGAAACCAACTTTTCAAAACACATAATCGTTGCAATTACAAATTTGTTGCATTATGCAACTCACAAATTTTCAAATTTTATCACCTTTCCTACTAACTAAACTAATGAATCCATTATGTCATTGAGATACAATCTTTCATGTTTCCTTTTAGGCTTAAAAAATCAATTTTTGACACATTTTTAATGCAAGGGTGCATTCTGACCATCAAACATGGAGATTTGTGACTAGGTGCCTAGGTGCTCCTGCACCACCTACCTTGTCAATCCTACCGAATTGGCAAGCTACTGAGCTTGGAAAGCTAGCGAGCTCACTGGCTTGCCAAATTTGTAGGGTTGACAAGGTAGGGGCAGTGTATGCCTCATATAAATTGATGCAACCTAGGTCATCTCTAACATACCTCAATTCCACCTAATACTCCTTTGGAGCAACTTGCTAAAAACTTGAAAACAACATTGTCCAACATCGCTTTTCCATGTAAAAACACCCCAAATGCCAGTTAGGGCATCACCAAAAATTGGTATGCGCACCTCTTGATGTAGAGTGGATCAACTAATATGTGATTTGACACAACTTCTCTCAAATATGCCCATTAAGACATCAACATTCACTTGACTCAACAAGGTACCTCAACTTCCCAACCATGGACTCCATTAGACCAGACATGATCAGAGGCTTGGGAATATCTTCAACATCCCTTACTTTACTGATCAACACCCACCAATAGGACTTTGCACTTTAGGAACAACCAATGGATCTTCAAAACAACATTAGGCCTTAACTTCCTTGTAGCCCTATCAACTAGGACAGTCAACAATCAAATTGGTTGGAGGCAAGATAAAGACAATTGAAATAGGTTTCAAACCCCTTATGTAGGCATCTTCAAACCCCCAAGACCTCAAGGTATGACATTCAACAAAACTACTATGGACCAATCTACAACACCACAAGGGGACCTTATGAGGCTATTCCAAACAAGAACCATGGTATCTAGGCACTCCCCATGATGTAGAGTGGATCAACCAAATATGAGAGATGACACAACTTCTCTAAAATATGCCCACTTGGACATCAACTCACCAAACTCACAACAAGGTAACCTTGCCACTTGACATGGTATTTTGGCCAATTAGACTAAGATAGAGGTTTAGACCAGATTTGTTACCCCAGAACATGTTTCTCCTCACCAATTTAGGACATAACACCCTAACTTGCACCTAAGGAATTCCATTTTCTCATCGCTCTAGCCTTTAGGCCTCTTTTACCCTTAACCCTTGTAGCACTGCCTGGTTGGATAGTCAAGACAAAAACCACATACAAGCTTGTACCTGGCCCAAACCACTAAATTTGGACAACAAATGGATGCCCCTACAAAGTCTCAAAGCCTCCCTTCTTAACAATCAGAAGTAACGTCACAACAAGCCAAAAGGTAATGCTACAACGTAGGCCTAATAGGTTGCTCAACTCAAGGAACCTAGTACCTAGGAACTCCACAATATCCCTCAGCCACAAGTAAGTTCATATAGCCTTTTTACATCCATTTCACAAGTCCCTACAAGACTGTATTCACAAAAAAATCTAACAAAGACCAAAAATAATACTTTTCCCCTTGATTCTAGGCTTGTCACATGATGATGCCAGGCCTAGATCTTCAAAGATCCTTCCCAATACTACACCCAGTCCTGGCCTTAATGCATGGTTGGAATGGAAGATACAAGAAAAATTTAGTCAACACCCTGATCTTGGAGGGTTTCATACCACTCGACAGAGAAATATGAATATATCCCTTGTCCCTCAATGAAATTACTCCACACCAATGCCAAAAGAGAGCCAACTCAACCCCCTTTCAAACCATTATCTCCTTGGAGTCTGAAAACAAACCTACAAACCATACCAAGTACGGGATCATCAATTCTTGCATAGGATATCAAAAACTAAAGCAAACTTTTTATTGAATCTTCTTTATTTCTTCATAAAAAAATATTGCCTTGACCAAGAGAGGCATATTTAAACTCTAACAACCTCCCTCCAACATCCCTTAACTGAATTTTGGATTGGAGGGACATTGGAAACCAACTAACTCTTATTTAGACCTCTAATTGCCTAGTTAAGGAAATTAACACTACACCAAGAACCCAACTAGGTAGAACACTCCAAAGGTGTTAAAGGCTCTCCAAAACACAACAAATGACCAAGGTGACTCCCCTCAAATTCCTGGATGCATCATGGCACCATGATTCATTAGTTGGCCTAGATGCACCAACGCTACATGGTGAGAAGGAGACCTACTACAAACATCAAAACTCAACACTAAGATTAAAAGCTTATTATAAACATTAAAGATGGTCATTAGGACCTTATTATATTGAAATCAACCTAAAAAACAAAAATAAGATTCATTCAAGCCTCATGGAGGCATTTGGACCCCAAGGTGCCCCTGCACCACCCCAAATCCCCTAAGCCATGAACATGGTTCTTACAACATCAATACACACAACTCAACACCCTTGAATTACCCCTTTCAACAGATTCCACTCACAACTCATCAAACTTAGACTTTCTTACACAAAATTAGGCTTGTCACATGAGGATTCCAAACCTAATGTAACCAATAAATCACTCCAAACTCCATGTCATTCTCCAAAACCTCTTCAAAAATAAATTACATGATTAACTCTACCATTCCACCAAGAATTAAGCCTTGACCAAAAGGGAATGACGAGTTGTGTGCATTCTTGTGATCAAACCCTGGTTTTTGAGGGTTTTCACCAGTTCTAGAAGAATGATGATAACTCCCTATATTATTTATGGAATTGGATCAAACCACTACCAAAAGGAAGCTATCTCACTCCTCTAGCAAACCACGTCAGCCTTGCATCTGTACAAACAAGCTACAAGTCGTACCAAGCATGGGATCAACAAATTTACACAGAAAATCAGAAAAATAGAGAAGAGTGAATAATTCTTATTAAATATTCTCCAAAATTTCAACAAACTCCTTTAATGCACATATCAAGGCTTTAAATATTCCTTTACACCCTTCTCTAACTGATCCATGCTCTAAACTAACTAAATACCAACTTTTAAAACAAGTAACTGTTGCATTTTAAATTTGTTGCTTTAAGCAACTTACAAATTTGCAACTTTAGACTCCTCTAACCTAATGACTACAACTAATGACCTCTAAACCCACAAAAATGGCTTGTAAATAGCCTTATTACATCAACAAAACTCCATTTGTGCACATTCATATACAAATACACAAATTTTCCGTCAAAGGCTACACAAAAAACTTCAAGTGCAAGATTGAAATTTTCACATTATTTTATCACTAGATCCAAAAATCATCCTAAAACATACCTAATGGTCTTAATTGACCTTATTCAAGGAAAAGCATGCTCAAAATACCCACAAAAACCTATTAACCAACCTATTGACCATCAGATAATCAAATATTAAGGGTGAGGTGTAGGCAAGGGTTTATTGAAAAACTATGCTCCAAACCTTCCCACAACTAACCAAATCCTGAAACACCTTCAAAAAGGTCTGAAAAAGCTTAAAATTTCAAGAGATATCACTGCCCCCAAATATTTCTTCAAACCCTAGCACTAAACCACCATTTTCCACTAAAAAATGCACAATTTGACATCTATGACATCACCTAAAAACCCTTTATTCTCCTCCCTTGCACACAAAAATTTTCACACATGTTTTATAACCCTAACTAAGACTTTCCATTGAGTTACAAAATCATACAGTGGGTGGAAGGCTTAATATGACATTTTAATGCACTCAAAACCCTTAAAACAGGGTATACAGACTAACCCTCAATAATTGGCTTTTAAAATACACAAAGTCACTTGAAATCCAACCAAACCAAAACTAAAATGGAGTTAAGTATTTTTCCCACCTACTTCCATTGAAAAGAGAGAACAATTGCTCTAAGATACATTCAACTGACTCGATCCCTTAAGGGTCCAAAGTGAAAAAGGGCAGAAATCTTTGACAAGGTATTACTTGTAAACTGTGGTGATTACGAAATATATGTCTAAACCTACGAGATCACGTTCGGCCCCTCTACAATAACCTCTCTCATGTTTTGATATCTTGGAGGCATTTTCTTGTGGTGTCCAGTTTTCACTTGATGGAAAAAGTGTCAAATGCAAGTAGTTAAAAGTTGCAAAGTGGTGCAACTTTCATTTTATAGCTCGTGTGACCAAACGGATTGTTCCAACGCATCTAGGTGGGTACGTTTACACTAGGCATGGTCCTCTTTCATACCCAAACACGTGAAATCGCTCTGAGCTACATTCAACCGGATCGATCCCTTAAGGGTCGAAAGTGCAAAATGGCTGCAAACTTCAACATGCTATTACTCGGGTACCGTGATGCTTAGAAAATTCTCGTATGATCCTATGATATTTCATTGGGCCCCTCTACAATAACTTCTGTCATTTTTTTCTATCTCGGAGGCATTCTCCTGTGGTGGTGAACTTTCACTTGCGGAAAAGGTTGTCAAATGCAAGTAGTTGAAAGTTGCAAAGTGGTGCAACTTTCATTCTACAGCTCGTGTGACCAAATAGATTGTTCTAACATGTACGAGTGGGTAATTTTACACTAGGAATGGTCCTCTTTTGCACCCAAACACGTGAAATCACTCTGAGCTACGTTCAACCGGATCGATCCCTTAAGGGTCCAAAGTACAAAATGGTTGTGAACTTCAGCATGATTGTATTTAGACACTATGATGCTTAAAAAATTCTCATCTGAGCCTATGGGTTCATTTTGGGCCCCTCTATAATAACCTCTCTCGAATTTTTCTATCTCGGAGGCATTTTCCTATGGTGTCCAGTTTTCACTTCATGGAAAAAGTGTCAAATGCAAGTAGTTAAAAGTTGCAAAGTGGTACAAATTTCATTTTGCAGCTTGTGTAACCAAGCAGACTATTCCAACACATCCAAATAGTTATTTTTATGCTATGCATGGTCCTCTTTCACACGCAAACATGTAGATTCGCTCCGAGCTATGCTCAACCGGATCGATTCCTTAAGGGTCCAAAGTGCAAAATGGATGCAAAATTCAACATGTTATTACTCAGATATCGTGATGCTTAGAAACTTATTGTCTGATCCTATGAGATCGCGTTGGGCCCCTCTACAATAACCTCTCTCATTTTTTGCTATCTCAGAGGCATTTTCTTGTGGTGATAAATTTTCACTTGGGGAAAAAGTTGTCAAATGCAAGTAGTTGAAAGTTGCAAAGTGGTGCAAGTTTCGTTTTGCAGCTCATGTGACCAAAATAACCGTTCCAACACATATGAATAGGTATTTTCACACTAGGCATGGTCCTCTTTTTCACTCAAACACACGGAATCGCTTCGAGCTACATTCAATTGGATCGATCCCTTAAGGGTCCAAAGTGCAAAATGGCTGCAAACTTAAGCATTATATTACTCGTATACCGTGATGCTTAAAAATTTCTCATCTAATCCCACAAAATTGTGTTGGGTCCCTCTACAATAACCTCTCTCAGTTTTTTCTATCTCAGAGGAATTTTCTTGTGGTGGAAAATTTTCACTTGGGGAAAAAGTTGTCAAATGCAAGTAGTTGAAAGTTGCAAAGTGGTGCAACTTTCATTCTGCAACTCATGTGACCAAACAGATTGTTCGAACATGTTTGGGTGGGTACATTTAATCTATTCATGGTCCTCTTTTACACCCAAACATGTGAAATATCTTTGAGCTACGTTCAACCAGATTGATCCCTTAAGGGTCCAAAGTGCAAAATGGTTGTGAACTTTAGCATGCTCGTATTCAGACACCGTGATGCTTAGAAAATTCTCTTCTAATCCTATGGGATCATATTGGGCCCCTCTACAATAACCTCTCTTAGTTTTCTCTATCTCGGAGGCATTTTCCCATGGTGGTGATTTCTTGCTTGGGGAAAAAGTTGTCAAATGCAAGTAGTTGAGTGTGTAAAAACGATGTTATAGCAATTCCACCCATTGTATCCTACTGTAACTTAGTGGAATGGAATAATTATGGGTAGGGAACATATGTGCATGGTTTTTGGAGTAGGGGAGGTGACTTGAGTGGTTTGGTGTGATGCCCTAGTTGGCAATTTGATGAGTTTTGGTGAAATTTAGTAGTGTAAGAGTGGAAATGGTTGAAATCCTTTGGGGAAGCAGTTTTTTAGGGACTTTTAAGCATGTGCAGGTTTGTTTAAGCATGTTTGATGCATTGGAAAGGTGTTATGAGTTGTGGGAATAGGATTTTCAATCAACCCACCCATTTTAGGCTTTTAGACATAACAATAAGGCAACAAACTATTTGATAAAATGCTTTGGTAAACATGTACGAAAAATGTGGTAGCATAGACAAGGTAGTGAATTGTTTGAAAAAATGCCTCAAAGAAACGTGGTCTCATGCTGATGGAATGTCATGAAAATCCATAGTTTTGAGGATTTGTGACTTGAGGATTGTGATTAATGATTGGAATTGTGTTCAATGAGATTGCAAGACCTCCCCTACTACATCAATATTTTAGGGTTTTATCCATAGTAGCAAGGCAATTAACTATTTGATATAATGCTTTGATAGACATTTATGAAAAATGTGGTAGCATAGAAAAGGCAGTGAACTCTTTGAAAAAAATCCTTAAAAAAATGAGGTCTCATGGTGATGGAATTCCATGACAATCAAAAGCAATTTGATTGTAATGGAATTTTGTCACCATGAGACCACATTAAATTGAGGCATCTTTTGAACTAGTGTAGGGGCACCTACAACCATGTTACAAAGTTCATTTTGGTAGCAGTCTGTCTTGAGGGACTTTAGGTGAATCTTTAAGTTTTAATTGTTTTATCTTAGTATTTATTTAAAATAAGGTCTAAATAGACCACTCTTTCATGTATTTAGGGGTTTTGGTGTTTTGATGGTCAAATGTGCACAAGTACACTCATGTACCAAAATTGAAATTTGTAAGCCTTGGAGGAAAAAACATTTGAATTTGTAGGTAGGTGGGAAAGAGTGAGGTCCTTTTGGTTTCATGGGATTGAATTCAAGGTTATTGGGAGTCATAAAGGCCTAAATGTCAATGGTTGCACAATAATGTTATTAAGTGCACAATTAAGTTGTCAAAACACAGTTTTAGGGGTAATTAGGAGTTAAGATTTCAAAAGATAGTTAAAAGGAGTTAGGTAGTTGGACGTTGATGCAAAATTGTATTTTAAGCCATAAAAGGCTCAAAACAAAGGTTGTTCAATGATTTTTGAAGGATTTCATAAGAGAAACAACATGCATTTTGTTGCTACATCACAGTTTTTCCTAATTTCCAGAACTTTTTCTCTTTTGTATGGCCCGTACAGTCAAGGTGATGAATTAGAATTCTTCTATTTGCATATAATAATGTGTTAAGTCTCATTTGGAACAAATTTGAGTGTTTTCCATTGGGTTTGGGAAAGAAATCTCATTTTTCTGAAAATTGTCTGTTGCAGCAGTGAAAGCACAGTTTTGAGGAAGAAAATGAAAAATCAGTCATCCCACCTACTGTAAAATTTTGTGTTTCAGTGGGATGACATATTTAAAGTTTTTTTGTGTGTTCAAATGGTTGGGAAGGCTATGGAGTTGTGGTTTTGACATGGATTAGTGTTCTAAGGGCTGGTAACAGTGATTTTATATGAAAAATGGTGGGTTCAAGGGTGGTTTTTGTGAGTCATTGATGGAAACGACTTGGGAATGGTGTGAAATTCTTGTGCAGACCCTAAAAAATTAGTTTGATGTTTTGGTTGGACTTGGAAGGCCTTGTGAGGGTGAAATGCTGAAAAACCTAGGCTTTTACATGTAAAAGGAGGGTTTGGTGAACTTACAGTCCAGAGGTTAGTTGTTTGAGTTTTGAAGGGTGAATTGGTGATTTTGCATCATAACACAACTCTGTCTAAAGATATTTGAAAAAAAAAAAAGGATCTGAGGGTACTTTGTTTGGAAAGGAGGGCTAGTTCTTGTAGCCTTTTGACTAGGGGAGTCTAGTGAAACTAGGTGTTGGCCTAATGAACCTTGAAGAATCTGATTGGAATATTGTATTGGGTTTGAGTAGATGCCTAAATGATGTTGAGATAGGTCTTTGTGTGATCAGATTGTGTTGAGTACTTGAGTTTCCATGTTGTGTGTTTGAGGATTGGTGTCAAAGTGGGCATATTTGAGAGAAGTTGTGTCAATTTTTTTCTTGGGTTACCACCACCTCTGCATCATGAACTAGTTCATTGCCTTGTCTATGGCTTGTGATGGCATTCCATCACAACATTTATTTGATGCATTTTTTCAAATAGTTCACTCGCTTGTCTATGATATTTCTTACTATTATTCTTTTGATATTGTTTTTTTAAGCATCCATAGCTTGTTCGAAATCACTTGTTTTAGGCTTTTATCTATAGCAACAAGGCAGTGAACTATTTGACAAGATGCTTTGGTAGAAATGTATGAAAAATATGGTAATATAGACAAGACAAGGAACTATTTGAAAAAATACCTCAAAGAAAATTGGTCTCATAGAATTCCATGAAAAGAAAATGCAATTGGCAGCTGCTCCTAGTTATTAGTTACGTAATGTGAAGAAATTGCATAACTGCTTAGGTTGACTTTGTACAAACTATATTGTAATTTAAATTTTGTCATCTATCAACATCTGCTTATTAGTTATACAAAATGAAGTAATGCTTTGACTTTGAAAGATGTGCAATGCAATGTAATCAACGATATGAATATAAACTACAAAAATCCATTTTTTTCAATTCATTAGTTAAAATATTTATTTTATTTTCTCTCTATATCTCTATATGCTATGGAAATACCTTTCAAAAAAAATTTAAAAAGTTTTTATCTCTTGTTCTACAATTTTTCCCAGTTTTCTCACAAACTATTATACTTTTGTTTTGTCAAAATTTTCCCCAAAAGATTTTTGCTGATATGCATTGGAAGCATGAAGAATACATGTGAATAAGTGAATCATACATGTGAATAGGTGAGGCACAATTAATTGAAGCATTCCAAAGGATACAAACCACCATGAATGGAGCTTATTTATACAATACACTTTAGATGGGGCTTATTGAGCATTCGACAGTAATTAATTAAGCATTAGATGTAAAAAAAATCCATGCCTACAACATTCAAGCATACAACTTACACGATACACATGATAACATCATTCAAGAATGGCAGTAGCAAAATAAGATTTTCTTTAATCAAAAAGCCGAAAGGCTATACAATGATATATATTGATAAAGGTATATACAATATATCCAAAAAAACTATACATGCTTAGTATAAAGGAGCCATATGGACAAAAAATGTTATGTATATATGGATAGTACAAAACATATGTTTCAAAATGCCACATAGGCATACAATAAACAACACTAATACATAGTCATTTCCCTCTAGGGGAAGGAAATAGATCTCGTCCTGCCTTTGAAATTCAGCTGGATGGAGTCACTATTTCTTCTCTTGTCTTTCGAACACACTCGCTAGTCCTCCTCTCTTCACTCTAGACCTTCAAATGATACAATAAAAAGTAAAGATGTTAAAACATAGAAATTGAATTGTGGAATGGCATATAAAAAAATATGTAATCACTTACCACATACATATAGTCATCATGCACATTTACAAAATAACCATGTCCACGATATGGAGTGACACCCACCTATAGAAACCATCAAGATAGAAATTAAACTACATAAAAGTATCGTGAAAATTTTCTATAATAGACCATTAAAGAGAAAATATAATATCAAATTGACTAATCTATTCCATACCTCTCTGAATGGATCAAAATTGGCTATTTCTGCAACAACTCCATGGTCCATCATGCCACCAATATCACCAAGGTTGTCTCTTTTCAACAACTACAAATGAAACAATATCTCAGGTATCATGTCGATATAAAGACCAAGAGGGGATAATGGAACATAAGGTGAAATAAGAGGGTAATGGGATGGGAATAGAAGGGTGATGCAAACACGAGGCTCAAACTCATTCAAAGTGATAAATTTCATTCAAGAGGAATCTAACAAGATTAAAATGGACTATTAGAGTAATCCAAACAATCCTCAAAGCTTGACAACAATCGGGAGTCTAACTTCTCACTTTCACCCATGTAACCTAGCAGTAGTACAAACTCAGTTTTTGGCCTTTAACTCCCATGCTTTTCAAAAAACTTGAAAGTTAGAAGGTGGATTTAGATAACCATTTCAGAGTTATAAAACATATCTCTTAGCCAAATACAAGTCTTTTGGACCAATCCCTTAAAATTAGACCCTAAACGCTATCATAGGCCATGAATTAGGCCAGATTTACAAAGCAACATACCTTTAAACTAAACACAGACCCTTGAAACCTTGGGGAATAATTTCATATACCCTCAAACCTCTAAAACCACAATCAACACCCAATTTTGACACCTCCAACATAGCAAACTCCAAAACCCTCAATTTCATGTCAAGTCAAGAGGGTTTATTCAAAGTCCCACTTGTACAACCTCCCAAACCATGCCACCAAATCAGGCATGTATATTATGACCCCAATATGCTCAAAATTTTGAAAAAACTCCACACTCTCATTTATTTCCACAAACCCTAGACCCAAGGCTCCATCTTCATGTGTTTTTCTTCACAAAACTCATCAAGAGAACAGGTTTATCTCCTTAGTTCCTTCTCCACAACTCTAATCATGCAACCTACAACCTAATTAGACTCCCTAGGGCCCATTACACTAGTTATAGTAGGTACAGTTAGTGTAAGGGCCCTTAAATCATGATTTTGGTTACAAAACCCTCAAACTATGTGTCGTCGGCCTGTCACAGGAAAACAAGGATATTTACCACAAATCACAATGGATATCCCTCAAACTTGTTCCAAAAGATTGTTAACACCTAACACCACAAAGTAAAATGATTTACATAGCACAATCAATCTGTATGAGCTCATACAGGCTTGCAAATGACAAGAAAACTCAAAAATTTGATGAAAAACATAGATATTCTTATTGCCAATGATTCAAACTTCAAGCAAAAATTACAAAACGAGTTGTCATGCCTTTTTAAAGGATTATCCTCATCAAAAAAATTCCCAAATTACTTACAAATACTTTTTAAACCTCTCATGACCATTGTATTATAAATTTAAAGCATTTATGCAACTCACAAATTTGGCACTTTCAAGTTTTGACTCTTTATTGTTTCCTAGACCCTCTTAAACACCTAAACTATTACAAATAGTATAATGAGACATTATTCATCTAATAAATCATAATTTACTCAAGAAAATGTCATCCTAT
Source organism: Sequoiadendron giganteum (assembly GCA_007115665.2). Taxonomy (NCBI): domain Eukaryota; kingdom Viridiplantae; phylum Streptophyta; class Pinopsida; order Cupressales; family Cupressaceae; genus Sequoiadendron; species Sequoiadendron giganteum. Next base: position 620,609,785 of record CM021100.1, read on the forward strand.
CTACCTTGACACCCCTTGTCAACTTGGACAATTCCTTCCACATGATTTGCAAACCTTACAAGATGAATACAAAATCCCCTCAAAGTTGATCAATTACAATAGAATGGTCACATTGGACCTTATTAAGAATCAAGGACACAATTCAAAAATCCTAACACAACTTTCCTATCAGACACTTAATGAAGAAACATAGAAAAGAGTGGTGCCCCTACACCAAAGGGATTAATGGAACATAAGATGGACTAGTATAGATTGATGGGATGGGTTAGGATGGGATAAAAAATTATAGGGTGGAAAATTAAAGGTTAATGGGATGCAATTATTAGGGAATAATTCAACATAGGGTGATTTAGGAGGTGTCTAGGGTTTGACTATAGTACAGGAAGTGTGAACTTGACCTATGTGTAGCAATAATAGAGAAGAGTTATCTAGGATGAAATGTGGATAAATATGGTATAACATAGGATGATATGAAGGAACATAGGGTGGAACATAGGGGATCATGGAACATCTAGGGTGAAATAATAATGGGTGCAATAAGATGGGAGTAGAAGGACATAATGACACATAGCATGGACTAGAAGATATTAGTGGGATGTACTAGGGGGTATCATGGAAAATAGGGTGAACTATTAAATGTTAATGGTAACAAATTAGGAAGGAATAAAGGAACAAAAAGTGAATTAGGAGAACATAATGTGACACGATAAAGGAATACAAATGCAATGTTTTTGTCAATCTTATTCATTAGGTTTATTATAAATGTAAATGGAAGAAAATGTTTTTCGAAGATTAATTGAAGTTACTAAATCATGATCCGGCCAAAATGAAAAATTCATTTTCAATTAATACCTTTAAATCATTTTTATGAAAGAATTTCATTTGCTTCTCTTCTATGGAAGTTCCATTTTTCCAGAATGTATCTTGATTATCGGCCTATTTCTTCTTCTAGTTATCGATTTTTTAGATTTGTATATACGCAAAATTATGAAAACTAGCTAACATAGATTTACAACACCATTAATGAATAAAGGCTACTTGAGTGTACGTTGTTTGAGGATATGAATCACGAGGTGTGGAGGAAGAAGGTGCACTAGGAAACTGTTTGAAATCCAAAGCATGTTATGAGACAAACATTCAAATATAACATTCAACTGTTCAAATGCAATAATAATATGTTTAATACTAGTTGCATACCTGTGGACTCATCATCGAGAATGTATAAGGGTCTGTAGGAATAGAGCATGCCTCATGAATAGTGCGACCATGAAATTTCATCATATCAAAATTCTACTAATTTAGTTATTCTTAAATTTCAAAATATAATTTAATAAACAACATTAAAATAACTTGCTAAATTTTACCTGAGTGTCAATGTTGAATGTATCATTCAGAATATCATCCGTGAAAGCCATCACCTCTGCAACTGATGTAGGCTATGTAGCTACATCATGAGCACTCTGATAATTGTAGGGGCAAACAACACCACAAGCACCACAATGGTGGGGTGGATCTCGGGGCCTACACGTCTCCTCCACACCAGGATCTAATAGAGGACTCACACACTGTAAAATGGTTTGGGTGAGTGATTCAATCGAATTTAGTGTATCCACCTCTACACTATCCTTAACAATGGAAGGAACAATGACATGTTCCACCATGGGTCTTCCCAAGGCTCTCGGTGCCAACTGTGGATTATGTCGTGCAACAGGTCTATCATGTGTGGAGCTCCCACCTCTACCTTGAAAGTCTAAGATGTCAAAATAGTTTGGCATTTTATTGAGGACAAACTCGCAATAGATTTTCCTCAAAAATTATTGCGGCACATCATGGTTATTGCATGGAGGTTGGTCAAATACCATCCACCAGGCCGCTCCCAATTTTTTTTTTTATTAACTCATGGTGGCACCAATGGATGGGGAACCTCCTGCATGCATGAGACAAAGGTTCATTGGTTTTTGAGTCTATAAATAGGGCACACAAGTCAGCTTTTCTAATTTTTAGGCTTTTGACATCTACATATGACAAACCACTAGCATAAAATTGTCTCATTTCATGCCTCTTATTTGACCAAAAATTTATTTTCTTGCTCATTTATCCTACATGAGTTACAATTAACGTCAATGATTCAACAATCCCTCTCCTATAGGGGTGGGTTTTGGTATGCTCGGTTAATCTTGCAATTAATTGTTGAATGTCTCTTTTATTGTTTTCAATTTGATTTTGAATATTTTCTTATGTTCCTTGAGGATGCCTATGAATTGATGGAGGGGTTTCAGGTTGTTCTTGTATAGGAGGCTCTTCGTGAGGGGTGATTTTGAATTCTAAATGTTTTGAGGTGGAGATTCATTCCCTGAGAATTGGAACAAAGTTTTACTATAAAAACCTATTAAAATTTTCATTCTAAATCAAATTCAAAATAAATAGAATAAAAATACATAACTCTTTGCAATCTTCGACCTCTCTGACTTGTTGGCGCCATCCTCATGGAAAATGGCAAGCTAAGGATGCAAAAAATGGAAGATATTTGGTGAGCGTGAGTTGCAGACCTGAAATTCTCTTCCTCAAGCCATGAGTTTAAGACAAAATGAGGGTATGAAACCCGATTTTTGACTTTTATGTCTACTTTTCCATTTGGCACTCGCCAAATGTGGCATGTGCCAAATGGCTTATTTCGGGTTTTTTTAAACATTTTTTCAATTTGGCATCTAAATTGTGTCACAAATTGGTGCACTTACCCATCCATCAATTGTGTCCACATATTTTGAAAAATTCTTCAATAACAACACACAAAGTGCATGAAATAGTTGTTCCTAAATCCACTCAAAATTCCATATTCATATTTCATCATTCACCATCCCAAGTTTGGAGAATAAAAGATCTACAATCCAAACTATCAAATAATTCATTTCCATCTAGTATCCTCTATCAAACTCCACCATCCAAATTCATATCCAAAATATCCAAGTCCCATATTAATCGTGTCTTGACGAAAACTCTTTATCATAAGGACTCTAATGGCATTCTATTGTGATGTGCACATTAGATAAGGATAACTCTAGTATCGACAAAGATCACAAGAAAATTCAAGGGTTATATACAAGTGCATGTATCTTTACAAAGAAACTCCTCTAAATAGGATATCATTGGCATATCATGAAAAAATCATCTACATTGACACCACCAACTGGTTCCATATAGTTAATGATCACACCAAAAAATTCAAAACAAAATCAAAATTATTAAAAAAGAATAGTCCTCTAGTGAAAACCATTCTTATGGTTCTTTGGGTAAGTACCATGCTGAAATTCAAGAAAATAGGTGTCATACATAAAATAAAGCATCTATTTGCACCATTCTATTTGGGAGTAGATTACCTTATCTATAATAAATCCAACATTCCATACATTCCATCCATAATAAATCCAACATTCCATCCATAATAAATGCAACATTCCATTTGTTCCATCCATAATAAATCTGCAATCCATTACATTTGTGTCCATCTTGCATAATTCATCTTGATCTTGATAGAGACAAGGAGCATATACTTCAAACTTTATTTTGGAAAATCTTGACATGGTCATTTCCGTTGACTGTATCCTATTCCATGTCTTACCTTCACCTAAATCTAGCATTATCCAAATAATCATGCTTAATCCTAACATGTTATCCTATCATGAGATATTCCTTGAAAACTAAATCCTTCACTCTTATAGTTCTTCCTCTCCATAGCCATCCATTCATCCCCTCATAGTGTTCCATACATTTCTAGACATTGGGAGCAAGTACTAACATCCTAGACTTCAAAATAAGTCTTGATATATGTCTTCTAGCTCACGTAGTGATCTAAAGATCTTCTAGAAAATCAAAAAACATCCAAAGAATCAAAAAATTGAAAAAACTAATATCTAGATAATCCAAAATCCAAAAACATCCATATAATCAAAACTCCAAAAAAATCCAGATAATAAAAAATCCAAAAGCATTCAAATAACATAAAACCCAAAAACTTCCAAAACCTAAAAAATAGCCTCGAATAATTTCAAAATATTCAAAAAATCCTAAAACAAATCACCACAATTCACCCTTTTTGCAAAAAATTTCCATCCATAATAAACCTATCATCACAATCATCTTTGGAAAAGTAAATAAAATAAGAAAATAACAATTATCAAAACTCAAAAAATCCATGAAAAAATTGTGAAGAATTGATCATTTTCAAAACAAACTCAAAGTCTCCATGTCAATTGTCAAAATCATTTTCTAAATCTACATCAACATCCAATGATCGCCTTAATAGATATATCTTTCCTACAATAGGCATAATTTTGAATATCAACTAAAGTAATCTCTTTAGCAAGACATGTGATGGATTTGATATATTTTTGTCAATTGGTCTTTTCTTTTGATTTATCGTTTGTCTCATTCCATCACTCACTCGATGCCACCTTGATCTTCAATATATTGGTGTGTATATAGGGGTACGTAATGGGGGAAATCATTTATTTTGTCTTCTATGTTTGTGGGACGTTCTTGTAATACTTGGTGAATACTTGTGTGTGTAGGGATAGTCTCAGGAAACACAATGAGCTTTGCATATCAAGTTCTTTATACCTTTTGTGCATTGGTCTAACTTTCTTCAAGGCTTCATTCTCTTGCATGATCAAACAAGGTTGACAAGGATACTCATGTTGTTTGTAGAGTCAAAGTCCAATCAATAGATACGATGCCACCCTAGTTATTCATATCTTGGTCCATAGTATCTACTTGCTATATCAAAATAAGGATTTATCTACATTATTTATCATAACCTAAAACAAAAGAAAAAGAAAAATCATCTATCCTATCTCATTCTATATCCAATCAAAAAATCAAATCTATCCAATAATCATAGTTTCTTAATATTTGATCAACACCATCATTCATAATATCCTATTTTATCTATCCATCTAATCATCTATCTTTTTATTATATCCTACTAATCCTATTAACATTTCTATCCAAGTATCATGACATACAAAAAACTATCCATCACATACTGCATCCAAAAATGTCAATATCATCATATATTCATAGCATCATACATCATCCATCCTACATAGTCATCATATATAACATTAAAAATACAAAAAAATCATTATAACCTAACATCATACATCCTATAGATCATTAGTATAATCATAACATTATCACATATATCCATAGCATAATATCATAGTATTCTCATTATACCAACATATCATGTCATCACATCATATAATCATCAAATACATATATTGAATCCATATTGATAAACATTCATCCATAACACAATGTATATCATCATCCATAACACCATAATCATAGTTGCATAAAAAATATTTGCATCTCATATATCATCAAAAAATGTATGTCATGATACAAAGTCTATACATCGAATGTGTGATATAATATATACATCAAAAAAATATGTACAAGGAGACTACCAAGAGCTATCATTGTATATCCAAATTAAGAATCTATCTACATCAAATAAGTTATACATGAAATATATATATACAAGGTACGAGCTACATAGAGCTCCATCTCTCCTCTCGACCTAGAGAAGGAGGATGGGGAGGAGCCAACCATTGAATAGGAAGCATCTGCTATTTGGATACCTATCCTAAAAAACCCTTAGGTTGTTGTCCCTATATTCCTAAAGGTCCTACCTATGAGAGATGCCTCACTGATCCACAATTATATCTACCTGACCCACCTGGAACTACACTTCTTGATGAAAACTTGGGTTGCCTCCTAGTTATGGGTACTATCACCTCGTAGAGAGTCCTATAGTATGTAGGCTCTCTCTCGAGGATCCTAACCTCTCTCATGTGTTGCGCCATGGGTATAACCTACCCCTACCCTATAGTCCCATGTAAGGTGGAGAAAATAAAATAGCATAGATAAAGTGGCAGCCAACAATTTTAAGCTATTAACCTCATCCAAACAAGAGAAAACAATGAAAGCATAAGAAAAATAAAAACATTAAATCATAATACTCCCCATGCTTGAATCTTGAATCACTTCTATTTCTCTCCTATTTCTCCTTTTCGCAATCTTTGCCCTCAGATTTGTTGTTTCACATGTGCAAATACTTGCAAAATAGTAAGTAGAAAGTTGGAGACAATTAGTTGTTAAATCAAAAATGGAGGAGAAAGGTTGCTTTTATAGACAACCATTTGAGTGGATAGATGGGATTGATCTTCTAGAAATATTCTAAGATCAATGGATGAGGATTCATGAGAGGGAGGTTACAAAATGGATGGCCAAGATCGAGTTTCTAGGAAGATGCCAAGATCTACGGTTGAAAATTGATGCAACCAAAATATGCCATGCATGGAAAATATACGACGTCGACGGTTATGACGCTCGATGGCTATGACAGACATGCAGGACATGCATGCTATGACATGAAATAATGAAAGGGGGTCTTTGACCAAAATGGAGGGATTAATAATTTATTTTAAATTATTTATTTGAAAATGGAGGAGGATGACAAGTGGCAAATAAATAATTTATTTTAAATAATTTATTTGGAGGAGATGAGAAAGGAGATTTAATTAAATTCATAAATTTAATTAAAGGAGGAGATATAAATTAGACATGGATAATTGATTTGGATCAATTATTTAAAGGAGAAGAATGACACATAAATAAATAATTTCGTCAATTATTTAATTATAGAAGGATAAAAGGTCATATAATAATTATTATCTCACTATAGACATGTGATGAAAGATAAATAATTAAATAAATAATGATTTATTTAATTATTGAAGAAAGGGGTATTAGTGACGCAATTAATTTATTTTAATTGACCAGGATAGAATAGAGATTAGAAAGTGAATTAATTAAATAATTATTTAATTAATAAAGGAATATAATCAAGAATAATTATTTAATTAATAAAGGAATATGATCAAGAATAATTAAATAATTAAAATTATTTAAATATTAGAGGATGACGAATAAGGAAAAATGTTGCTCGTAGACTTTAAGACATTTTTTAGTGTCTACATTTTTCCCCTCTTTGACATAATGTAGTTCATCACGTTGTGTCAAAGAAATTTAATTCTGAAATATGCCCCAGTGTAAAGAGAAAGGAGAAGGATGACCAAGAGGGTTGTGGTATGCCCCCTCGAGAGGACATGCGGGTTCATAGAATACAAATGTGCTCTCGAAATGGAAGATAAGACTAGAGGATGAAGGATAGAAGAAATGTTAGCATGAAGGAGATAGATGTTAGCATGGAAAAAAAAAGGGAGATGATATGTTAGCGTGAAAAGGGGAAAGAAGATAGACAGGAAATGATAAGGGAACCAAATTTCATTCTAACATTTTTATATTTATCATCATTGGGCATCAAAAATGTCACAAATGGACCACAAACACCATGGTATGACATAAACCAAGGTGTACAAGGTGACCATTTGGGAGAGACAAACAATCAAAAAGACAAGGAATGCCCCGACTCATACTAGGGACCCGATTGTCCCAGTCTTTTTTCCAAGACAAACCACAAGCAAAAAACAAAGAAAAGAGGCCATGATCTATCATCGTCCCTCCAAATCCATTGAGAGGACATCCTCGAGGAGACTAGTAACATGACCAAAAACCAATCAAAAATATAAGAAAATCCAGACCAACAAAGTGTTTTCCAAGATATTTTTTTCTAGTGATAATGATGATTGTTTGATTCGTTGATTAGGTTGACCAAGATGGCTGAGTTGATTGATAGGTTGATAAGGATTGATAAATGATTTGATTGACGATGCCTAGCCTCAAGAAGGACACATCCCAATGAAGGAAAGATTGATTGAACAAGCTGATAAGATATAGCGGTGTGAAGAAGTTGATTGATAATGATAATGCCCATTTTCAGGAAGGACACATCATGATTAAGGAAAGATTGATTGAAAAAGTTCACAATATTGTTTGATTCTTTGACAAAGATTGATGAATATTACCAAGAGATGTGACGATACCCAACCGTAGGAAGGAAAAAATTTGTTTGAGGTAGAGGACACATCTGATAAAGTTGACCAAGTGACAAGTGTTGACATGTCACCTAACTACAAGGATACATCCTGCTTAAGGTGAATGACAAGGTTGAGAAAGTCTAATCTCAGGAAGGACACATCCTAATTAAAAGACAAGAGATAAAATTGAATGAGACAAATGACATAATGCCCCATTCTGATATAAGACTAGTGACCTGATTGAGTTGATGATAAGATAATTGATTGATGAAAGATTTAATTTGTTTGTTTTTTCTTGATGTAGTTTGAATGATGATTGCTTACGGACCAAGGACACGACCCAACTTGATGAACCCTAAAGGAATTGATGTAGGGGGCCTCAGGGGCTCATTGATAGATGGCGTCGCCTACGTAGTAGTGCACAAAGACCTTGTAGTTCGATACGACTTGAATTTGTCTTATTCGACAAAATATTGGGTCATGATTTTATTTGGGCAACCTAAAGCGACTGACCTAATGCCTCAGGGAATCATTTAAGATGAGCCTTGCCTACGTAGCAAACGCGCAGAGGAAACGTAGTTCAACCACTCTAACAAAACTGATTCAGACCCAGACCTAAATTTAGATTGTGTTTTTTTTGGGAATTTAGATTTTTTTTTTTCTGTTTTTGGATTTTGAATTTTTTTTTTTGGATTTTGAAATGTTTTGAATTTTTTTGGATTTTTCAGGACATTTTATGATTTTTATGGATTTTGAAGGTTTTAAAGGGTTGATACCATGTATTATTTCCCATGAAGATGCAAGTCAAGGAATTTGCCCCAGTTAAGTATAGGACCAATTTACTATGCTCAAGGGGAAGCGGCGAATGTGACGGGTGGATATGAAAGCGAATGATGCTAAATGTTAGTGGTTTTCAGGCCATGGGAAGGATGACAAAGCTTTATTATGGATGAGGAATGGGTGTGAAGAGATGAAAGAACAAATGGAGTGACACTAGATGAAGGAGCATAGACTAACTACACACGATGCCTGTTTTCCAGGTTTTCACCATGGTACTTATCCAAAGTGCCACCAAAGTGGTTTTCAATTTTGGATGAATTGTTTTTCTTTACTATTTTATTGATTTTTTTTGTATTTTTTAGTTTTTAAGGGATACTTTGATAATCAAGTATAATAACTGTGAAGGTGCATGTTGTTGATGGGTTCAAACAATGGTTCTCCTTCAGGAGTAGAAAATTGATAAGCACCAGATCCATATGTTGTTGTGGCAATGTACGGGCCCAACCAATTAGGCTCAAATTTACCAAGTTTTTCTCATTCTACTTGGTTCTTTGGATTATCCTTTAGGACTAGATCACCAATGTCAAAAATTCTAGGATGAACCTTCTTATTATAACTACGTCAGAGGTGGTTCTGATATGCTTGCAAGTGTGTCAAAGCATTTTGTCTCTTTTCATCCAGTAACACTAGCTCGTGTAGACGGGATACACGGTATTCTTCTTGGTCAATCAGGCCATGCATAGAGACTCATAGGGATGGTAACTCGACCTCTATAGGAAGTATTTTTTCAGATCCATAAAAAAGGCAATATGGTGTGGCTCTTGTAGGGGTACGAATACTGGTGTGATAGGCCCATAAAGCAAGGTTAAGTTGTAAGTGCCAGCTACGGCCAATGTCATCGACAATCTTCTTTAAGATCTTTAGGATAGTCTTATTAGACGCCTCAACTTGACCATTACCTTGTGGGTAATACAGAGTGGAGAAATGATGTTGAATATGGAACTTGTCATAGAGCTCACGAACATCTTGGTTTTTGAAAGGGTGGCCATTATCTGTAATGATGGAGTGTGGGATACCATAATGACAAATGATGTAATTCAGGATGAATTTGGCTATCTCCTTGCCAGTAATGTAATTCAATGGAATGACTTCAATCCATTTTGTAAAGTACTTAGTGGCGACAAGGATAAACTTATGTTCATTGGAAGAGGTGGGATGGATCTTTCCTACGAGGTCGAGTCCCCATTGAGAAAATGGCCATGTTGAAGTAAGCGTCTGCAATTCCCTAGCTAGTGCATGTATGAAATCTCCATGAATTTGAAATTGGTGACATTTCTTCACAAAATTATTGGCATCATTTTCCATTGTAGGCCAATAATATCCCATTCTCATGAGCGTTTTGGCTAAGGTAGGACCAGAAGAGTGAGGTCCACATATACCATGATGTACCTCTTGTAAGGTTGTTTGTGCTTCATTTGAGTTGAGACATCAAAGGGGGGTACTATCTAGGCTACGACGATAAAGGGTGTCTCCGAGGATGGCATATTTAGATGCTTGTCAGATAAAGGTCTTACATTGGTTAAGGGACAAGTCAGGAGGTATAATATGGTCATGTAAATAGGCATAAATGTCTTTGTACCAAGTTGAATCAAGACCAACAAGTTCACACACAAATTTAGTTTCAGGGACATCAAACACAGGGATCAACAACTATTCTAATAATAACTCATATTTTGATGCATTATTGGGAATGTCGAAGAGAGATCCAATGGTAGCCATTGCATCAGCTGCTTTGTTCTGGATTCTCAGGATTTGTTCAAAAGAAACATTGTCAAAGTATAGTTTGAAGCTATCCACCATACATTTGTAGGGCATCAATTTCTCATCCTTAGTATCATAATCATCATTAACTTGTTTTATCACTAACTGTGAATTGCCGTAGACTTGAAGATCCTTGCTTTTCTATTTTATTGCTATTCAAAGTCCTGTCAATAATGTCTCATATTCGGCTATGTTATTAGTGCAAGGGAATTCTATTCAAAATCACTTGGGAATGGAGTCTCCTTGGGGTGTGATGAACATAATTCCAGCTCCTGAACCATGACTTGTTTAAGATCCATCAAAATATAAATTTAATGTAATTAGTGTGTCTATGACAAAGATTGATTCATCTAGGAAATCGGATATTAAAGGATGATCTACCTTTATAGGTGCATCTGCAAATTGGTCTTCTATCACTTGTCCTTTTATTGCCTTTCGATCTACATAATCAATGTCATATTCACTTAGCATCATAACCCATTTAGCTATTCTTCCTATCAGTGCTACTTTACTAAGAAGATATTTCAGGGGATCAATTTTGGCAATCAACTTTGTCTTATGATTCAACATGTAATGTCTCAATTTTTGTGCTGCAAATACCACTGTTAGACATGCTCATTCAATAGGACTATAATTCAACTCATATTCAACCAGAGTAAGACTGATGTAATATATAGCTCGTTCTTTTCCATCATTATCATTTTGTGCTAATAATGCCCCCAGTGTTGATGTTGTTGCCGTCACATATAATATCAAATATTTTTCGTCGATTGGAGGCATTAGAACTGGTGGAGTCAATAGATAATTTTTGATTTATCAAATGCTTCTTAACACTTTTTTGTCCAGTTGAAGGGAATTCCTTTTCTTAAGAAATGTTTGAATGGGTGGATCTTGTCTGCTAATTGAGCAATGAACCTGCAGACTGATTGTAGTCTACCTTGCAACATCCTCAATTGACTGATGTTGGTTGGTTGTGGCATTTATAAGATAGCTTTGAATTTCATGGGTTCAACTTCTATTCCTCTATGTGATACAATGTATCCAAGGAGTTTTCTTGATTGGACCCCAAAAACACATTTATTTGGATTTAATCTGAGTTGGTATTTTTCTAGTCCTATGAAAATCTTGTCCAATACTGCTAAATCTCCACTTCGTTCTATGGATTTAGAGAGAAGGTCATCAACATAATCTTCCATCAGCATATGCATTGAGTCATGAAAGATTGTGTTCATCGCTCTTTGATATGTAGCTCCAAAAATTTTCAGTCCAAACGATATTACATTCCAATAGAAAGTTCCCCAAGCACATGTAAAATTTGTTTCTGGTTGATCTTCAATAGCAATCCTTATCTGATTATAACGCGAGAATCCATCCATGAGTGATAGCATTTTGTACCCAATTGTGAGGTCTAGGATGATGTCGATGTTTGGCAGAGGAAAATCATCCTTGGGAAAAGCTTTTTTGAGATCTCTAAAATCTGCACAAATTCTAATTTGACCATTAGGTTTAGTTACAGGGAAAAGGTTTGATATCCAATTTGCATAATCGATAGAACAAATGAATAGCACATCTAGAAGTTTCTTCAATTCTGCCTTGACAAGGAGTGTGATTTGTGGATGCATTTTTCTTAGCTTTCTTTTTGTATGGATTGGCATTAGGTAGAAGTGGTAAGTGATGTAAAACCAATTTGGGATCTAATCCAAGCATATCTGCATATGACCAGGCAAAATTGAATTGTCTTTCTACAAAGAATGTTGTGAACTTAGGCTTTTCCTTGGCGGTCAAAGATGCTACTAACTATATGATTCTTGAATTATCTTGTGTGCCAATATTCACATCTTCTATTTCTTTTATCAACAATGGTGATCTCTCTTTGTATATTCAGAGACAATCCAATCATCCATCCTAAGGTGCCTCTGGGAGATTTTCACCTTCGGATACGTCCTTTATTTTTACTTTTTCACAGTCAATAGGCCCCTTTCGGTTTTCACTTGAAGACCTATTATTTCTATTTTCATTTTATCATATTCACTTTTGTGACTAGAGGATAGGACCGCCTCACCAAAGTATGCAGTATAATCAAGTTCTATGGAAAATCCAGCCTTATGATCCCCACTAGGTATTCCTTCATGAAGTCCCATAAACTTAGTGATTGCTTCATCATTCTCAAAAGTGTCCAAAATTTGTGGGTCTTGTTGATCCCAATCTATGAGTTGTGGGTAGACAAGGGGTAAGCCATCATCATTGTTATCAAGATTCATGGTATAGGAAGAGAGGGTAAAGACGGGCGTAGAGTCATCAGGTTCCCAAGAGGCAGCATTAATGGTTTCCCAAAAGTGTTTAATCCATTCTTCTTTATTTAATGGGGCTTTGGGATGAGGGCTTGGTAGACTTAGCGGGGAACCAATTGTAAGCATTTGACTGAATTGTGTTTCAAGGGGAGGCTCATCAAGTATTCTGAATAGTTTATCTAAGTCCATAAAGGTAGTGGAGGATAGGGAATTCCATTCATATTCATTAGAATCAGCATCAAAATCCCAAGGGTCCTCATATGTCTCAATCTCATTTGAAGCATTAGCAAACTCACTTGAAGGTAATACGATACCTTGGATAGTCACTTTTATAGGTTAAAACCCTAACCGTTGATGTTTAATCAACTTAGGAGGTTGCAAGGGTTCTATCATTCCTTGTTTATTTATTCCAAGACCATTGTGTCCATCATATCCTTGTCATTTCATTATTGGGAACCCTTTTGGATATCGTTCAACTGGAAACCTCTTAGTTTTAGTGTCTTCTTCTATGTAAAACTATGTGAGAATGTGATCATCTAGAGATTCCTTGGAAAGTTCTCCACATTTGGTGAAGGTGGTAGGGGGATTATGTCACGATACCCAACCGTAGGAAGGAAAAAATTTGTTTGAGGTAGAGGACACATCTGATAAAGTTGACCAAGTGACAAGTGTTGACATGACACCTAACTACAAGGACACATCCTGCTTAAGGTGAATGACAAGGTTGAGAAAGTCTAATCTCAGGAAGGACGTATCTTGATAAAAGACAAGAGATAAGACTGAATGAGATAAATGACATAATGCCCCATTCTAATATAAGACTAGTGACCTAATTGAGTTGATGATAAGATAATTGATTGATGAAAGATTTAATTTGTTTGTTGTTTTTTGATGTAGTCTGAATAATGATTGCTTACAAACCAAGGACATGATCCAACTCGATGAACCCTAAAGGACTTGAAATAGGGGGCCTCAGGGGCTCATCGATAGATGGCCTTGCCTACATAGCAGTGCACAAAGACCTCGTAGTTTGATATGACTTGAATTTGTCTTATTCGACAAAAGATTGGGTCATGATTTTATTTGGACAACCTAAAGGGACTGACCTAATGCCTTAGGGAATCATTTAAGATGAGACTTGCCTATGTAGCAAACTTGTAGAGGAGACATAGTTCGACCACTCTAACAAAACTGATTCAGACTCAAACCTAGATTTAGACTCTGTTTTTTTTTGGAGTTTTGATTTTTTTTTTTATGTTTTTGGATTTTGAGAATTTTATTATTTTTTGGATTTTGAATTTTTTTTTTGACTTTTTTGGATTTTGAAATGTTTTGATTTTTTTTGGATTTTGAAATGTTTTGATTTTTTTGGATTTTTCAAGACATTTTATGATTTTTATGGATTTTGAAGGTTTTAAAGGGTTGATACCATGTATTATTTCCCATGAAGATGCAAGTCAAGGAATTTCCCCCAGTCAAGTATAGGACAAATTTACTATACTCAAGGGGAAGCGGGGAATGCGACGGGTGGATATGAAAGGGAATGATGCTAAATGTCAGTGGTTTTCAGGCCATGGGAAGGATGACAAAGCTTTATTATGGATGAGGAATGGGTGTGAAGAGATGAAAGACTAGATGGAGTGACACTAGATGAAGGAGTATAGATTGACTACAAACAACGCATGTTTGCCAGGTTTTCACCATGGTACTTATCCAAAGTGCCACCAAAGTGGTTTTCAATTTTGGATGAATTGTTTTTCTTTACTATTTTTTTGATTTTTTTAATTTTTAATTTTTTTTATTTTTTTTGTATTTTTGAGTTTTTAAGGGATACTTTGATAATCAAGTATAATAATTACGAAGGTGCATGTTGTTGATGGGTTCAAACAATGGTTCTCCTTTAGGAGTAGAAAATTGATAAGCACCAGATCCATATGTTGTTGTGAGAATGTACGGGCCCAACCAATTAGGCTCAAATTTACCAAGTTTTTCTCATTCTACTTGGTTCTTTGGATTATCCTTTAGGACTAGATCACCAATGTCAAAAATTCTAGGATGAACCTTCTTATTATAACTACGACGGAGGTGGTTCTGATATGCTTGCAAGTGTGTCAAAGCATTTTGTCTCTTTTCATCCAGTAACTCTAGCTCGTGTAGACGGGATACACGGTATTCTTCTTGGTCAATCAGGCCATGCATAGAGACTTGTAGGGATGGTAACGCGACCTTTATAGGAAGTATTTTTTCAGATCCATAAACAAGGGAATATGGTGTGACTCTTGTAGGGGTACGAATACTGGTGCGATAGGCCCATAAAGCAAGATTAAGTTGTAAGTGTGAGCCATGGCCAACATCATTGACATTCTTCTTTAAGATCTTTAGGATAGTCTTATTAGATGCCTCAACTTGACCATTACCTTGGGGGTAATACAGAGTGGAGAAATGATGTTGAATATTTAACTTGTCATAGAGCTCACGAACATCTTGGTTTTTGAAAGGGTGGCCATTATCTATAATAATGGAGTGTGGGATACCATAATGACAAATGATGTAATTCAGGATCAATTTGGCTATCTACTTGCCAGTAATGTAATTCAATGGAATGACTTCAATCCATTTTGTAAATTACTCAGTGGTGACAAGGATAAAATTATGTTCATTGGAAGAGGTGGGATTGATCTTTCCTACGAGGTCGAGTCCCCATTGAGAAAATGTCCATGTCAAAGTAAGCGGCTGCAATTCCTAAGCTAGTGCATGTATGAAATCTCCATGAATTAGACATTGGTAACATTTCTTCACAAAATTATTGGCATCATGTTCCATCGTAGGCTAATAATATCCCATTCTCATGAGTGTTTTGGCTAAGGTAGGACCAGAAGAGTGAGCTCCACATATACCATGATGTACCTCTTGTAAGGTTGTTTGTGCTTCATTTGAGTTGAGACATCAAAGGAGGGTACTATCTAGGCTACGACGATAAAGGGTGTCTCCGATGATGGCATATTTAGATGCTTGTCGGATAAAGGTCTTCTATTGGTTAAGGGACAAGTCAGGAGGTATAATATGGTCATGTAAATAGGCATAAATGTCTTTGTACCAAGGTGAATCAAGACCAACAAGTTCACACACAAATTTAGTTTCAGGGACATAAAACACAGGGATCAACAACTATTCTAATAATAACTCATATTTTGATGCATTATTGGGAATGTCGAAGAGAGTCCAACGGTAGCCATTGCATCAACTGCTTTGTTCTAGATTCTCGGGATTATCTCAAAAGAAACATTGTCAAAGTATAGTTTGAAGCTATCCACCATACATCTGTAGGGCATCAATTTCTCATCCTTAGTATCATAATCATCATTAACTTGTTTTATCACTAACTGTGAATCGTCGTAGACTTGAAGATCCTTGATTTTCCATTTTATTGCTATTCAAAGTCCTGTCAATAATGTCTCATATTCTGCTATGTTATTAGTGCAAGGGAATTCTATTCAAAATCACTTGGGAATGGAATCTCCTTGGGTTGTGATGAACATAATTCCAACTCCTGAACCATGAATTGTGTAAGATCCATCAAAATATAACTTTCATGTAATTAGTGTGTCTATGACAGAGATTGATTCATCTAGGAAATCAGATATCAAAGGATGATCTACCTTTATAGGTGCATTTGCAAATTGGTCTTCTATCACTTGTCCTTTTATATCCTTTTGATCTACATAATCAATTTCATATTCACTTAGCATCATTACCCATTTAGCTATTCTTCCTATCAGTGCTACTTTACTAAGAAGATATTTTAGGGAATCAATTTTGGCAATCAACTTTGTCTTATGATTCAACATGTAATGTCTCAATTTTTGTGCTGCAAATACCACTGTTAGACATGCTCATTCAATAGGACTATAATTCAACTCATATCCAACCAAGGTGCGACTGATGTAATAAATAGCTCGTTCTTTTTCATAATTATCATTTTGTGCTAATAATGCCCCCAGTGTTGATGTTGCTGTCACATATAATATCAAATATTTTTCGTCGATTGGAGGCATTAGAACTGGTGGAGTCAATAGATAATTTTTTATTTATCAAATGCTTCTTAACACTTTTTTGTCCAATTGGAGGGAATACCTTTTCTTAACAAATGTTGGAATAGGTGGATCTTGTCTGCTAATTGAGCAATGAACCTGCAGACTGATTGTAGTCTCCCTTGCAAAATCCTCAATTGACTAATGTTGGTTGTTTGTGGCATTTCTAACATAGCTTTGAATTTCATGAGATCAACTTCTATTCCTCTGTGTGATACTATGTATCCAAGTAGTTTGCTTGATTGGACCCCAAAAACACATTTATTTGGATTTAATCTAAGTTGGTATTTTTCTAGTCCTGTGAAAATATTGTCCAATACTGCTAAATGTCCACTTTGTTCTATGGATATAGAGAGAATTTCATCAACATAATCTTCCATTAGCATATGCATTGAGTCATAAAAGATTGTGATCATCGCTCTCTGATATGTAGCTCCAAAAATTTTTAGTCCAAACGATATTACATTCCATTAGAAAGTTCCCCAAGCACATGTAAAATATTTTTTTGGTTGATCTTCAATAGCAATCCTTATCTGATTATAACGCGAGAATCCATCCATGAGTGATAGCATTTCGTACCCAATTGTGAGGTCTAGGATTATGTCGATGTTTGGCAGAGGAAAATCATCCTTGGGAAAAGCTTTGTTGAGATCTCTAAAATCTATGCAAATTCTAATTTGACCATTAGGTTTAGTTATAGGGAAAAGGTTTGATATCCAATCTGCATAATCGATAGAATGAATGAATCCCACATCTAGAAGTTTCTTCAATTCTGCCTTGACAAGGAGTGTGATTTGTGGATGCATTTTTCTTAGCTTTTTTTTCTATTGATTGGCATTAGGTAGAAGTGGTAAGTGATGTAAAACCAATTTGGGATCTAATCCAAGCATATCTACATATGACCAGGCAAAATTAACTTGTCTTTCTACAAAAAAAGTTGTGAACTCAGGCCTTTCCTTGGTGGTCAAAGATGCTACTAACTATATGATTCTGGAATTATCTCGTGTTCCAATATTCACCTCTTCTATTTCTTCTATCAACAATGGCAATCTCTCTTGGTATATTGAGAGACAATCCAATCCTCCATCCTTAGGTGCCTCAGGGAGGTTTTCACCTTCGGATACGTCCTTTATTTTTACTTTTTCACGGTCAACAGGTGCCTTTCGGTTTTCACTTGAAGACCTATTATTTCTATTTTCATTTTATCATATTCACTTTTGCGACTAGAGGATAGGACCACCTCACCAAAGTATGCAGTATAATCAGGTTCTATGGAAAATCCAGCCTTATGATCCCCACTAGGTATTCCTTCACGAAGTCCCATAAACTTAGTGATTGCTTCGTCATTCTCAAAAGTGTCCAAACTTGGTGGTTCTTGTTGATCCCAATCTATGAGTTGTGGGTAGACAAGGGGTAAGCCATCATCATTGTTATCAAGATTCATGGTGTATAAAGAGAGGGTAAAGATGGGCGTAGAGTCATCAGGTTCCCAGGAGGTAGCGTTAATGGTTTCCCAAAAGTGTTTAATCCATTCTTCTTTATTTAATGGGGCTTTGGGATGAGGGCTTGGTAGACTTAGCGGGGAACCAATTGTAAGCATTTGACTGAACTGTGTTTCAAGGGGAGGCTCATCAAGTATTCCGAATAGTTTATCTAAGTCCATAAAGGTAGTGGAGGATAGGGAATCCTGTTCATATTCATTAGAATCAACTTTAAAATCTCAAGGTTCCTCATATGTATCGATCTCATTTGAAGCATTAGAAAACTCACTTGAAGGTAATACAATACCTTGGATAGTCACTTTTACAGGTTAAAACCCTAACCATTGATGTTTAATCAACTTAGGAGGTTGCAAGGGTTCTATCATTCCTTGTTTATTTATTCCAAGACCATTGTGTCCATCATATCCTTGTCATTTCATTATTGGGAACCCTGTTGGATACTGTTCTATTGGAAAACTCTTAGTTTTAGTGTCTTCTTCTCTGTACAACCATGTGAGAATGTGATCATCTAGAGATTCCTTGGAAATTTCTCTGCATTTGGTGAAGGTGGTAGAGGGATTATGAAATATGACCTTAGGCTGCATGGGATGTGGTTTTCCATAAGAATTTGGTGATTTAGGAAATTTTCCAATGAAAAAGAGACTCTTCATGTTATATTCTTTGCATCCTTTGTCTTGGATCTGGATCTTAGGCACAAAGGGGGTGGTGAATGGAATGGATGATTTGACTAGCGTAGATGGGTCAACGTAGTGGGATGAAGTGGTAGATGAAGTGGAAGGTGAGGCCACTCAATTGATGGGCACTTGAAATTCAATAGTTCCTCTTAAGTTTGAACAATACTGAAAAGGATTGGGGTCACCTGGAATGGTGATTTCAGTGCCATTGTGTGGAAATTTGAGGCATTGATGGTAGGTGGATGGGATAGCTCTCATAGCATGAATTCAAGGATGACCAAGGAGAAGGTTATAATGTAGATCTAGATCCAAGACATGAAATACTATATGTTGTATTGTGGGGCCAACTCTTATAAGGATTGAAATGACACCTTTAGATGAAAGTTCAACATCATCATAATCTTTGATAGTGATTTTCTTTGCTCGGTCTATACAATTCTCAAATTATCCTAATGATTTCATGAATTTTAGTGAGAAAATATTCAGACCTGCTCCACCGTCTACTAGGACTCATCTAATATTGCATTTATCAATGCAAACTTTGAGATGTAAGGGGTCATTATGATCAGATTTTGGTGTGGAAAAGTCTTGCTCAGAAAAGGTGACATGATGTGGCATAGCTAGGTATCTGACCATGGCCTAAAATGCATTGAAATCTAGGTTGGCGGGGACAAACACTTCTTGCAATACTTTGTCAATTATAGCTCTATGTTGTGTGGATGTGCGAAGGAGCTCCAAGATAGAGATTTCCACGGGATTTTTTCCCAACTGCACTAGGAGATTATATTGGTTCTTAGGATGAGGATTGGGTGGAGGTCCTGGAATATTTATGTTGGTTCTACAAGTAGAAACAATACAGTTTGAGTTTGGCTTGTTTATGGTGATGGTAGCAATGCGATCATCAAAGGGTGTTATGTTAAGAATTATAGTTCTATAGTCGTGTTTGACTGTGGCATAGTTGGCACTATTATTGTTCCCTGAACTAGAGGCTTTCCATTTATCATAGTCTTGCAAGGGAGTTTTGAATATGGTATGATCAACATTGGTTTTTCCTTGTGAATCTCCTACTGATATAGTTTCATCTTCAATGAGGTCTTGAATAATGTTCTTGAGTGTCCAACATATTGTTGTTTTGTGTCCTTTTCTACGGTGGTATTTACTGTATTCATCTTCTTTCCATGAATCTAGTTTGATCAAGGAAGGTTCATAATTATTGGTGCCAAGTAGTGTGATGGTATTGGTTTGCAAGAGTCATTTGAGAAATAATTCGATAGGTTCTCTTGGAACGAGGAGGTCCTCTTCGTTGCTGATTGTTTTGGATAACGTTTAATGTTTGGTTTTGACTCTGGATTCATGCATATGACATAGTTGATGTATTCGATGAGAAGGAACCTTTAAGTTTAATGGTTGGACCTTTAGTTATCAGTTTGGCATCAACAACTCCATCTTTTGTTACATTTTTGTTTCGGGACTAGTATTTTCTCTTATCATTGTTAGATTTTTTATTTTCTATATTTATCTTGACTAGTCCTTTGGCGATAAGAACTTTCTCAATAAGGACACCTTTCTCAAGGATCCCTTCAAAGGTTGTACAAAATTGGATTTGAATTCAGCTCATGAGTTCTCCATTAATATTTTACACAAACATGGTGACCAATTGTTTTTCAGGAATGTGACAAGGGAATTTTCTAACCAAACCTCGCCATATTTGGTAGAATGAGGTAAGGGAGTCTCCTTCTTCTTGTCTAGTGATGATATTGTTGCAAGGGTGACATAAATTTTAATGTTGAAGGAATTTTTTTTAATGAATTTTTCATCTAGTTCACCCCATGTTCGTATTTCTAGAGGAAGATGTGAAAACCAATCTAAAGCTGCCCCTGCAAGACTTCATGAAAATAGTCTCATTAAATAAGTTCGATCATATGAGACTTCCATGTATGATGTGTTGAATTCTCGAATGTTCTCTATTGAATCCCATGTCCCCTTATACTTAGGCAAAGGTGGTGTTGTAAAATGAGGGGGAAAGGGTGACATATATAAATTGTGATCGAATGGAAAGGGGCATAATTCCTCCACGGAATAGGTCTTTTTGTTGGTCCCCAATTTCCTGTTAGTCATTTGTTGTTGAAGGGTTTGCACTTGTTGTATCAAGAAGTCTACAAGTGATGGTGTTGCATTGCTTTGACTTGGTGTCATGATGCTAGCAATGAGGTCATAGGTTGGATTTGAATTATGATTGATGCCTTGTGATGTGAGACCTTGATTGCCATATTGATTTGTGTTGGTTGGATTTGGAATGAAATTGGCATTTAGGTTTGTCCCAAAGGTCATGTTTGCATGTGCTATGGTGTTTTGGAATTGATGTGTAGACCCTTTATTTTTGTTTCGGTTTTGAAAATTAGGTCCTTGGTTTGAAAATGAAGGTGTTGGTCCTTGACCGATGTTCTGTGATGAAGAAAGGGTCCCTTGGTTGGTATTTTGAAATGAAGATGTAGGCCCTTGATTGACATTTTGTGATGGAATGTTTCCTTGGTTATAATTTTGGAATGATGAGAGGGACCCTTGATTCGCATTTTGGAATGATGGAATGGATCCTTGATTATTGTTTTGCTTTTGGATTTTTCATGAGACAATGTGGACCTTTCTAGGTTGACTTGAAAATTGGAACAAGGATCCTTGGTTTGTGTTTTAAAGTGTGGGAATGGGAACTTGGTTTGCATTTTTAGTCAAAGGTGTAGGACCTTGTGAGGTAGAACCTTGATGTGTGTTTTGGAAAAGGGGATTTGTAAAGGTCTTACCCAAGGAGTTGGAGTTTCTTCCAAGTGTTGAATTTTGTCCTTGTGTAACAATATCGGTTGCCTTATTTCCAAATGTTGGGATATTTGGGATATGTGTGGTGGTGGTACTCATGTGTGAGGTTGTCCCAAGGGGTATGTTTTTTTTTTGTGATGATGAAGGCATGTTGAGTGTAAATGGATTTTCAATTTCCTCTTCTACAAGGGTTGATACATCAAAACCTTGAGGTAGCTTGGCACCCTTTTTAGCTAGTGCATAGAAGTATCTATTAGGATCAGCACTAACAAGTTGATCAGTCATTTTAAAAATATTTGGATCTTAATAAGCTCTTTCAATTTCTTAAGGAGTCAATTGTTTGTTCAATTCTTCTATGCTTATTTTTTCCCATTTCTTGTTGAATTCTTCATGATTTAGATTGTCTCAATTGTTGGTTTGATCTCTTTGTGGAACCTCTCATTGAGGTGTGGATTGATTTGAATTAAACCCAAGGGTAGTGTCATGGAACGGGTCACTTGAATATTCCATGTCCCTTCTTTTGGATTTTGACCTTGTTTCAACCATGTGAGATGTTTGCAAGTTTGAGGGATAATGAAATATGTGGATGCCACTAAACTATGTTTTTTCGTTTTTGGAATAAAGGATGTCAATGCAGCTTGTCTAAGGAAGATGAATAATGCAAGGTGATAAATCTATCAAGAGAAGATATCAAATGCGAAGGTGAAAATGAGGACTAATATGAAAAAAAACGTTGACTAAGGTAATGACCAATGCAAAGTCTAGATGCCAAATGAGGACTAAGATAAAATTTATGACACTATTTTTTTATTTTCAAGGATAAAATATGCAAGGTGAGGAAAAAAATGACTTGAATGTCTAAAGTAAGTAAATTCAAAGGTCTAAATGATTTAGAAAAAGGAGCTACTCAACCACCCTAAGCTTGATCTATGTCTCAATTTGGGTCATCAAAGGACTTGTTGGTAGTACAAGATGATAAAGTGAGTTTTCCTAACTAGACTCTTGAGTTGGAAAGGTCTCACAAAAGGACAATGACTAAGAAAAATGATGTTGACTAATTCCAATGACAACCTACTCTTTGAAGGCAATGATTTCACAAAGTATGGTAGGGTTTTCCTAATCGAAAATTTTAAAATGAAATGAGGATGCAAGGACTGGTTTATGAAGATGATGATGTTCAAGGATGAAACTAAGTTTTGAAAGGATGAACCTATGGGTAAATGCAAACTAAAGTTCCACTAATGGAAGATTTGAGCAATTTTATTTCTGTTTTTTTATAGAGGTTGTTTGATAGCAAATTGGACAAGTTTGGTCTTGGGTTTTAGATTGGAAAATTTGGAATTGTTTCAAGTTGAATGTGTGTTTCAAGATGTGTAATAGTGTTTGTTTGTTTGAATATTTGATAAAACACTTGGAAAACACAATATTTTGTCCTTGATCAAGCAAAATAAATACAAGCACAACCCTAGGTTAGGCAAGGACAATATTCGCTAGATTCCATGTGGGTTTCCCCAACCGCACTTATTCTTAGCGTATGAATCCATAAGCTTGACCGCATGGGCTCCCCCTTACATTGCACTCACTTCTCAGGCCAACCAAGCTTCCAAACCCCATAAAACTCCCATGGCAGGTTGATCACCTCTACTAAGAACTGCGAGAATGTGGATGCCTTCACAACGATCATTGTTGCACTAGTAAATAGAAGGATTTTGACAACTACACAAAGGCTTTTAGTTTGGGACCCCATTCGAGTGGCCATACATGGGGCACAAAATTAAACTCCATTTAGGAGACACTCTAGCCTAAAGAGGTTATGCTCAACAGGGTTTTGGGGAGTACTACTTGGTCTGTATGACACATCCGCACTCGTAATCCTAGGATTTCCCTTAGGATTCACATTTATATACCAGTCAGGGGTAGCTCGGCCAAAGAGCTCTATTGCCGATCTGAGTTGCCTTGGGGTGAGTATTTTTTTCCACCAAGGAAGACCCAATTTCTAGAGGCAATAATTATTTCCCTTACACCCAGGATCGCATGAATGCACAAAGGGAGATGATACTTCAATTATTGCATCAAAGGGTGACACAAAATTAAAGACACTTGCAAATTTTAATTACCAAATGATAATGTGAGGAGGACACACAAGACACTTTGTTCATTTTGAAATTTTAACTTGATGTGAAACAAACAAAGTTCATTTTAAGCCAATGACATGAAATGCATGTTCATTTTAACCAATGAGTGTGCATGCAAATTATGTTCATTTTAATCCCATGACATGAAATACATATTCATTTTAACCAATGAGTGTGAATGAAATTTGTGTTCGTTTTAAGCCCATGATATGAAATGCTTTTTCATTTTAACCAATCAGTGTGAATGCAATTTGTGTTCATTTTAAGCTCATGACATGAACTGCATGTTCATTTTAACCAATGAGTGTGCACGCAATTTGCTGTGGTTGTTGAAAGAAAAAAAATTGAATATGCCTAAAGAAATGAAAAACTTGATTTTTGTTTCTAAATAAAAATTTTTTAGACTCTCTTCAAGTTGTGCCACATGCTAAAAACAAGAGATTAGTAACTCAAAAGAAAAGTTTAATGACAACGGAAAATTGAAACAGCAATAACTTTCTCAAAACTTAACAAAATTTTAAATCGTTTGAATCCATGGAAGCTAAAACTCAACCCTTCAAAACTCAGAAAGTATTTTTTCAAAATTTTACACGAAAAAATTGTTAGTGGCAAAAGAAAACGCGGGTTTTAACAGTTAAATTTAAAAAACAACAAATACTAAAACAACCATAACTTTCTCAAATCTTAACGAAATTTTAAACCGTTTGAAGTTTCAAAAAGCTAAGAGTGAGGCCTACAAAACTTAGATAATCATTTTTAAATACTGTATGCACCAATTTTTCTATGCTCAAAAGAAGATGATGGGATTTCGTATGAATTATTGGTTGCAACCTGCAAAACAACAAAAATAAACAAGAAAATAAACAAATTTCTCTACAAAATTGTAAGAGTCACTTCAGGTTCACCAATGTAAGATGGGGAAAATAAAATAGAATAGACTAAGTGACATCTAACACTTCTAAGCTATTAACTTCATCCAAACAAGAGAAAACAATGAAAGCATAAGAAAAATAAAAACATTAAATCATAATACTCCTCATGCTTGAATCTTGAATCACTTCTATTGCTCTCCTATTTCTCCTTTTTGCAATCTTTGCCCTCAGATTTGTTGCTTCACATGTGCAAATACCTGAAAAATAGTAAGTAGAAAATTGGAGACAATTAGCTGTTAAATCAAAAATGGAGGAGAAAGGTTGCTTTTATAGACAACCATTTGAATGGACAAACGAGATTGATCTTCTAGAAAGATTCTAAGATCAATGGATGAGGATTCATGAGAGGGAGGTTACGAAATAGATGGCCAGAAGATCAAGTTTCTAGAAAGATGCCAAGATCTACGGTTGAAAATTGATGCAACAAGAATATGTCATACATAGAAAATATATGGCGTCGATGACTATGATGTCCGATGACTATGACAGACATGCAGGACATGCAGGCTATGACTTGAAATAATGACGGGGGATCTTTCACCAAAATGGAGGGATAAATAATTATTCAAAAATGGAGGAGGATGACAAGTGGCAAATATATAATTTATTTTAAATTATTTATTTGGAGGAAATGAGAAATCAAATTAAATTAAATTCATAAATTTAATTAAAGGAGGAGATAGAAATTAGACATGGATAATTGATTTGGATCAATTATTTAAAGAGGAAGAATGACACAAAAATAAATAATTTCGTCAATTATTTAATTATAGAAGAATAAAAGGTCAAATAATTATTATTATCTGACTATAGACATGTGATGAAAGATAATAATTAAATAAATAATTATTTATTTAATTATTGAAGAAAGGGGTATTAGTGACACAATTAATTTATTTTAATTGATCAGGATAGAATAGAGATTAGAAAGTGAATTAATTAAATAATTAAAATTATTTAATTATTAAAGGATGACAACTAAATAAAAATGTTACTCGTAGACTTTAGGACATTTTTTAGTGTCTACACCTCTAACTATTGCCTCTTGCCTCTCTCCATATCCCTCTTAGCCATAGTTTGGGCTAGTTGTTCCTCCACTTGTTGCAGGTGGGAAATCTTTGTATCCCTCTCTTAATCTTGTTGATATTGCTTGGTAGTCCTCTAGATCATTTGTACGTTGAGGTTGTCTCGCTCTTCCCAATAACCATCCCCCTCTCATCAGTTGTAGTCTCTCTCCTACAGTGCCACCCAAAGTCTAACATCATTAGGGCCTCCTCCTTGGGGCATCCTATCTCCTCCTCCTCCACCTACTAACAATACTACTACCACAATTGCCTCTTTTTGTCCCCTATCCTCTACAATAGGGAACTCTACCTCTATCTTCTTGTTATGGGTTTTTCATATTTCTTAACCCTAATTATTTAATTGCATCTTCTAAGCAATACCCATTATTCACCTATGATATGTTTTAATGTGGAATTATGTAATCTAGGACAAAGGAAAATATAGAAAATTTGAAGCCTTATGGCTAGATCCTTATGTTGTGCTCAACAACCATGGTGAAAATTCATATTTTTTAAAAAATATGAATGGAGAAACTCTAGAATTGCTAGTGCATGGACACTTCCTAAAACCCTATTTTTCATAAAAAAAGGGTTTATCCATTCACATTTATATTTCTAGTGCAAAACTTGTACAATCATTTTCCCCTTTTGTTCTATTTTTTGGTCTACCTAGAGATTCATGGATCCAAATAAATGGGTAAAAGTACAAACTTGTGTCACACTTTTATAAAGGAATCAACCAACACAAACAAAAATTCTCAACTTTGACCATATAAAAGTCATCTTTATGTTTTGAATTTCAAAATGATGTAAACTAATGAAATGCATAAATCTTGATGAAGTTTATTCCTATAATTTTTCAAAATTTTAAAAATTGTTTGGATATTCTTTATAAATTTAAGAGTAGATTTTGAATTGCTGAAAATTTCAAGAAAAAGTGATGTTGAGTTGACATAAAAAAAATAGAAAATAACTTAATTTTCCCTTGATTTTTTTTCCGAATAGACAACTTCAATATCTAGTGCATGGAAAAAAATTTAAATTTTCACGTATATTTTCCTTGCAATAATGTGTTAAAGTCAAACATAACAGATTTTGATAGTTTTCATTTGACGTCAACTATTTTCTATTTTTTATCCTTTTCAAAAAAACAAATTGTGCTCCTTTGCAGAAGATTCTCTCCTCTAGTGCACCATATATTTTTCAAATTTTTTAATATGTTCTAGTTTTTATTTTTATTTTGAATCAACCTCATTTTTTTATTTCAACAACCTACTTGCATTATTTAAAAAACTAAAACTAATCAAAATATCAAAAAAAATTATTTGGACTCTTCACTTTGAGCTCTATAAAAGGGTATTTTTAGTTTAATGAAAATATCATTCTAACTAAAGAAATATCATGTTCAAGTCGAAAGTTTCAGAAATTTTTGAAAAAACATGAAGTGGATTCCAACAAGTATGCCACATAGACAATTTTGGATGAAAGGATTTTGACCCAAACCCTTTTTCCTGAGACCCTTTTAGTAAAACACTTGCATACAAATTGAGTAGCATTTTAAAGCAAAAAAGGGGAAAAAAATGTTGTTTGGGTGAAAGGGTTTCACCCGAAACTCTATGTGCCACATATAAGCCACGTAGTTTTGGGTGAAATTGTTTCACTTGAAATTGTTTAGGGTGAAACTGTTTCACTCGAAACTATTTTGTTGGTTGAAAGTGTGACACATGTTGTTCTTTTACCCAAATATGGACCCAAATAAATATTTAATGTGGCTAAATGCATATCTTAAAGATGTTCCACAAATAAATATTTATTTTACATTAAAATATGTTTTTCTTGTGCAAGATCTACAACACTCTTTTCATATATTCTCACTTGTTGTATGCATTTTAGAATGGTCAATCAATGAAATACATCATCATAGACATCAATTAAACCACATGAATCTTGAGCATGCTCTTGTGCTCCATCAAAACACCTATAATAACATTTAACATGACCACCATCTCAAGTAATAACTCCTCTCACCATCCAATATGCCACCTATGAAAGAAAATGAACAAATTACTAAGGTGAAAACGCACCAAGACAAAGAAAAAAAACATCAAATACAAGTGATAAAAAGGCTCTAAGTCACTACCAAATGAAAAAACCCCACATCAATAGAAATAAAAAGCATAGAACATGCCAATCCATCCAATCATCCATACCTCTTGGTCGTACATATTCAAATTCTAGCCTTTTACACATTTTGATCTAGTGAAATTCCTAAAAATCCTAGTCTTGCAAGGGTCTATTGTTAGATTTTTCTTTAGGGCCTTTAAAAACCCTAACATTCATCAAAACCATAGGACCTACGAGAAACCTTCTCCCTTTTCTTATGTTTGATAGTTAAACTATAACCTAGGTCTCCTAGTTTTTAAGTTACAACTTTGAGGCCTTTATCTCGTGTGTTTATTAGCTCCTTCCCTATAGTCTCGAGTGGTCCCATTACTATCATGTGATTTTAAATTTCCACTAAAATATTTATTCTCTGCTAGGTTCCACAAGATGCATCAACATTTCAGGCAGTTTCTTTGGTTCGTTGAAGCTCTTTATGCTATCATTATTCTCCCTACGAACCTGCAAAATACTCTTTTGCTTCCTGATGCCACTAACTTATTTGGCTCATGAGCCAATCAAATCATGAGCTTTATTTTGTATAAATAAATTAATTCTTTTAGTCAAGCCCCATTTTCTATCGTTCATTGTCAACCCCTCTTTTCTCCAGTAGCTTTAAGCTGTTTATTAAAGAACATGCAATTTAAACCCTTATAAGTTGTGCAAAGCATATGCATCATGGGGCCTTTATTCCAAAAATATTTGGCTTTGTGAATAATAAAAAATATTTTTTATTGATCAATAAACATGGGTCTTACTTTTTCACGCTAGCTATAACCTTCACAGGGTGATATTGAGCCAAGATTTTTTCCTTTGAACTCCCAAAATTGTGATGCATGACCAGTTCCATTTACTTCTAATGTTTCGTGGAGGAATACATTATTGGAGGAAGCCTTAAATATTTTAATTTTTTTCTCGTGAATACCTAAAGTGATGACACGTGTTTGAGTGTTGTGTAAAAAAAAGGCTTTCTCTTTGTGAAAAAGGTTTCAAATCCTCACGATCACCATCAATCTCTGGAGATCACTATGCACATTCAAAACAAAAAAATGACTACTACTATTCACGTGTTTGAGCATTTGGCAACATTAATGGTGGATTTCATATTTGTCTACTAAATACTTGAGGCTAATAGCATAATTACATCATTTCTCATTACTCAAAGCACAAAGAGAAGGTATCAAAGTGAAATTTCTATAGGATTCCAGGCGAATGAGGATGTTCATGGTGAAATTAGGGCTTCCAATATATGATAAACAAGTAAGTAAATTTGACTATCTTTATGCAATTTGGGCATAAGGGGGTATTTTTATCTAGTTTTATAGATTTAGAAAGAAATTTAGGGCTTTGAAAGGGTAGGTGTTGTGTAGAATTTTACAAAAATCTTCTTTAAAGTGTAAAATTTTAAACCCTAGTTTTACGAACATTAAAAACCTAAGAGAAGAATTATGGCTAGAACTTCAAGGGGTGTCAAGAGGGGATTTTATGATGATATAATCATTTAATTTCTTGGGTCAGCTAAAAGACCTAAGTAGCGCATGGGTATGGAATTTTAGCAGATATGGTTTTAGATAAAAATGAGAATTGTAGAGACCCCATAATTCCAACCCAAAGACATGCCCTATTTAAATATGCCTTCGAAAAATCCCTAGCAGATAGAACTATTTTTTATATATAAAAATTAGGGCTAGGAAGGTTGGTGGTGCCCAACGTATTTGCAATTGTTGAGCTAATTAGGGAAATTTTACAAGCTTACAACCTTAAAAAGAGGAGATTATTTTCAATGGGTCAAAATTTCTTAATGTACCTAGATAGAGCTTATATTTCCAAGGATTTTAATCTGAACCCTAATGTCTAATTACCTATAGACTTGGGATCCTTCACCAGAGAATACCAAAAACATAGTCACATCTATTGGGTAAAGTGGCCACCATGTTTTAGGCATAGAGGGCCTAACATAGAATTGATAAAGTTTTCTAGTGGAGAAATAGAACCCTTCATCTATGACATCTTTTATGACTACTTTGTAAAGACGTACTTCTCATTGTGTCAATTTTTTTCCCTAGAAAATAATATTTAGATGCCAATGAGTCTAATGGTTTTGGTTATTGATGTTTAGAGTAGAGATGTGAATAAACCATATGACTATGCTAGCTACATTGAAAAATAAATTCATAAATCCTTGAGCTCACTCAAAAGGATAGCAACATAGCACATTTCAAATGATACTCTCTTCTATCAAATCATTTTATTTAGTGGAGTAGATATCTAGTCCCACTACTAGAAAATTAGGGCCATGGATGAGTAGAAAAGAATGCTACCAGTTTAGGAATGGACATATATGGAAAACAGTTTGAGAAGTTGAACTATTTATTTTTTGAAGAGTTTTTGTCAGAATAGTTCTTAGGAAACTTGGATCAGCCTGTGGATTGGAGGTTGCCAAGTGAGGTGATCAAATTTTAAAGGCCAAGAGACCTTCTCCTAGAGAAGGAGAGAAATAACATTTGGGATAATTAGTTTTTCTATATTGATTAGAGTATATGGTGTTAGAGTAATAGGTTAATTAATTGATTTAATCATGTTGATTAATTGATTAAGTCACCTTTACTTTATTTTTCACTTAAGCTAAACTTAGGCCCATTAATAATTAATTAATTATTAATATTAATTACTCACCTTTAGGGTTTTGATCTCCTTTCATAAGGATTGATCTTATTGTAATTATTCACTTGTTTTATGCATTTTTGCTTCACGGCTTGCAGAGCACCCTTGTTGTGTTTTCTTATCTCTTCTACGTGACATGTTATTTTCTTGTAGGTGTTCACTAGGTTTTGTGAGGATGTATTTCTAAACTTCAACATGGTATCAAAGCTTCAGATTTGCCACTTCCTATTCATTATTTAAGGGATCCTATTCTGAAAGTGACATTTTTGTGCATTTTGAGATAATTTGGACCTCACCATTGTGTTCAAAACACTTGAATCAATCAAGATTGACCTCTATTTTGTCAAAATTGGCTTCATGGCGTCAGATTTGTGAGGGTTTGAAGATACAATCATTTTTTGTCAGATTTGGAGGTGGGCAAAAAATTTGGGCACTTTCAACCGAAATGAACACCACCATTATGTTAAGGACAACCAAAAACCTATAAATCGCCTATCCAATCATTGAAATCTAGGTTGGGAATGTTCTACAAGGAATTTTTTTTGCTATAAAGATCCATACGGATTTGTACAACATTAATTGTAGGGTTTGTACATTTTTGGGCTCTGCAAAAATCATCGAGTGGATTTTTTTTTTAAAAATCTTATTTTTTTGTTTTGGTGGCACGCCACCCCAATTCTACCACTAGCAGTGCTACATAGGAGGCACAACCCACTAGTAGCCTAGGCACCACTCAATCAACGCATCACCCCACTCGCAGCTCTTCAACGACAACCACTGGTTTTAGCCACCCCCGCACTGCCTCCACTCTGCAAACTACACACCCACTGCTCTGCTCAGCCTAGGCACCAGCAATCGGTCTGCTAGGTGTCCAGGGGATTTTTTTTTACCCCCAACCTTCTTCTCAAGCCTTAATAGGGTAGTTTCCGATTTTTGGCCATAAATTGAGAAAATGATACTCATTTTTTGAAAACAAGATATCACCAAAAATCTTCTTGTGAGAATGACATAGTGGTAGGGGTTTTGTCAACAAATTTTTTTGTTGTGCTGCTATTGTTTCTAGTCAAAGTTCGAACATGCCTTTTGTACTCCTGAGGGTGTAACTTTTGCATACGAACTCCAATTTTCACAAATGAATAGGCATCAAAAAGGTGTTCAAATGCTCTTTTCAAATATGTAGTTTATTTCATTAGAAAATTTACCAAGTACATATAGATTTGTCTAAAGTTATTTTTTCTTTTACAAGCTTTCCCACTTTCAAATTTGTACAGGGGTTTGGTT
Source organism: Sequoiadendron giganteum (assembly GCA_007115665.2). Lineage (NCBI taxonomy): Eukaryota > Viridiplantae > Streptophyta > Pinopsida > Cupressales > Cupressaceae > Sequoiadendron > Sequoiadendron giganteum. Next base: position 620,641,994 of record CM021100.1, read on the forward strand.
TTTTGTGTTGTGGGGGGTGTTTTCTTATTGGTTTTTTGTATATACACATCAAAAACCAAAAAAAACTTCTATTAAACACATTCAAAAATTAAACATCATGACAAAAACCTCTTCAGTTGAACGTATTTCCCCACACAATTATCACACCTGGAAGGCACAAATGACTAGATTTCTCATGTCAAAGGGGTTATGGTCCTATTTGGATGAGAATCAACCTCCTTTGACATGTCCATTTGAGGTTCTACAACACAAAAATAGGATGGATGAGGCTATGGGTTTGCAATCAATACATATTTTAGATAGTTTTCTTTTTCACTTGGAGGGTTGCACAACTCCTCGAGATATGTGGACTAAGTTTCATGATCTTTTTGGCACCATTAATCAATTTAGGGTACTTCAGATTGAGGCAGAACTAACCACCTTGGTACCTGATTCTTTTCTATCTATTGAGGATTTCTTGATAAAATTCAAATCACTCAGATCATTGTTACAGGGTTGTGGTAAGAACAAAATAGACACTGAGTGTATATACCTAATTTTATCTAAGCTTCAAGGTTCATTTCAGATATTCTTTTCTACATTATACTCCACCATGGATGCTTTGGGTCCATAATTTACCATGCCTACCATTAAGGTATTTTAGGATCGGTTGACATGTGAGCAAGCCAAGCTAACACAATTGGATGCTCTTCCAAGATAAAAGAACCAAGCATTAGTAGCTCAGACATCTTAAGGGAAGCATAAGAAAAAATAGAGGCCGAAGATAGATTCAGTAGACAGTGAGAGTTCCTCCAAGCCACCACCTAATTCTAATTCCAAACCACAATCCAACCCTAAATAGGGTAAATCTTCTAAGTCTTTTGAGTCTTCCTCCAAGAATAAGAAGAAAATAGGTGATCCTTGTAGTTTTTGTGGCAAGGGAGGTCATCCAATTTCTAGGTGTTGGAAGTGATTAAAGGCTTTAGAGAAGGCCATGCAATAGATTATCACCTCACATCAGTCACCTTCCTCTCACACAGGGAAATTTCATGCTCTTTTTGCATGAGCATTACCTTCATGATCCACTTGGATTCTAGATTCTAGTGCTTCTCACCATATGACACACACTCTCAAGTCTGTCACCACACTTTCCCATTATGGCACTTCATAGATTGCTATTAGTGACTCTACACAACTTACAATTATGGGTTCAAGTTTTGTTTCATTGGATGGTGGGTGTCTTCAGGACGTACTTGTTGTTCTTGAAATTTTGTAAAACCTCCTTTCCATTTATCATATTTTCCATTCAGGCACTGGTAAGACAATTGAGTTCTCACCACATGATGTGGTTATTTAAGACCTACATGATCCTGATTTGGTTGTGGCTAATGGGAGTGTTGATTCTACATCCCGCTTATACAGATTTGATGGCTTTGAGAGTATAGATGGTTCAATTTCATCTCTTATACCACATGCAACACAATGAGTTGGATTTGGCATGATCATTTTGGCCATGTCAATTATAGATATATATAGTAGATGAGCACACAGGCACTTGTGATTGGGCTCCCACATATTTCTTGTACTGATGGTTTTTGTCGAGGTTGTGTACTTGGAAAAAATCACCATGATTCTTTTCCTACAAGTAGAACCACACATGTTAAGGCACCCTTGGAGTTGGTACATAGTGAGCTCATGTCCTTTTTGACTTCTTCATTTTCAGGGGCCAAATATGTGCTCACATTTATTGATGACTTCTCCAAATGTAAATGGGTGTACTTTGTTAAGTAAAAGTTTGATGTCTTTGATTCATTTAGGATCTTTAAGACATTTGTGGAGAAGTAGTTTTGTCTTTCTGTTAGGAGGATACACATAGATAATGGGTGGAGTTTTTTAATCAAGATTTCAAGGAATTTTGCACTGAGCATGGTTTGCAGCATCAGTTTATAGTACCTTACACCCCTCAATAGAATGGTGTTACTGAGAGAAAGAACAAGACTTTATGGGAGATGACCAATTGTATGATACAGTCATGGTCTATGGATTTTTGCTGAGCATTAGGAATAAATTCCCAAGCCTCACTACCAAAAAAATAGAATGTAGAAACATCAAGCTTGACATGGATCCAAGCCTCCTTAGGATTCATGTGTCATAATGCCTTATGAGGTATCCGATTCTGAATATAATTAGCACAACTGACTGCCTCAACCCTTTGTTGGCTATTGTGAGGATGTTAAGGTGTACAGGTTGTTTGATCCTAATTTGAGAGAGTTCTTGTTTCGGTGAGATTGTCCAGCTTGATGAGTGCTTTCCTCACATGGATTCTTCATCACTAGCTTCTCCCTCACTACCTACTCCTTCCACTTCATCTCTTGAGGATGATGCAAATGATGATCCACCATCCCCACCACCACTAGATACGAAAAATTTTCCCAAGTGGGACCGCTTTACTATAGAGGTAGCTTGATATTTGGTAGGTGATCCTTTAGATTCTCATCGTACATGTGCACAAAAATCAGGTGCTAGTCTTTTGATTCATGCCATTTCAGATGATCCTCAGAGATTTTCAGAGGCGAAAAGTCACCCTGAGTGGGATAGGGATATGGAGGAGGAGTATTCTTCTTTGATGAAGAATAATACTTGGGCTCTTTGTCATCTTGCTAAGGGAAGTAAGTTGGTTCGGTGCAAGTGGGTGTGCCGTACCAAGTTTTATGCAAATGGTTCAATAGATAAATATAAGGAACATCTTGTTGTGAAGGGGTTTTCTCAGGATGAGGGTATTGATTAATTTGAGACCTTTTCTCTTGTTGCTAGGATGAATTCTATTTTCTTTGTACTATCACTAGCAACTTCACAGGGATGGATAGTTTTTTAGATGGATGTGAAGAGTGACTTCTTGTATGGGGAACTACATGAGGAGATCTATATGGAGAAGCCTAGGGGTTTTATGTAGGACACTTATTTGGTTTTTAGACTTTGATGTTCATTGTATGGTCTCAAACAAGCCCCTCGAGCTTGGTATGAGAAGATGAAATCTTTTTTCTTTCCTCTCACTTCACACACTGTAATTTTGATCCCACAATGTACATTCAACATCATGAGGGTGATCTTTTGATCCTTGTGCTATATGTTGATGATCTCAATCTTATAGGTAGCTCATCCTCTATGATTCAGAGTGTTCAAAAATCTTTGAGGGAGCAGTTTATGATGAAAGATCTCAGTCTTTTGCACTATTTTCTTGGTCTACAGGTTATTCAATCTTCAAATGGAATTTCCATATATCAGAAAAAGTATGCTCTTGATATGCTCTAGATATTTGGCATGCTTGATTGCAAGCCTTCCCCCACACCATTTCAGTCAGGTGTTGTTATATCTTCCACTTGCTCTACTCCTTCAGTAGACTCTACATTATATAAGAAATTGGTTGGCATTTTGTTGTACCTGATGCATTTGCATCCCGATCTTTCCTTTGCGGTGGGTCTTTTCTCTAGGTTCTCCCATGATCCACATGAGATCCATTGGAAAGTTGTCAAACATATCTTGAGGTACATTCAGCGCACCACACAATATGGCATTCACTACACATCAGGAGCCCCTCACATTACTAGCTTCACTAACTCAGATTGGGCTAGTGATGTCAATGATAAAAAGTCCTCTTCTGGATTTTTTTTTGCCTTGGTTTTGGTCCTATCACATGGTCTTGCAAGAATCAATCTTCTATTGCATTATCATCTACAGAGTCTGAGTACTAAGAAAAGATGTTAGCTAGTCAGGAGATTTTATGGCTTCAACAATTGATGATAGAGTTTGGGTTTCATCCTGATAGTCCCACTATTATTTTGTGCGAAAATCAGAGTGCTATACACATTTCTTGCAATCTAGTAGAGCATCAACATATGAAGCACATTGAGATCCAAATGCACTTCATCACGCAGTGGATTCAGGATGGTTTTCTCATCTTCGAGTACATTCCTATAGAGGCACAGGCTGAAAAAATCTTCACGAAACCTTTGGCATTGCCACACTATCTTTAGTTGTGATTGATGCTTGGGGTAAAGGAAGTTATCCTTGGGCGGTCTTTTTGAGGCCTTCCTTCCTTCATATCTTTTTGCATGCTTTCATCTCTTTTTGGAGAGGAGTTTTTTCCCATTGGTTTTTCTCCTTTTCTCTACTTTACAAAGATTTGGTTGTATTTGGGCACCTCATCGGGCCTTTTTACCAGGACCCATCTTTTCTTTCATGCATATGTCCTTAGTTTTTTATCTTCTCCCTAAGTTCATCTTAAGAGGGGTGTTAGAGTAATAGGTTAATTACTTAATTTAACCATGTTGATTAATTAATTAATTCACCTTTACTTTATTTTTCACTTAAGCTAAACTTAAGCCCATTAATAATTAATTAATTATTAATTACTCACCTTTATGGTTTTGATCTCCTTCCATAAGGATTGATATTATTGTAATTATTCACTTCGTGTTTTATGCATTTTTCTTCACATCTTGCAGAGCACCTTTGTTGTGTTTCGTTATCTCTTCTATGTGACAGGTTATTTGCTTGCAGGTGTTCATTGGGTTCTATGAGATTGCATTTCTCAAAATCAACATATGGGTCCTCAGTTACACCTCATGTGAGCCCTAAGAATATACTAGAGAAAATTAACTTTTTTAAATCATATGAAAATTAAATGAGTTCGATAAGACTTGTTTTAGGAACAACGAGAGACATGTAATTCTCCCATCTCTAGTTGCATTTTCAGATTTCCAAGTTACATGAAAGGAAGGAATGGAGTTGTTGTTGGTCAAGCTATTTCCTTATAGAATCAGGGTGGAAAAGGTTAAGAGGTGTGACCTAGATAATTTCATCCATGATAAAAGAACCATCTTCAAGTTTACACCCTTCTTGCATGAGCATGGTAGTTTTGAAGATCAAATAAAAAATTGTTCCACACAAAAAGAAGATGCAAAAAGAAGAGAATTATGGGTAAAAATTTAAGTTGCTAAGACAAGGAGGAGGCAGGCTGATCCATCATATGAGGCATCATTTTCACATATCAAGTATCCCATAGTGAGAATGATAACAATGTTGGACAATGCTAACATATTGCTTTCAGATGTGACTACTCCCCCATCAAGTACTTCTAGCCCCTCAACTTCTCAAAGGGATGCACCACCAAGTCCCCAATACATTACCTCTCTATACCAGATAGATACTTCATCTAGACATTTACTTGATTATCCTATAGGCCCAGATGAATTTTTTGATGATATACATATAATATAGGTGATACATCCCCTACATAGGGTTATAATTGAGAGACCCACTAATGATAGACTAATCATCACTTTTGAGATTGGTGGGAAGATTTTACATGATATCAAGGCTCAATCTTTCACTAAATTTATGCAAGATGATCAATTCACCACTACCAAGGAGTTCAAGGACTTTTTCCTTAAAAATAAGGGTGAGGAGCTACAAACAAAAGTGGGACAAGAACATTACAAAGGAATTAAAAAAGGAAATTATTGTAGAATTATGGGACAATGTGAATAAAGAAATGGATTCTATGACTCAAAGGGGTAGAGAGTTGGTGAGAGGTGCATGAGGCCTTATCTTACTAGGATGGATATTTCATATGTCATTGCATTTGACACCATCAGATGGCAAGGAAGAGAGAGCCTAGTTTTGAATTTAGAGGAGCACGTTGATGCCCTCTATTTTGGGTAAGGATTTAATCCAAGGCATGAGACCTTTGCTATATGGTCTATTTTCCCAAAGACCAACAAACCCTAGGTAATACATGATCCTAGTGAGATCATTGGAAATTAAATAGTTACAATAATAGGGGAAACAAGTGTAACCCAAGAAGATTCCCTTATAGTGAATACAACCCTATTCACTAAAGAAATGGTGAAGAAATTACAAGGGGACTTGGATAGGGAAAAACCATAAATCTAAAATTGTAAAAATATTTGAATATGGATACATGGTTATTGCCTCCTCCATAGGTAGTCATTGAGGCCCAAGGATCGCAAGAAAAGGAAAGCTTAACCCTTGAGGTTAAAATATTAAAAGAGGAGCTCAAGCAGAGTAGGGAAGAGGCTAGTTTGGCAAAGGAAGGAGCAAGTAAAAATGTGTCTGATCTAGCTTGCTAATATTTTGGGCCATAAGTTTTCAAATAATTTGAGCCAAATAGACAAGGTTTGGGACAACTATAGAATCTTAAGGGATGCATTTACTATCCATACTCAAGCAGGAGTCAAGATAAGGTGCTTTCAAGTTACTTGGGCCCTTGGAGTTACCTTATTAAAAATTATTACTAAGAGCTCAATTTTTAATTGCAATATGATTTATAATATTATTTGTAGATCTAATGTTTTGGATGATAGTATTAGTCATCATATTAGGTAAGATAATATTATGGGAAGAGAATTGAATAATTTTGAGGGTTTTGAGGAATTCCATACGTCTTCTATTTTAGGTGAGGATGGAGAGATCAAATTCGACGAGTGGATAACAAGTTTTACTAATTGAAACAAAAGAAAATAGGTGAGGGTTATCAAAATGGGGTATGATGGACTTATCTTCCTCTATTTCATTAGGAAATGAGATCCACACAAATAATTGTTTTACAACCCTTAGGTGAGTCAACTCAAGGTGTGAATCTATAGATTTCCTTTTTGTGTCAAGATGAGGGTCATGGTCAAACAACACTTTGGAGAGGAAAACTAAAAATAGTAAATCAACATGAAATTGCAATCTAACACTTGGAATAGCAAGATTAAACTCAATACTGATAGAACTAGAAAACACAATGTAGATTAGAGAAGAGAAAAAGCATGTGTACCAGTCACCAAAAGTTAGCTTCTGAAGCTAATATGCAACTCATTCACCCAGGGGTGAATGGATCCTAAGTTAGGGTTTTTATGCAACCTTCGAGAGTCTCTTCTATAGATCTAAATATTCCAATTTTTCTAGGTTTAAGGTTCCAAAATTTGGACATAAATTGTGTAGATGAGTTTTTGTGAAATGACAACTTTAATGAAAAATTCTTCAATTTTTCTCTTCAAGAGATCTCCAATATTTCTTCCACCTAAATCTGCAATCACAAATCAAGAGGGAAAAATGTTTTGTTTTTGGTGAATGGGGGTTTTCCTTGGTAAAATCCCATTTTGGCAATCAAACCTTGAAATGAAATGAAACATGAAAGAGGGAATGAAGAATGAACAAAGCAATGTTACCACTCAACAAACCCTTGTGTAAACCTTAGAATGTAAATTTGCAACTTGCATGAAATGGATTCAATAGATGCGGATCTTGAATCTTGAATCTTGACTTGAAATAGCTCTTTGAATGCTTGAATGGATCATAAAACCTACATCACCATATTAGATCAAAAAAAATGCATGATGCAAGAAGACATTGACATGAAAATTGGATCTTGATTACTGTAATAAATCTTCAATAATTACTCTCTTGAATGCCTTGAATTGCACCTGAAATCTCAAAAATTCTCTTGAAAATATTAGATTGCTTAGATCAAAATTTCTTGGTGAAACATAGTGAAATAACCTTATATTTATAGGTATGTATCCTTGATTTTCTAAAATTCAAATATCACAAGCTGACATTGAAATATAGATTTGAATATGTTAAAATACCACCAAAAACATAATTTTAATTTAGGTCCTAGTTCTAAGGGAGGACCTATTCATCCATGGGTGAATGGGTCTGAGGTCCCTAAACTTGGGACACACATTGCTCAATGAGAAGTGTTATGTTAAGGCATTAATGAATTTCAGGTTTCCTCTTCAAAAAATGTAATTAAATAGGCTTGGCAAATGAATTAAGGGGTCCAATTAAGGAAAATTAAGCTCAATTAATTAAAGGATCCCTAAATACGTGTGAAAGTGTAAATGGGTACACTTTACAACACTAAATTAAGGCACCTCTTCTTGCTTGACCTTTTCCTTTTTAGATTTCACCTCCATCTCTTGATCCTCTTTACTCTGCAACCTTGCATCTTCATCACATCTTGCTGCTTCAACTCCTTTCTTCTTGTTATTGGTTGCCTCTTCACCATTTTTTTTCTTCTCATGTCTCATAGACACCCTACTTCCTTGCATCATAATTCTCCTTGTCCTGCATTGTTTCTCATGTTCTTCTATCATAGGATTCAAACTAAAATTAACTCCATTCTTCTTTATCTTATACCTATTTTATCTTTCATCATATAAAGAAAACTTATCATGTATCCATGACATCCCCAACAATAGATGACACACATTCATAGACACAACATCACACAAAATCGTATCTTTATATGCACCTATCTAAAATTCAACCCTAGATTGCTCTTTAACCAACAAAGTGTACTCACCATTCAACCAAGAAGCAAGATAAGGTGATTCATGAGGAAATATTTCTAAGTGCAACTTATCAACCATCTCCTGAGATACTAAATTATCTAAGCTAACCAAATCCACCATCATAGTACATACCTTACCTTGACATTTGCACCTGGTTTTGAAAATTGTATTCCTCTATAGCATCTCTTCCTATGTTGATCCTCTGCTTGCCATGATGTCCTTCCATCTTCCACTGATCTATTCGCTATCACTCTGATACCACTTTGATGCAGAGACAGGGGACTCAAACCAACTCAAACCATTCACCTGCCTATTAGAGGCATCTAACAAGATTAAGATGGCCAATTGGACCAATCCAACTCACTCACAAAATCTAAATCCAAACAGGTGTGTAAGTCCCTTTGAAACACCTAAAAAGGCTTCTAGCTCTCAAAACCATCAAAATGGACATATCCTTTTGAAGAGGCCGTACAAAGGCCAACCAAACATCAAATGAGACTTTTCATAGATCCCAACACTTTTTCCCAAAAGATCTCACAAGGTTTCTTTGTGCCAACATTGAGAAACATCACACTGCCCCTATTTTTAGGACACTAAAAAGCCAAATTTTACAAAGGAGGTCCTTCACAAACATCTTCCTCTTACTCAAACACATCAAAAACTCTTAAGAAATGTTACAAAACAACAAATTCCATGATTTATTTGCCATTACAAAGCTTTCTTGGTGCTGATCTTGCAAACCCTTAATTCTTATGCAAATACCAAGGGTTTGATGCAAACCTCATCTCCAAGGCTCAAGTAACACAACCAATGCTTCAAAATATTTTAAAATAACCTGCACACACCCTTCAAACCTTCTCAAGACCCATTCCTTCATTAACTTGTCAAAACCCTATCATGGTTCCACATTTTCACAATGAACATCATTGTTCCAGCCTAGAACATCATCTCCCAGCCCTATAAACACCTTAACAAGACTTCCACAAAGCATAGAAACATAAATTAACATGGTACAGACCTTTCCTCCGAGTCACAGGTCACCAAAATAGGAGGAAAGGCTCCATCACTAAATAAAATGAAAACTCGGACCCTGCTAGTCTGTTGTAGGTAGTGCAAGGAAAAGAGGGATTTACTTCTACAAAAAATCAATATGAGACTTCAAAAATTATTGAATGGAAACACTATCACATATTATCACATTATTATGTGATTTTTGAGCCCAATGGTGCCCTTTTTGAGCCATACACTGTCAAAAACCCAAGCAAAATACTGAAAACACAGAATTTAGAAGTTGAAACAGAACAAATACTCAAAAATGCTTTGCATTAACCCCTCATTCAGGCTTGGAAGAACTTCTTATACATTTCTTGACTCCAACCAACTCCTCCATCATGCCTAACTTCCTTTAACAACATTTTAGACTCTAAAGACTCATTACACTCATAAATGGCAATTTTGACAACTTGTTAAATATCAATAATTACAATTTTTATATTTTTCATTTGAGTGACCTCCCAAGTCCCAAAGCACATTATAAATGGTCTGATTAGACCTTATTATGAAAAATAATTATAAAAATAACCATATCACCTATTTATCTACTAATGACCTCCAAGACTAAATTTTGCATCAACTAGGTGTAGGTTCATTTTGATTGCTTTGTTGTGGTCTTAATTGTTCGGGTTTAAGAGGTAATTTAATTAATCCCCAATGTAAAAGAGTGTAAAATTCATTCTCAATATTGGATATATTTAATAGGCCATCGAAGGATTCAGGAGGATCATGCTTCCTTTGTTTCTGAAATCTGTAATGTTCATGCAGTTTTGGTTTCTTCTTCATTGGTTTGATAAATTTTTGGTAATCCATTACATCTTCTAACTTCAAGGCCTTTCCTTTTTCATTAAAGGATCTATTAGGAGTAGTAATGTGATCAAAATTTCTGTTTTCATAGGTGGGGAAGATATTTAAGCCTAGTTGGGGAGAGGAAAATTTGATTTTAATAATATGAACCAAGCTATATATAAAATCTACTCCTTGTTCATGCTTAAGTAGCTTTCTCATTTTCCCTATGATAGGAATGGAATTACAAGAAATATGTTTGTTTCTCACAAAGTCTTGCAAACATTTTAATTCTTCAATTATCTTCCTTATTTTCTCTTGAGAGGAATAAGCAACCATTTTTTCAACTTCATGCACATTATTTGTAGGTAGGGAAGTCATTGGAAATGAGGTGTTAAGGGTATGATCCATAGTGGGTTGATTAGTATCAACACTATGGGTAAAAGAGTTGGAAAACACATGATCCACTATGAATGGTGTATCATGGGATGACATGATTCTTAAACTATGTCTCACCACAGTATTGCTAATAGGACACCAAGTTGTGAAGCTCATACAAGTTTCAAAAAATCGGTATGCACCCAAAATGTAAAATAGGCAAGATGCAATCAAATATACGAAGATGTAAAGTGCAATGCAAATATGTAAAAGCAATTTTCAGATTTCAAACAAGATAGTTTTCTAATTATGCTATCTAAAAACCTGAAAATGATGTCTTGTAAATGCAATTTTGAATTCACACAATGCACTAAATTTATCAAATGAAGCTTAATATGATCAATTCCAAGTAACATAAATTTTGTAAACTAAAACAAAAAAGTAAAAACAATAGAACAAAATACAAAAATAGATGTTTTAATGCCCAAAAATTTAGGAAACAACCCTGATCAGGGACTCATTCGCCCCTGGGCGAATGGGTCCTAGCTTAGGGTTTTGAATTATTTTTTATAGATTTTTGAGTTTATTCTTGTGGTTTTCAGATTCTGGTTTCAGACACTGAGTTACAATTTTCAAATTAGCTTGAATGTAAATGCAAAATATGACTAAATGATAACTTAGGAGAGTTAATTTGAAATGCAATTTTGATTCAATTTTGTAATGCAAATGAATGATGATGCAATGTTATGTAAATGCTTTGTAAAATGATTGATTTTTTTAATATTTCCCAGATTTTAAGAGATGCAAAAATGCAATCCTAAAACCCTAAATCAGATGCAAACTAATGCAATTTAAACAAACCTAAATGAGATTCAATGAAAATGAAAACGAATGCAAGATCTAGATCTAGGGTTGAAATATACTGCAAATTAGAAAGAAACAATGCTCAAATGGTCGGGTTCACCAAAATAAAATGAAGAAAAATAGGGTATGATGTACCTATCTTCCTCTATTTCATTAGGAAATGAGATCCACACAAGGAATTGTCTTGCAACCCTTAGGTGAGTCAACTCAAGGTGTGAATATGTAGATTTACTTTTTGTGTCGATATGGGATCTTGGTCAAACAACACTTTGGGGAGAAAAACTAAAAATAGTAAATCAAAACCAAATTGTAATCTAACACTTGGAATAGAAAGATTAAACTAAATACTAATAGAACTAGAAAACATAATGCAAATCAGAGAAGGGTAGAAGAATGTGTACCCCTCACCAAAATTCAGTTTCTGAAGTTGATCTGGGACTCATTTTCCCAGGTGCGAATGGGTCCTGAGTTAGGGTTTTTCTTCAACCTTCAAGATTCTCTACTACAGATCTAAATCTTCCAAATTTTCTAGGTTGCAAGTTCAAAAAGCTGGAAATGAATTCTATAGAAGATTTTATGTGAGATGAAAAATTTTATGAAATTTTTTACAACTTTGACAACTTCACCTAAATCTGAAATCACAAATCAAGAGGGAAAAATGTTTTTTTTTTGGTGAATGAGGGTTTGCCTTGGTCAAACCCCGTTTTGGTAATCAAACCTTAAAATGAAATGAAAAATGAAAGAGGGAATGAAGAATGAACAAACCAATGTTACCACTCAACAAACCCTTGAATAAACCTTGGAATGTAAATTTGCAACTTGCATGAAATGGCTTCAATGGATGTGGATCTTGAATCTTGAATCTTGACTTGAAATAGTGCTTTGAATGCTTGAATGGATCATGAAACCTACATCACCATATTAGCTCCAAAAACATGCATGATCCAAGAATATTTTAACATGGCAATTGGATCTTGATTGCTTCAGTAAATATTCAATAATTCTTCTCTTGAATGTTTTTAATTTCTTTTGAAATCTCCAAAATTCTCTTGAAAATATTAGATTTCTTAGATTGAAATTGCTAGGTGAAATGTAGTGAAATAACCTTATATTTATAGGTATGTATCCTTAGTTTCCCGAAATTCAAATATCACAAGACGACACTAAAATATAGATTTGAATATGTTAAAATACCACCAAAAACATAATTTAAATTTAGGTCCTAGGTCTAAGGTAGGACCCATTCACCCATGGGCAAATGTGTCCTAGGTCCCTAAGCCTAGGATACATACTGCTCAATGAGAAGTGTTATATTAAGGCATTAATGAATGTTGGGTTTCCTCTTTGGAAAATTTAATTAAATAGGCTTGGTAAATGAATTAAGCAGGCCAATTAAGGTAAATTAAGCTCAATTAATTAAAGGGGCCCTAAATAAGTGTGAGTGTAAACCGATAGACTTTACAACACTAAATTAAGGCACAACTAAGTCCAAATTTACTAGGAGGGACCAAACAAGTGTGAAAATGTAAAAGGGACAAATTTTTCTACACTACACTAATATTCTCACTCCTATGTATAATAAGATAAATAATAATGTATTAATTGATGTAGAAGAAACTAAACCTAGGTATGGATTTTCTCTCCAAGTTGGAATACAATATGATAGGATTTTTTGAAATGGTTTAGGTTTTGATAGGTGGTGACGACAAGGTTCATATGGTTAAGGATATCCAATTTCTCCTACCCAGAGGTGGCATGTCATCAAAGAATGGTGAAGACAAAGATAAGGATGGTGTAGAGATTTGAGTTTTGTTCCAATCTATCATCACCGACTAGCATAATGCAACATCAAAAAATAAAGAAGGGAATATCAAAAATTTCTTGTCACCTTCAGGGAGCAATTTTGAAGAAATAAAATCCATATGCCAATATAAATGCTCCAAAATATCTTCAAGTACCTTTCTAGTGGTTACTCCTTATTGATAAATTAATTTTATCCTTATGTAAAACTATCACTACTTAAGTTTTGTCTTTAGTGTGATAAGAATTTAATGAGACTTCTTTCTTTTTGCTTCCCTTGTGTCTATAAAAGGGAACTCTGAAACTCATTCTAGAGATTATAGTGCTTAGGTTTTGAGTAAGTGTAAATGTATAGAATTAAGTCTTGTATAGTTATTCCTTCTGAAATTAAGACAAAAATTGTTTTAAATCCTTTTTGTAATAGAAAAAACAACATAATTTAGTGTTTTATATGAATACAAGTCATACTATTAATGTCTCTATATTGTAATATAACATATTTTGAATCTTAATAATCAAAGATAATTCAGGATTCTCATTGCACATCTGATCTGATGAATGTTTAACTATTAGATTTTGTTCAATTAAATGGATTAAAATTGCCTTCAATTGGATATTTAATGATATTGTGACTACAGTAGGGATCTTAAAGAAGATTAAAGTTATTGCCCATTTGCTAGTTTCTTATTGTACGGTAGTAAGATTGTAAAACCACTGAGTTAGTTCTTTAGTTTTTTATTTAGAATATTTATTTTATTTTTTGACTCTGTAATGGATAAGGCACTGATCAGGATAATTTACAGAACTCAAGCTTAGGTTGAATCGATTTAAATTTGAAATTAATACTTTATTTTTATGCTTATTCCATACTATTGAAAAATACATAGCTAATAAAGGGTTTTGAAGATGATTCAACCAATCGAGCTCATCGACTAAAAAATGTTAAGTGTGAAGGTCGTTGTTTGTTTTACATCATTGAAATCATTGTTATAATATGAGAAATGATGTGTAAAGGGGAAACCACCTTGGTTTTGCAGAGCCTAAAGTATAAAGAACAATTATAAAATCTCTCATATTCATTTTCCACTGATCTAAGATTTTTGGGTATATGATTTAGCTAATCCTTAGAGAAACTTGGATAATCATTTGGAAACACCAACACCTCTAAATTTATAAAGGATATCAATAGAACTCATGGTGAAAACATATCCAACATATAAACCACAATCAAAAAATCCATGTATAAAACATGTATATGAAGAACATACACATCTAGGAACCTCCAATACAAAATAGATCAAGGCATACCAAGTCTACCAATCAGCACTCATGCCAAGGTTAGACTAATAATAAAAACATGTAGTAACAAATAAAAACCACTATGATCCACACATGCAACAAAAAATAGCTACATAATATCTCACAAAAAGTCACCATAACTCTCCTAAGTCCACATTAAAAATAAAAATCATATCACATAACATATCCTACCAATACCTCAAAGTGCTAAGTTGTTCCAAGAAAGGTATTCTTCACAACTCCAACTAAAAAACCTTAACAACACCTAACCATTCAATATTATGGGTAAAATATATTATATGTATCTCATGTGACTAACATGATTGTGATCCTCTATAATCAAGGACTATTAAAATCAAAACCATTCTCAAAACTATGAATACAACCAATAACATCTCTTAGAATTATGATAAATAAATTCATAAATCAACTTATATGCACAAGGAGATAAACATGCCAAACACTCCTCAAATGAACCCTCTAGAACTAACAATAATATCTCAAGATCCATATCCATGAGAAGAAAAATATATGACATAATACATCTAAAAATAGGATGGGAAAGGGTGAGTGTGGGATCATGGGGGTCCAAAAAGTGGCGATATGACAAAAAAAAGGTTGATGACTTTTTTTATCCAAACTTGATGAAATGAAAAGGGGTTTATGGAGAAAATGGTGAGCTTTACACCAATATAAAACATTCCTTATTTTGAATTTAATAGATAATTATTATTGGTTTTCTACATGCATTATGACTAAAGTATTGATTGATAGGTTGATTGAAAAACATCTATAATTCTTAAATGATTTCAAAAAAATTGAACTCAAAATATACGAAACATTCTATGCTTCTCATACTATAGGATAAACATAAGAAGTGATTTTCATAAATTTTTTACCAAGTTATGGTCATAAAAAAAAAAAGTTTTAATATTTTTTAAAATTTCTAAGAAAAAAATTCATAACTAATTATTTACTTGCAAAAAAAATACAAAAAAATGTGGCACATCTGGGTATGTGTCCTCTACTTATATTGAAAGTAAAAATAAAATAAAAAATTCTTGTACTTAGGTTGGTCACACATACACCCGCTTTTTATTTTTTCCTAAAAATTTAGTATTGCTACATTGAAATTTCAAATTTTTACCATATAGATTTAATTTTTTCCAAAAAAAGGACTAAATCTTATAAACTAATTTTAATGTGCTACAAATTTTGTGCTACATATTTTTCAAATTATGTTAATAACCGATTCAATTTTTTATGTCAAGTTGCCTAACTCTATTTTTTTGAATTTTCATTACCATTTAATGGTCTAGTTTAGACCATCATGATCCTTCACTAACCCAAAATACTTATCCATAATGAAATCACATGCATATCTAGGTGAAGGATCCTATAACTTACAACCAAAACCTCCAAAGATTTACCATCTCAAAAAATATCTCTAGACTCAAGAGAACTCCAATCTTACCCAAGTCTTCAAGTACCATGAGCACAATAACTAATCAATTCACGTTGAACTCCAAATAGAAAATAAAACTCTTAAGAATCTCTCAAGAACATAACAAATATACTCAATACCAAGAGAACTATCTAAATCACTATCAAAGTTCCCACAATAATTTTATAAAATTTAGGAACACATAATGACAATATGATCTATCATCTCCTCAAAATAATATCATATAATATGATGAACATATATTTCCCCAAGATCACTTGTATCATGTCAATAATCTAATGCAAAATCAAGAATCTTCCAACACCAAATATTCTCTCAACCAAGGATCACCTATCAAAAATTGATAAATCATAAATTGACACCTCATCCAAAGACTCTAAGAATCCTTCATAGCTAACCAAGATGTCAACACCTCAAATCACCTAAAGATAACCATCTCATGTAAATGAAACTCAAGATATCAAGAACTCTCACTAAAAAAAGGAGGATCCAAGATCTCCTCCATGACACCAACATCCACTTTAGAATACCATCCATTACTAGGTGATTAATCCACATAATTTTCAACACTCCTAGTGAGCCGCAATACAAATATCTCTATGGAATCATGATAAATATCTACTAGTTGAAGATCATCCATGGCCCAACACAATCAAAGAACTCAAAATCAAGAGCTACCAAGGGGAAAAGTAAAACCTTAATCTCTAAACTAAGAAGAAACAACACCACCAAACCATCACGATCAAAATATCCAACAAAAATGAGTAAGCATGAATCATAAAAACCATATTCTAAATCAAGATCATACATGGATCTGACCAACCAAAGAAATCAAGTACAAAACTAGTATCTCCCAAAGGGAAAAATAAAACCATGATCTCCAAACAAAGAAATACACTACCACCTATAATTAAGAATAAATCCAACACCACCAACAATGCATTTTCATAAAAAAATCATTTCATTGAAAATTCCCAAAGGTACAAGGAACCTCTATGAGATCATGATCACCAATAAATGCATCTGCATCAAACTCCCAATGAGTTTCACACAACTGCACCATATAGTCAAAAAGTATAGGTCTCAAATTATAACTATATTAGATAAAACCATCTATCTACCTCATATTGACAATCAAACCAATGAAACAAGTGATCAAACTAGGCCACCAAAATGAATTTTCATCCACACTAAAATATGTGTAGGTACAAACAACCCTCATTCAAGTTATGTATATACATAAGCAAATATATCCTACAACAATACATAACTCAGAGATCTCACAATGTAATATACAAAACCAATAATATATTGGTAACCATGTCAAACAAGGATAATCAGAACTATACATGTAAGTTTTATATAACTAAAACACCAAATCACTATTAGATTCCATTTTCCACAAACTCACTAGTTATCATAGTCAAATGAACCAATAAATAAATCAAATAGAAATACAAGAAAACTCCATAACAACAACTACAATCTTGGTCCACTATGTAGATCTTAAAAAGAGATTTTTATCAACTATAAGAAGTCCAAAATGTTAGGAATATGATTGTGGAGAAATATGTAATAAAATGAATCGAAAAATAAAATATAAAATAACACAAAGCATAGAGACACATATATACACGGTTCACCCAATATGGGTTATGTCCACAAAGAAAGAAAAAAATCCTTCCTTTATTTCATTCAACAAAATGAAGGGATATAACCTACAACACATCTATTGTAACTTTCATTTTTCTCTCACAATCTCCACGCACAATACAATTGAATACTTAGTCGTAATAGAATTCCCTCATAAAAACCAACATAATATTTACCATTAGATTTGTAACCTAATGATAAATAGTCCAAATTAACAATCATTATATACATATATAATATGGCTTTCAAGGGCGCTACCCCTAAACCCCCACCAGGGTACACACCCCTTAGACCTTACAAGGGGGCTATCCCCCATAGTTAAATGTAAACATACTATAATTATTAACCAATAAGACTAGGCTTTATAACCACCAAAAAAATTGGAAACTACCTATGCAAGATATGACCTCTCCAAGAAAGGAAAGGAATTTTTTCTTCATCTAGCATTTTCCATCCAAAATAGAAATTTTTGGCAAAACAATTTGTTGAAAAATAAATTTTCATCAACTTTAAGAAGTCAAAAATTCACCTTCTAGGGTGAAATTTATGGCTTCTAGAAGAAAATTTCCTCCTTATAGCAACCCAAACTTAACCTTAGTGGCTACTAGGTAGTGGGAAAGTAGTACCAATAGTGGCTAGCTGACAATGGTGGCACTCCAACAATTGAATCAAGTAGCGTCATTCATGTTAGGTGGAATTGGGTTCAGACCCTATGACCAATATCTAAGCTTGGATAGTGGTGGCCTTTGATCCCCCTTATTATTAGGGGCTAGTACCAAATCCCCTACACTCCCTCAACTAATGTCAATAGAAGTTGTACCCTACATTGGAAAAAAATTAAACCACAAGATTTAGAAATAAAATATTAAAATTACTTTTTTTCTGATGACCTGACCTAATAAAATATTTGATGGTTATGGAAATCCACTATTGCATCTATCATCTAATAGAGAATTGTATGAATTCCATATGGTAAAAAATGTTCTCTATCAAATATTTCTCTAAAATTCCAAAAAATGACAAAAAAAATGTCACAAATATATGCAAATCAAATATGAAAATATAGGTTTTGGGCCTTTTAGACACAATGGTGATGTCTATATTTTTTAAGGTCTCTAGAAAAATCTCACCCTGGAAACTCTAATAGTTCTAAATAACCTAAACAAAAAATCCACTTATCAAATCTTTATGAAACCCTAGATCTACAATAACTCGAGTTTTAATACATTTGTAACCTTGAAAAGGCTTTCATTCTTTTCTTTCAAAGCCATGGATTTTACTATGCATTTGAAAAAAAACTCCTTCCAGGGTAAACCCACAAAACTAGTTTACAATTCCAGTGAGGAAGGAAAATTGCAAAAACGCTCCTTTGATTTATTTTTTTTCTTTTTAGGGGTTCACACGAACTGGGGTGTTCGAATGGACCCTGGTTCAAGTGATCCATATTAAATTATGGGACCCGCTTTTTTTGCATTTTTTTATGATGAAGACAATGGAAAATTGAATACAAGAGGGGGTTCGCTTGAACTTGGGTTCATTCGAACCCTGGTTCTAGCGAACCTCCAAGGGGGGTTCACTTGAACTTGGGTTCATTCGAACCCTGGTTCCAATGAACCTCCAAGGGGGGTTTTCTTGAACCTGGGCTCATTCCAACCCCCCCTTTTCCCCCTTCTCCCCCTCTGGCATTGAATTTCTATAGAATTTTTCCCTTCAAAGCTCAAGTTGAGGATGAAAATGGAGGAGACTTCACATACCCAACTGGATGACGGTAGTCCTCAAAACGAGCTATCCATTGAATATAATTTTAATATGATTTGGTTTTATTATGTCTTTTTATTTAGTTTGATTAAAAATAGGATTTTCACTGAAAATCAAGTTCTTTGTTCTGCACATGTGGAAAAATAGCAGATTATCAAAATAAAATTCTAAAAAATATGTCGAGGCTAGGTATCGATGTCCTTGATCGAGTAAAGAAAAAGAATTCGATACATACAAAAAAAATTATGTTGTATATGGTCTACCTATGTATGAATTGTAATAGTTTTGACTTCGAAACTTGATTAAGGAAAAAATATTCAATAAAACACTATGAAACCAAATGAACTTGTTAGATATCATAGTTACAAATTTAAATTTGAAAAAAATAAAATTTTATCCTTCATAGAAAAAAAAATTGTGTTGTATATGGTGAGTATCACTCCTTAAAAATGGTGTTTACTGATAAAAAAATAGTTTTTGAAGGAGATGGAGAAAGAAGTGTAATCTGATTCCAAATTTTTTGAAAAAAATATATTTAGAATCTATAGACAAAATATCACAGATCACTAGTTTGTTTCATCTTCAAATTCCTCACACTTTAGCCGCTATAGGTGCCAAAAAGTGAAGATTTAGTTAGAAAAAATCAGTTTAGTGTTCAGTTTGGCCAAAAATTATAAACCAGTATTGTGGGATCACCCTCCAAGGTTTAACAATAATAAGGATATATCTTTCTATAACCTAAAAACTAGTCTTTGATACCAAATAAAATAAAATTTATATCCATATAAAACTATTTCCACATAATCCCATGAGAGAAAATCAAGAAAACAATTATTTAGAATCCACAATGTGAAATAATAGATAAATATACCATCAATATTGATGAGTCCTAGAAATATCCAATTTCCTTACTACAATTCCATACTTCCTATCTTATTTTTGCTAAGTTTCAAAGACATTTCCAAACCTTTTCATATATTTAAGTATTTCAAAATCATTTAAAGATGATATAATATATATTGATAGATGATTGTGTGATCTTTGAATATCTATGGAATTTAGTATATTTCTATGATTAATTATAGTTGTTAATAATGAAAATTTCCTTTTGGAATTAGACCACATCAAAAGAATTTCCAACCCACAGTAGAAGGATGTTGGTTTACCACAATTAGAGGAGGTGATCAAATACATCATGTGCATTTTTCTTGAATTTGATGCAGGCTATGGTCAAAATATGTGAACATAAAATATTCATGTATCGCTTCATCTTTTCACTTCTTTTTATTAATAAATTATGGATGAAAGAATATGTTTGTTCTAATAGTGGATAACATCTTATAATAAAGTTTATCTTGTTAGGCACAATTTTAGTTATAATAATATTCTTAATTGGTGTAGAGTCCTTATCAGATTATTACACTCTTACTTCCACTTTCTTTTAGTTTTCTACATTAAGCTAAAGACCTACTCCTCTTCCCATGTTTTTAGAAGAGTTGATAGTTGTTCGTAGTTTTTTCAGTTTTGGAATAAGAGGACACTCACGGATCCTGTATATATGGATAATCTCATAAAATACCAAGTAGCTAGATTTTTGTATGAATTAGATTGAATATAATCTTGTTATCAAATATTTTATTCTTAATTTCATGTATGTTCAAACTGCAATAAAGAATGATACATCAATTTTCATGAATCTTTGAGTTAGGATTTGAAGGAAGACTTTGCGGATTGTAGAAACTCAAGAAAGGGCCACTTGAGGTACTATAAAATCCATGTTAGATTAGATTTTTAATTAATTTATGAATTATAATTTTTGATTTTCATTGTGTTGAATGCTATTAGATAAATATATGTTATTAAATCACACTACAACATAGAGAGTCATAAGTTACAATCTGTATAGAAATAGTTACCTATAGCAGTTATTGCAGTTACTTACAACAATTAGTATTCACTTACTATGTTTTTTGCATAGGAGTTATTTCAAGTTAAGTAGCCCTCCGATGAAATTATTTGTATTCATTTTTTTGTACTCAATCAATTAGGAGAGTTTAGATTCACAATTGCACATATAGTGTCAGCATCATCTCAAGATTATGATTCCTTGGTTGATAATTTATTGAAGAACCTCTAGAATAGTGAACTACTTAATTTGGGATATGTAGGTCTGTTAAGTTGTATGCATGTTATTTACATCAGTTGATTGGACATAGGGGAAGCTCTACAAATATGATACAAAATATATATTGGTAAAACTCTCATGAGAGAAAAGCCTAGCCTTCAAAAGCTTCTACACTTAATATATTATCTCATGAACAAGGATTAAAATACATTTAAAAAATTTCCATGAATCCTCTGAAACATCAAGCTCTCTACATGCACTCTTTAAGAACAAGAAAATAAGAATCATTTAACTGCACATCCCAATCTATGCTTCCTCTCCTTAGATGTGTAACCTACAAGAAATGTTAAAATTTTCCAACTCGAATAACTAGTCATGTGCTTTTTTTTTAGGGAATAAGATTGCACAATACCATTGAGTGGTATTACACAAACCATGTGACCAATACTATGATCTTAAAAAACCATTTCCCCCTTATTTACCTTTTGGTACTAAGTTTTCCCATTATTAAATATTTATCCCAATGTTACATACAACACATAAATTGGCCCCCAGAATATTTATCCTTTGTGATGCATGCATCCATAGATCCCCTAAGTGGACCAAAAATAATATTA
The DNA here is from genome assembly GCA_007115665.2 of Sequoiadendron giganteum. Taxonomy (NCBI): domain Eukaryota; kingdom Viridiplantae; phylum Streptophyta; class Pinopsida; order Cupressales; family Cupressaceae; genus Sequoiadendron; species Sequoiadendron giganteum. The sequence goes on from CM021100.1 coordinate 620,664,137, forward strand.
TTTTTATATTATAACATTATGCAAGGTGAACAATACACTTTTTTATAACAAATTTGTACCTCTTTATAGCATTGAAAATAAAATTACAATCTATGTTTATTCATGACTATCTATACCATTATTTAATGAGAAATATTTCCAATCACATGGTTATTTTAATAATAAAGGTGCATGCCTATTAATGAATTTTAAAGATACTTAAGTATTCATATGTATTTTATTTTTTTGCATTTATATCATTATAACTAGTTGAGTACTTATTAAGAATTTTTTATGAATATTAAATATCTATTGAATGATAATATTTATAGATTGGAGGAGCTTTGTTTTGGTATAAAACTATAATCCTACTTGTAGACACTCAAATTTGACTAATATGTTCCTACCAAAACACCATCATTTTCCTTCATTAGGTAGCATCATGATTTTCACATGCAATTAATAATTAATTAAATAAATTATTAATTAATTTCCATGCATTTCCATCTCACCTCTTGATTGAGACTTATATTAAATCCACTCATCAATTAGATCAATCTTTTGATCACTCAATTCAATCAAATTTAACACACTTCCACTTCTCTAATCGATCATTCCACTTCACTCCTTACACTCGGTTCACTCAAATCATTTTGTCAGTTAACTATCCAATCAAATCCTCTCATCAATCCTAAACCATTGATTTTTTCAATCTCTCATTCAATCATGACTATTGATTGATATCTCCAAATCTATAAAACTAGCCTTCATCCATCTCATTGATCCTAATGCAGAGAAAGAATCACTCACAAACACCCTTGACACTTTTCAAACACAATTTGATTGCCTTTATACCCTTCACATAGTGGCTCATCTCAAAGAATGCCTAAAGGCTTCCTAGTGCACATGAAAACATGGGATATCACCCTGGTGACACTCAACCATTCAAATAAACACGGAACATGGAAAACTTGATGTATTCAGACATGCTTCAACATACTCTAAAGGTTTCCAAACATACATAGCCCCAACCAAGTGTTTGACACCATGAATCCTGCAAATTAGGAGTTGCTGCCACAATATGCATCCTATGCAATGATATCAAACAAGAAGGAAAATTGTTTATCTCATGAATTCCTAGATTTTTCAGACCTAATTCAAAATAATCCAATTATTTACCATCCATCCAAGAAAATACAACACATACATTTGTTTGACCATCAATCAGACAAGGGTTTTATGACAGTTTTATGCAATCTTGAACACACAGACCCTCACAACTCTTCCATCCTTGCAAGTTATGTATTTTACTCTAAAGGGTTTTTATAAAGTATTCAAATAGAAATTTCCACCAATTCTTATAACTTTTTGATGGTGGGAAACAAAGATATGCAATTTTCTAGCTCGCTAGAAATCCTATGTAGGGTTTATACTTGTTCACACAGAAATGGCTATATCTTTTGCAAAATACAATAAAATTTGAACAAACAAAAAACATAAAAAAGATAAGACCCACCTCTAACTTCATAATTCACCAAAAATTCCATACTATATCATACCAATCTATACAACATGTTTCTCATACTACAAATTTATAGAAAAATAAACTTTACAAACCTGCCCTCAATGAAATTACCATATCTCACTCAAAAAATAATGAAATTGATTCAAACAAAAAGAATTTTGATCTTAAAACACATATTAAACCTTTTGAATTGATTTCATGTATTTAATATACCATACAAGGCCATACCATGAATATTACTAACTATTTCAACAAAAAAATGTAAGGAAAGAACTTACCAAAATGAGTTACTTTCATTCCCGTTCTTCCCCAAAAATTCTCCAAACCTTTGGGTCAATGTTACATGGAATATTTAACTTGTTACAATAATTTTCAACTAAAAAAACTGACCACATCCTCGTAGTTAACTCTAATGACAACTTTTACATCTTTTTGACAACATTTTGAAAACTTTCAACAACTTTTGCAATTTTTTACAATATGACTCCAAAACATCATAGAATGACTCCAAATGACTCAAAATTTTCTTAAATGACCTTATTGACCCCAACCAAGACAAAAACCAAATTTAATCAACATGACAACAATTTCCTCAAAGAGGGTGCATCAGGATGCCCTTGCATCATACCTTAGGGAAGAGAAATTTTGAGTTCCATCTCAAATAGGAATCTTCTTTCTGGTCTTCTAGTTCCTTTGCATGCATGCATTATTTCCTCCATGGTCTGCACCTTTAATCTTTCTTGTTTTCTCCACAATATTCTTCCAAGGTTCTCTTAGACATCTTTCAATCTTCTTGTGCTCTTCATAATTTTTAGTTTTTTTCCTTGGACTATCATGTTGCAATATCACCTTTTCATCCTTGGATGGTTCAATCATGATCTCTTGGTAATTGTTCTTGACAAACCACTCTTTTCTCTTCTCCCTATCAACTTGTATATCTACATTCTCTTTTTCATATGCATGATCAAAACCAAGATTTGTACTTCTAGTTACCAGTTCAATGGCCTATTGCATGGTTTTTCTTTCATCCTTAACTTCATTGTTTGTAAACTCCTCCTTTTTGTACGCTTCATTTCCTTCTTTTGTAGAATTCTCCAAGGCTTCATGAAATTTTAGTGCATCTTCAATTTTCAAAGCAATCATCCTTTGGCTTCTTCTTTCCTGAGTAATCACCTTTATGAGCCTTTTCATCTTCTTTCTCATTGGCCAATGCCAAAAAATTTCTTGAGATGCTTCCTCAAAACATTGCTATAATACAAGCTTAATAAATTTTTAAAACTCATCCATTGCTCTATCAACATCTGCAACTTGTCTTATCTTGTTGTCTTTCATCTTGTCCTTCTTTTCTTCTTGTCTTCTTGATACCTCACCTAAGTCTTCTTTCCTTTTCCTCACTACATAGTCTTTTGGCATCGAGGTTCTTCACTTAAACCTATCAAAAACAATACACAAACTTCCAAAACTTCCCTTACCCAAATATTTAGACTCTGATACCAAAATGATGTGGAGAGGAAGGAATAATTTAAACACTGGCAACCAATATTTCAACACAAAGGATTCAAATGTGAACATTAGTTCACTCTAGGCAATGTGATCCTAAGCCTAAAACATGGGGTAACATCCTAATGGCTCTAAATATTTGACAAAAACATGGAGTAGGGGAAAATTGATGTATTTGGACCTGATGCAACATCTTAAAAAGGTTTCCAAACATAATAGACCCAACCAAGTGTTTGACACCATGAATCCTACAAATTAGGACTTGCTACCACAAGGTGTATCCTATGGAATGAAATCAAAAAAGAAGGAAAATTATTTGTATCATAAATTATTTTCTTGTACAAATATAATTCAACATACTCCAATTATTTTCCATCCATCCAAGAACATACAACACATAGATTTTTTTCACCATCAATTAGACAAGGGTTGTATGACAATTTTATGCAATCTTGAACACACAGACCCTCACAACTCCTCCAACCTTAAAAGTTATGGATTTTCCTTTAAAAAATTCTAGAACATATTAAAATATAACTTTCCACCAATTTTTATAACTTATTGATGGTGAGAAACAAAGATATGGAATTTTCTAGTTCATTGGAAACCCTAGTTAGGGTTTATACCTGTTCGCACACAAATGGGTATATCTTTTGCAAAATACAATGAAATTTGATAATAAAAAAATACATCAAAAAGCTAAGGCCCTCCTCTAACTTCATAACTCATTAGAAAGGTTGTACTAGATTGTACTAGTCTGCACAACATGTTTCTCAGACCACAACTTTATAGAAAAATAAACTTTACAGACCTGCCCTTAATGAAATTGTCATATCTCACTCAAAACATAATGAAATTGATCCAAACAAAAATAATTATGATCTTAAAACACATATTAAACCTTTCAATTTATTTCATATCTGTACGATACCATACAAGGCCATACCATGAATATTACTTACTATTTCAATAGAAATTAAAAGGAAAGAACATGCCAAAATGAGTTTCTTTCATTTGCGTTCTTCCCCCATTCTTCTCCAACCCTTGGGGTTGATGTTACATGGAATATTTAGCCTGTTACAATCACTTGCAACTGAAAAAACTGACCACAACCTCTTATTTAAATCTAATGTCAACTTTTACACCTTTTTAACAACATTTTGAAAACTTTCAAGAAACTTTTACAACCTTTTACAATATGACTCCGAAACATCATAGAATTACTCCAAATGACTCAAATTTTTTTGAAATGACATTATTGACCCCAACAAAGCCAAAAACCAAATTTTATCAACATTACAACAATTACCTCAAAAAGGGTGCATCAGGATGCCCCTGCATCATACTCCTAGGGAAGAGAAAATTTGAGTTACACCTCAAATAGGAATCTTCTTTATGGTCTTCTAGTTCCTTTGCATGCATGCATTGTTTCCTTTGTGTTATACACATTTAATCTTTCTTGTTTTCTCTAAAAGTTTCTTCCAAGGTTCTCTTGGACATCTTTCAATCTTCTTGGGCTCTTCTTCATAATTTTCAGTTTGTTGTCTTGGACTATCATGTTGCAATAATAACTTTTCATCATTGGATCATTCAATCATGACCAACCACTCTTTTCTCTTCTCCCTATCAACTCGTATATCTAAATTCTCTTTTTCATATGCATGATCAAAACCAAGATTTGTACTTCCATTTCCCTATTCAATGGCCCGGTGCATGAATTTTCTTTCATCCCTAACTTCATTGTTTGCAAACTCCTCCTTTTTCTATGCTTCATTTCATTATTTTGTAGCATTCTCCAAGGCTTCATGAAATTTTAGTGCATCTCAAATTTTCAAAGCAATCATCCTTTTCCTTCCTCTTTTCTAAGTAATCACATATATGGGTCATTTCACCCTCTTTCTCATTGGCCAACGCCAAACATTTTCTTGAGATGCTTCCTCAACACACTGTTGTAATACAAGATTAATATGTTTTTCAAACTCATCCATTGCTCTATCAAAGTATGAAACTTGTCTTATCATGGTGCCTTTCATCTTTTCCTTCTTTTCTTCTTGTCTTCTTGATACCTCGTCTAGGTCTTCTTTCCTTTTCCTCACTACCTAGTCTTTTGGCATCCAGGTTCTTCACTTCAACCTATCAAAAACAATACACAAACTTCCAAAACTTCCCTTGCCCAGATATTTGGGATATGATACCAAAATTATGTAGAGAGGAAGGACTCACAACAACATCCTAAACACCTCCAACCAAGATTTCAACACAAAGGATTCAAATGTGAACATTAGTTCACTCTAGGCAATGTGATCTTAAGCCTAAACATGGGGCAGCTTCCTAATGGCTCTAAATCTTTGAGGAAAACATTGAGAAGGGGAACATTTATGTATATGGACCTGATGCAACATATTTTAAAGGTTTCCAAACATACATAGCCCTAACCAAGTGTCTGACACCATGAACCTTGCAAATTAAGACTTGTTGCCACAAGGTGCATCACGTGCAATGACATCAAACAAGAAGGAAAATTGTTTGTACCATGAATTCCTAGCTTTTAAAAACCTAATTCAACATACTCCAATGATTTACCATCCATCCAAGAAAATACAACACATAGATTTGTTTGATCATCAATTAGATAAGGGTTTTATGATAGTTTAATGCAATCTTGAACACACAGACCCTCACAAATCCTCCAACCTTGCAATTTATGGATTTTACTTTAAAGTTTTTTTAGAACATATTAAAAAAGATCTTTCCACCACTTTTTATAACTTTTTGATGGTGGGATACAAAGATATGCAATTTTCTAGTTCGTTGGAAACCCTAGGCAGGGTTTATACCCGTTCACACACAAATGGCTATATATTTTGCAAAATACAATGAAATTTGATAATAAAAAATAAATAAATAAGCTAAGACCCTCCTCTAACTTTCTAATTCACCAAAAAGTTTGTACTAGATCGTACCAGTTCATACAACATGTTTCTTAGATTGCAACTTTATAGAAAAATAAACTTTATGGACCTGCCCTCAATGAAATTGCCATATCTCTCTCAAAACATAATGAAATTGATCCAAAAAAAGCATTATGATCTTTAAAAACATCTCCTATATTTTCAATTTATTTCATGTCCGTACTATACCATAAAATACCATGCCATGAAGATTACTGACTCCTTCAACAGAAAATGCAAGGAAAGAACATGCCAAAATGATTTTCTTTCATTCCCATTCTTCCCCCAACCTTCTCCAACCCTTGGGATCAATGTTACATGGAATATTTAACCTGTTACAATCATTTGCAACTAAAAAAACTGACCACAACCTCTTAGTTATCTCTAATGACAACTTTTACATCTTTTTGACAACTTTCAACAACTTTTGCAACGTTTTTACAATATGACTCCAAAACATCATAAAACATCATAGAATGACTCCAAATGACTCAAAATGGTTTTATATGACCTTATTGAGCCTAACCAAGAAATTTTACTAAAGTTTATCAACATGACAACAATTGCCTCAAAAAGGGTGCATCTAGATGCCCTTGCATCAGATCCTCTTCGATCAAGTCTAGAAATCATAACCCATAAGAGCATATCATAACACCATTCTCCAAGGTGAATAGAGGAGATAAATGGAGTTGTGCTAAGTTGAATTATGCTTTTTATGTTTGCAGGTTTGCATCTTGTTTGAATCAGTTTGTCTTATTTTCTTTATTGTTATGATCTTTTGATTATGATTTTTTGTTGATTATTCCTTTAGTTTCATAGTTGATTTTGTAGGTCATACATTTTGGAACGCCCGATGAGACACCCTTGTCCCTAATTTAAGGTCATTTTTTGTGATTTTATGTGATTTTTGAAGTTGCAGGGTTGTTTGGTGTAATCATTTCTAGAATGGTGCAACTGTCTAGAACTTAGGTATAATTGTTGAGTATTTGGGTGCATATGCTTCATAGAATGACACATATATGGCACATAATGGTGCAATTGTGGCTTGGATAGATGCAATTGCTTGTCAGTAATATTTTATGATTTTTTGACTTATGTGTCTTAGATATTGGATTGATAACCCCCATTCTATAGTTTTTTGATACTAAAATTGAACATTTGACCCCCAAAATTACATTTTTGGCCTTATTTTCTACCTTTTTAGGTCTCTATACAAAATTATGCAATTGAAACACAAAATGGTGCATTTGTAGCTTATATGGGTGCAATTGCTTTTGCCTAATATTTTATACTTTCCAGAGTTCTATGTGTTAGATATTGGATTGATAGCCTTAATTCTATAGATTTTTGACATTGAAATTGACCATTTGACCCTTAGAATTATTATTTTTTCTTTATTTTTTTATTTTTTTGTCTCTATGTAGATTTGTGCATTTTTTGTTATGTTGGGTGAAATTGATACTCTATTAGGTGAAATTAAGGCTTTGTTGGGTGCAACTATATAAAGGATAGGCACATCTAAGGATTTGTTGGGTACATTTGCTGCTCAGAAGTTTGGATTTGATAGAAGGTATAAATTTTCTTCCTTTTCTCATTTTTCAATTAGATTCACGTAATTTTTTGTTAGATTTTAAAGTTACTAGGCACTTGTGCAAGAAGCTTGTGGCATTCATTGGGATGAAGACTAAAACCATAAAATACTAATTTTGTCTATTGCGAGAATCTTGTGTCTTATTTTTATAGATTAGGAACACTTCAATTTCATAAGGTGAATGAATACTATTTGATGTGTCTACTAAGTCCTTAGGTACGTATGCTCTCTCCTCACTCCTAGTGAGATCTTGGAGATCAAAAATAACTTAGTATTTATATACTTTTTTTACCCAAGGATTAGATTATCTATGTATGCTCTTCCCTCATGACTCCAAAGAATAACCTTGGGAATCAAAATCATGATCTTTTTTTCTTATAGTAGGAGGATTTCATCACCCCAAGGAAGACATCAACCATAATTTTTACTCCAAAGTATGGCTAATTCCATTTGAGCCAAGTTGCATGACCCTCAATCTTTTGAGACACATTTGGTGAGAAGAGTAAAGGAGACCCCTCCAATCTTGGGAATTATAGATGAGCAAAGTGTTCACTGATTCTACTACGAACCTTGTTTTTTTATAAAATTTAAGACCTTCAACCATTGGCTTAGTGTGGTGCAGAGTACAATATCATTCTTAAAGCTACTCACCATGTATTCTTCTCTTGTTTAGCTGACATTGATTCCTTGGTAAGTCCTTGTCTTTCCAAGGTAAGGGGTGTTAAGGAAGTACATGACCTTAGCATACCCTAGTCAACCATTCATTTGAAGATATTACACTTTGGCAGGTGGGCCTACATTAATTCAACAAGTCTACTTGAACAAATAGGTTGTTAATGTGATTGGCGTGTATTTTATCTGATTTAATAGAAGTGCAACCATTCAACTTGTCACCTTAAAAAGTGTCAACAACTATCGTGTTTATTGTTTGAAGTATTTTCTTGCCATAATTTCTCAATACACTCAAAGTATACCAAAACTAATCAGAATAAAACATATGAACTACATAATCATGGATTTTTCTATTCTATTGCACAATTGACTCTTAGTCCACATGACTGTCTATCAAACATAAGTCAAAAACTCAGTCCTAGGTCATAATTTCACATCTTCTATCCCTGTGTCACATTTATTTTACATTGGCATAATTTCAAGACACATGCACATTTGTACCTTTCTTGGACATAATTATACCATAGAGTGGTGCATTTATGCCATACATTGGCACAATTATGGCTTAGTTTGGCATAATTGTAGCTTAAAGTGGCACAATTACCTTAGACTATCATACCATCAATTTTTCCTTGAAAATTGAACTATCACCCATTGTTTCTCAAAATCCCACAATTAAACTTTTGATTAATTCAATTGTCTCGCCATGTGGTGTAACTATTATATACTTTAATGTAATTTCTCTATCATTAGGGTGCTTATTATTACCAAATCCTCTAGTACAAAAAAAACTTGACATCTAATAGCATACACATATAGACCTAAGACACCCAAAACCGGGTCTATTATCAAAATATTGGGTCAAAATTCATAAATTAAACCATTCATCACTATCCCAACTTGGCAGGGTCATAACTCCTAACTCAATGGTCAAAATTATGACTTCTTTAGATCATTGGAAAGATCTCCAAGAGATATAATTTTAATCCTGTAAATTACTTCAACAACCATTTCAAAGGACTGATGATAGTCTTGATCCCAAATTCCTCTCTAAAGGCCTCCAAAAACAAGATTTACTTAAATGTATAAAATACCAAAAAAAAAACATTTTTTATATTTTTCATTTTTCCTTGTTCCATCACCACCAAAGTGCTTTTGGATTGCTACTAGACCATTAATCATCCATTATTCATCCCACACATCATTCACCAATATTTTGATATTAGATTTCTACATAGAAATGCCATAGACCTTAGGGGAAATGAGCTTCACACCATCAAACCACTATCCATATCACAACAACACAACCTCATCATACCACCCACCAAAAACCTTAACATCATACCAGCTTCCATTACATCACAAGACAACACTTCCATAATACCCACTAATAATCTAATCATCCAACCCCAAATGAACTCTTCCATCCTACCTACCAACAATTCAAACCCATCTCAATAGATTACATTTGTTATCCCACAAAAGTTCATACCAACTAATTTGAAACAAGTATCATTACCTTCTACACACACCCAAGTCCCTAAATATACCTTACAAATAACCAACCCACTCTACAACACATCTAATAACACTATCATTCCCAACTCAACTCAAATTATGCAAACACATGCACCCAATCCTCATACAAACATAAATACTATTCAAAATCAAAATACTACAACCAACCCATTATTCTAACACAACATCCCATACAATAACTCAAATTATTTCACACAAGGGGTGAATCCATATACGTCACACATTTTCCAACCACTTACATTTATCACCCCTAACCCTCATATCATTACTTCAAACTAAACTAACCAAAAAATTCATCAAAAATCTATGAATTCACAACAATACCTCCATCCTAACCCCAACATGATTCAATACCCATCCTACACTATCATAAACCCCCAAAAATAGTTCATCAGATCCAACCCACATGCTAACTCCAACCTCATCACTCAAACTTATACTCCCCAAAATCCTTCATACATTCACCAAATTTCATCATCAATGAACTTTCCCCAATGTTATTCATCTACACATCCCACATCCTCTTATGATCTTAATATTGTGAAAACTCTCACACAAACAAATTACTTGCCTCTTCAAATAAAATATTTGTAACAACAAATTTCAAACATGAATATGGGGACAACAAAGAAAAGCTACATGCTAGAAGATATATGCCCCTATTCATTTGATAGAACGATACCTATGACTTCTTTTCCAAACAAATTTGAAATTCCCATGTTTGATAAATACAAAGGAAAAGGACACCCTCGTAATCACATCAGAGAATTCTATGTTTCTTGTTTGGAAGTAGTCCATAATGATACCTATCTTATGTTTCCCTTCCCATGGATCTTAGGGTGAGAATATATGGAGTGGTTCTCACAATTACCGATTGACACTAAAAATTTCAATGAATTAACTAATAAATTCATGACACGTTTCTCATATAGCATGCAATGAGAAATCTCCATAAAGGACTTGTATGATTGTAAACAAAATAATGGAGACTTTTACCTCCTTACAAAGATGGAGAAGTCTTGCCAATAAATATCCTTCTCACATACCTGAAAAGAAATTGGTGGAAATCTTTATTGAACACTTGAACACTGAGATAGGGTTTTATCAAAAGGTCCAATTCTCTAACACATTCAATTTAGTAATAGAGAAAGGACTAACTATTGAAAAATCCCTAATTACTAAAAGCCTCATGAAAATATTTAAAGATAACAAAGATAACCAAGGATCCTCTAATGAAAAATATTGGTTTTAGTCAAAGAATGAAAACATGGTCAATGATGGTGTGGTATATCCTAACATGGCTTTAAAAATTCACCCTATAGTTAACTTACAAGCTCCACCCACCTCTTTGAATGTACAATAAAATCAACAAAGATGACCCCCACGAAAAAACAATACTCCTCGATGTAAGTACACTTTATTAGGAGAACCAATTGAATTAGAACTAAAGAAATTGGTTCAATCCAACATGATAACACTTCTAGAAATTCGTTAAAATAAACCACAAGTTAAACCTATATGGTGGAAGGACATTTTTTTGTGAATATCATGGAGTAAAGGGACATACCAATCAAGGTTTCTATAAATTAAAAATATTATTCAAGATCTCATTGATAAGGGAGATATCATTGTTGAATATAATCTTGAATATTCATCACAAATTAATCACATTAATAATATCCATGGCTCACATAGTGAGAAGCTAGGCATATATCAAGACACTTTTCCCTATCTTCATTAAAACAATTCACCTATATCTATCAATGGCCATAACATATCCACCTCATTTGACTTCATAATAGGTTGTATTGAAGAAGGATATCGACAAGAATCCTTCATCTCCCCTTCAATTCCTTCATCCTTGGAACCTTTGCAACATCAACCCACGTCTCCCTCATCAAACAACTTATCCAATAATACCTTTCAAGATTTTCCCCAAGGGCTATCTATAATAGACAATCCACTTTTTGATGTCGATCCAACCTATAATCAAGAGATATTGGACCAAACACCATCATCCATCCCATCACCCATAATTCCTACTCCAATGGTTCCTATTCAAAATCAATTATCACCATGCCAATATAATAAAACTACGCACATGTCTTTTATTCATACTATGTTAGCGGAACTTAATCTATGTCAAGAATATAATCCAAAGCATCAAGAAGAATACCCTAAAATGAATTAAGATAAAGTTATCCAAATATTTTAATCTCATCCTATTCTTGATCAATCCAATCATCCCTTCCATGCCATCCATGATTCCAAAATTGAAATTGAACACATCCATATGCCAATATCCTCCACTTCCATATATGGGACATTTTATTCCACTAAACACATAGATAATCTCTCCTTTTTTCATCTAGAAAAAGAGTTTTGTTCGCTAAACATATTTGATAATGATGAATCAGCAAACATGAAGGAATAGAAAGAACCAATATACTATCAATTGGGATCACTTACTCTTGTCAAATCCAACTTCCTTATTGATGATGAACTAACTATTATTGATGACTCCCAACAGCATAAAGAAGAGTTATCATCTTGTTATAAGAAAAATTATATCCTATTGCAAAAAAAAATCAAAGAATGTAGTATAAAGGAAAAGGAATAGGCCTACATGAACAAGGTATTCTAGAACCAATATAGTTTTTTGACAATCCTAAATATCAAGGATTTGGTTATTCATCAATTGAGAAACCTAAGGATGTTAGTGGTACCTACATGATACTAGGGTCAACTTCATTTGATGTAAATATCAAAATAGGTTCCATGAATAGTCTTCACCATAAGGTTGTTGTAGGAACCCCTCCAATTCACATCCTATACCGTCACTCTCAAATCCTTCCATGCACTAATGGGGGTAGACATAAGACAAGTCTTTACAAAGAAAAATATCAAAGTCAAGTCATTAAAGCTAATAAATCAAAAAATAAAAGTGGACACATATGGTCTAAATGGATCCCAAGAAAAACTAGATCATGTAAAGAATCAAATCAAAATCAAAATCAAAAATTCAATGAAATTATGGAGCCATCTCAAAAAAGGCCTTCCATCTATCAAAAGTGTCCACCTACTTCAAAGAAGATTTGAATACCAACACACAAAGTGTATGAAATAATTGATCCCAAACAACTCAAAAATATCACATCCATACTCCATCATCCACCATCCCAAGTTTGGAAAATAAAAAATCCTACATCCAAACTACCAAGTAATTCATCCACATCTCACATCCCCTACCAAAATCCAATATCCCGCCTAAAATCCAATAATAAAAAATCCCACATTCACCGTGTCTTCATAGAAACACTTTATTATAAGGAATCTAATGACACTCTATCATGATGTGTGCATTTAGATAAAGCCAAATCTAGTATCAAAGATGATCATAATAATATCCATGGGCTATATATAAGTGTTATCATCTTACTGAAGCAACTACTCAAGGAAAGACATTATCAGAACATTATGACAACAACATATACATCTACACCACCAGGTGGTCCAATATAGTTGATGATCATTTATAAATTTAAAAAATTTAAAAAAATCCAATAGTGAAAACCATTATTATGGTGCTTTGGGCAAGAACCACAATGAAAACTTGGCAAATAGGAATCATGCATTAAATTGATTATCTATGTGTATCATTCTAGTTGGGATCATATTATCTTATAAATCATTCCAATTAATCCTAACACCAATATCCATCCATTTCATTCCATTTTCATATATCTTTCCTATCCATCTTGATCTTGTTAAAGACTAGGAGCATATACTTTAAATTTTTCTTTTCATAAAAATATTGACATGGCCATTCCTTTTGACCATGTACTATCTATGAACATGATTATGAATTATAAAAAACACAATTGAATTAAGCAATTAAACAATCAATTGAACAAATAAAACCATATTCTCAATGAAATCTTTGAAATGAATTAACTAGAAACCATGAAAACATGAAATGAACTCAAATTGATAAAGGAGAATAATTAACCACTTGCAAACCTGATCCCATTGGGGTATTGGTGTTGAATTGATGTGGAATTTCTGCCCTTTCCCAATCCCATGGATGAAACAATATTCTAATGATGCTCCAATGGAGAAAATGACTAGAATTGATGCTAAATTGCTAATTTCTCTCAAGAAATGCTCTAAAAATGGCTATAGTCTATTTGCTCTCAATGAATGTAGATGAATTTCTCATGAAATGAAGGCTATTTATAAGCTAATTGGGTAAATCAATGGCCAAGATCAATTTGATTAATCAATGGATGCAAATTGATAAGAAGAATTGGCATGGATGAAGGATTCAATCTATGGAGGAGATTGAATAATAACATGGATTGATGCAATTAATCAATGGTTGAAATTGATTCAAACAAACACAAATCCTAAAATTTAGGAGGAATGTGCAAGATATTTCCATTTAAGAGGGATATAGTTTGAATTTGAATTGGATGAATATTCCTTGGGAATATTCCTTTGCAAGTGGGAGAAGTTGGAGGAATTAAAGAAATTAGTTAATTAAATAATTAAAATATTATTTAATCATGCAAGATAGAGGAATTAAAAGATTTAATTACACAATTAGCACATCTAATAAAAAAGAGGGAATTAATGACATTTAATTAAATAATTCAAATTATTTAAGCAAATGAGAGGACTTAGGGAATTTAATTCACATTATTTAATCAAACTGGATGAAAACTAGTAGAAAAGGGGTGAATTAACCTAATAATGTTAATTATTCAATTAATAGAAGAAACTGGTGGATTTAATTAAATAATTATGATTATTTAATTAAATAGTCAAAAACGAATTAAATCAAGATGAAAATGGTGTTAATAATCAAGTTTGATGCACAATATCGATCAAGAAAAATTGAAGTGTCTACATTTTTCCCCTCTTTGAAGCGAGGTACCTATTACATTGGTTCAAAGACTTGACGCTTTTCAGATCAACCCTGCCAATTACATAAAAAAATTTAAAAATTCATGATTTTTTTCAGATGCCCCACTATGCCCCAGCAGAAAAAATTGTGCTGGTATACTGCACCCTCGAGAGATCAAGCGGAAATTTTGATTTTTAGGTTATCGTGACAACAAATATTATATATGTTCAGCTTTGAAAAAACTGTGAAAATAAGCTCCAAGATGCCAAAAAATGCTTCAAAATAGATCGTAGGTTCAAACAATGGATAAAAATGACAAAAAATCCCATTCTCACCCTTCAATTAGGTCAAAAACCCTAATTTTAAAGCATAAATAGAGGTTTGGGTGGCATTTCCCACTCATTTGCACACTTTGAGTCAAAGATTTGGAGATATTTTGCTCTGAGAACCTAAGACTATGGTTGATCATGAGCTTCCCTAGCACCTCACAAACAAAGTTTGTGAGTTCCAGCGGCCCGCCAATGTAGGACCCCCGATATGTACTCTAAATTTGTTTTCCTCACACATGTTTTTATGTTTTAATTTTACATTAAACTAGGTTAGACAAGTGTGTTGTTATTTCAATGACACACTTGTTATAGTTGGTGATGCACTTACAGAAGTGCAACAAACCTTTTGAAATACATGCACATTTCTTTACCAGTGCATAGTTAGGAACCCTAACACACTTGTAGGATAGTGGTATAATTTTCAAAGTATCAGGCACTATTTAGGGTTTCATCCCACCACACATTTATAAATGTTGGATGATGTGGTTGTCTTGTTGATATGTCGTTGTCATTGATGTCAACACTATTAGCATTGATGAATTTAAGGCGGTATATGTCGAGGATATTGAGAAAATTATAATAAATATGTTTACGGTTGTCTGTGAAGTTGTGAAGTTTAGTGTGATGAAAAGTTCAATATGTTGGTATTCAAAAGTTATACATTAAAGGGTTTGTTGTTGAGCCTATCTAGTTTATCCTCTAGAAGTTTCAGTGGTGCACATCAATATTTGAGCAAGTTGTGATTTTTTGTGTTCCTACAATTATTTTGTTACTGTAGCTGGTGTTCTTGGAAGAAGAGAACATGATTATAGTAATTTGAGTTATTGCGTATGCACCTGTGATGTTCGTTGATGTTTATAGATCGTGCTTTATCCTTGTTGCACGTCCGCATTGATCGGTGTGCTTGTGATCAAAGATTTTTCCTTTGCATGTTCGGGTTTTCATGTTCTTGGCTAACATAGTGGTTGTAGCATGTTGTGGATCCTTATGAATTATTTTTGAATGTTTGGCACATTTGAGGATGTTGTTTTAGGTCTTCATTATGTTGTGACCCACTTCAGTTGGTGCGCATTGAGATTTGTTTATGAATTGGGCCGAAAAAGTTGTTGATGTAATTCCATGTAGCCGAAATATAAAAACGATTGTTTTCTTCATTTCAGAAGAGTGTATGTGAAGTTTTATGTGAAGTGTGTGAGTGCTATGTGCGAATAAAGATCAGATCATTCGATTGCAAAGTAGATTGTGAATAAGATTGAGTGAAGTGTGAAGAAGTTTTTATGTTCTTAACCAGAACTGTAATTAGGCTTTTGCATAAGCGAATTCCTCAGTTCAAAATCTTCAGATGGTTTTAATCTGAATATTTATGTAAGACAGTGTGCCTAAATGCAACTGCATTCCTATTTTTCATCTCTATACTTTTAACAAGGTATAATATTGTGGACTGACATCCACTGTGGTTTTTCCCCTAATAGGGTTTCCACGTATAAAATTTTGGTGTTCTTTGTGTCTCTGATGTGGTGATTGTCTATGCTTAATGTTCTTACATTAGATCTGAGATTAAGTTGAATAAAGTTTAATAAGTTTGAAATTTTTGTGACAACTGATTCACCCCCCTCTCAATTGTCTACCCTGTATTTTCCAACAATTGGTATCAGAGTAGGTTCCTCTAAATAAGTTTAATAGCTTGAGGTGATATGAGATGGCATCATACAAGAAGGATATTCCTAGATTTTATGGAACAAATTACTCTCTGTGGAAGGTTAGAATGGAGTGTTATTTGAAGTGCATTGATGAACCCTTCTAGAAGATTACAAAGAACATATATGTTATTCCTCAAAATGGTCCCTCTACTCCTGATGAGATCAAAGAAGCTGAAACTAATATCAAGGCTATAGAAGCATTGTTGAGTGCTCTGACAGACTTAGAGATGACAAATGTGATGGATCTGAAAACAAGACATCAAATCTAGAAGAAGCTTGAAAAATTATATGGAGATGCACATGTGAAAGTTGCTAAGCTACAGATTCTAAAAGGCAAGTGGGAAAAATTGAAAATGGGCAAAGATGAAAACATTATTTCTTTCATGAAAAAATTAAATGAACTAGTGATGGGAATTAGATGTGTTGGTGAAACCTTGGATGACCAAGAGATTGTAGCTAAATTTCTTAGATCATTACCTACATCTTAAAAATCGAAAGCTCATGCTATTGAAGAGCTCAGGATAGTAATAAATATGATAAGAGATACATTGATTGGTAAGCTTGTTGCCTTTGAGTTGAGTGAATTTGGTGAATCTATCCCTAAGATAAAATCTGCATTCAAAGCTATTGTATCCAGAAGAAACAAACAAAGATATGATTTGGGAGAAATTTCTAGAAAGACATTCAAGTATGAAGATGAGATGAAATAGATTGAAGATGAAGAGAGAGAGAGATAGAAGAGATGGAAGCACTGATTGTGAAAAGAGAAGCCAGAGGACAAGGTAAGTACAAAGGAAATTTTCCTATTAAATGTTTCTCTTGCAATAAGATAGGACATTTTTCTTCAAGATGTCTTGAAAGAGTTCCTAGGTCCAAACCTGACAAGCCTATATTTCAAAAGAAATGTTATTATGTTGAAGAAGGTGTTACTGATGATGAATCTGATAAAGAAAATGGAAACGAGGATGGATGGGCATTCATTGCTATCAAGGAAAATGGTCTGGTGTCCATTGAATCTGCTAGTAATAAGAATGTTGAGAAATTTATTGCAGCCAAAATTGAAGAAAAGGATGAGTGGGTGATTGACAATGGATTCTCACATCATATGACTGGTGACAAAATCAAATTTGTAAGCTTGGAAAAATATGATGATGGTGTTCTAAGATTTGGAGATAACAATGTTGGTGTGATTTGTGGTAGAGGCACTATTTCTCTTGGTGGTAAACATAATATTGATGATGTCCTTTATGTAGAAGGCTTGAAGCATAATCTGTTAAGTGTTGGATAGATGGTCGAAAAGGGATATAATCTTCAGTTCAAAGATGGAAAGTGCAAGATACTGGGAAGTTCTAGAAATGTAATTGCTTCAGGTACAAAGACAAGAGGTAACATTTGTCACCTAAGTGCTGCTAGTGAAAGTTGTTTAATTGCTCAAGTTAATGAAAGTTGGTTACGGAATAGAAGGTTGTGTCATGTGAATTTTGATAACATTGTCATGGTAAGCTCCACTCAAGTAGTAAGAGATC
The DNA here is from genome assembly GCA_007115665.2 of Sequoiadendron giganteum. Classification (NCBI taxonomy): domain Eukaryota; kingdom Viridiplantae; phylum Streptophyta; class Pinopsida; order Cupressales; family Cupressaceae; genus Sequoiadendron; species Sequoiadendron giganteum. The sequence goes on from CM021100.1 coordinate 620,682,355, forward strand.
TTCCTAAGCTAGTGAAGCCTACTAACACCATATCCAAGGAATGTCAGATGGGAAAGAAAACTAGAGTTTTTTTTTTGAAGAAAACAACATCATTCTAATGGAGTACTAGAGCTGGTGCATACTGATCTGTGTGGTCCCTCTAGAGTCATAAGTCTACAAGGAGAAAGGTACTTTATGTTTCTTATTGATGATTACTCTAGGATGATATGGGTTGCTTTCTTGAGATAAAAACATGAAGCATTAGATAAATTCAAAAGTTTCAAAGCTATGGCCAAGAATGAGACAGGTTTGAAGATAAAATTCTTAAGGTCAGATAGAGGTGGTGAGTTCAATTCTTTCTGTGAAGAGCATGGAATCAAAAGATAGTTATTTGCTCCCCAGACTCCTCAACAGAACAGAGTTGTAGATAGAAATAATAAAACAATTCTAGATGCTGCTAGAACTATGATATTGGAATGTAATGTGCCTCATATCTATTGGAGATAATTTGTAAGCACTATTGTGTATACTCTCAACCTGGTAAATGTCAATGGTAATTCTGGTAAGACTTCTTTTGAGATGTGGTTTGGTCATAAGCCTACTATTAAATATTTCAAAATCTTTGGAAGTAGATACTATATCAAGAGAGATGAAGATATAGGAAAGTTTCATGCTAGGAGTGATGAAGGAATCTTTCTAGGTTACTCTACAAAAAGCAAGGCCTACCGGTGCTATAATAGAAGATTGAGGAAAATGGTTGAAATTGAAAATGTCAGAGTTGATCAGGACACTACTAGATCATCCAGATATTGTGGATATGATTTAGATGAACAACATGATAGTACTAATAAAGGACAGAATGCTTAGACATAGAATCAAGTTCAAATTGTTCCGGTGAATCAAGAAGGAGAGGCTAGTGGAAGTGCAAAAGAGAGAACAAAAGAACCAAAATTTTGAGAGAATCTTAAAGTTACAAGGTATGTAAAGCTAAATCATTCTGAAGATCAAATGATAGGAGATAAAAAAAAAGGTGTGCAGACTAGAAGAAGAATTGCATAAGAGTATTTTTTAATTTCCAAGACTGAGCCCAACAATATCAATGAAGCATGTAAAGATGAACATTGGATGGAAGAAATGAAGGAAGAATTGATGCAGATAGAGAAAAATGATACATGGATTCTTGTTCCCAGACCTCGGAATAAAAATATGATTGGAACCAAATGGGTCTTTCAAAATAAGCTGAATGAACAAGGTGAAGTAGTCAGGAATAAAGCAATATTGGTATGTAAAGGGTACTCACAAATGGAAGGTATTGATTTTGAAGAAACCTTTTCCCCTGTTGCCAGAATTGAAGTTGTAAGACTATTTCTTGCTTTTTTTTCTTTTAAGAACTCCAAAGTCTATCAAATGTATGTAAAGTCAGCATTTCTGAATGGTGAGCTAGAAAAAGAAGTATATGTTGAGCAACCAGATGGATTTCAATTGAATGATAAGGGATATATGGTTTGTCAATTGAAGAAAGCAGTGTATGGACTCAAGCAAGTCCCTAGAGCCCGGTATGCTAGAATGGATAAATACTTGTTGGAGCTTGGATTTAATAAAGGTACTGCCGATAGTAATCTATATTTCAAGATGGATCATGATAAAGAGTTGATTATTGAAGTCTTTGTTGATGACATCAGTTTTGGAGGTGATGATGATTTTTGTATGAAGTTTTCTGATGAAATTAAAAGTGAATTTGAAATGTCTATGATTGGAGAGATGAAGTTCTTTTTGGGATTGCGAATCACTCAGTTAGATAATGGAATTTTTATATCTCAGTCCAAATATGTAAGAGAGTTGTTGAAAAAGTTTGGCATGGAAGAATCAAAGCCTATTGGTACACCCATGGTAACCAGATGCAATCTAACACAAAATGATGATTCTCCTAAGGAAAATCGGACAAGATATAGGTCAATGATCAGTGGATTGCTCTATTTGAATCAGACTAGACCTGACATCATGAGTGTTGTATGCATGGTTGCTAGATATCAGGCTGATCCAAAGGAATCTCATGTAACTGCTATAAAGAGAATTTTTAAATACTTGAAAGGGACTGTTGATTTTGGCCTTTGGTATCCTAAAGATGATGATCTTACTTTGAGTGCCTTTACTGATGCAGATTGGGAAGGATATGTGGATGATAGGAAAATTACTAGTGGTGGTGCCTTCTTCTTGGGGAAGAATTTGGTTTCTTGGTTAAGTAAAAAGTAGAATTCTATTTCCTTATCTATTGTTGAGGCAGAATATATTGTTGTTGAAAACAATTGTACTCAAGTAATATGGATGAAATAGATGCTGAGAGATATCAAAATTGTGTATGATGAGCCTACTGCTATATTATATTATAATTCAACTGTCATTAGAATTTATAAGAATTTGGTGTTGCATTCAAACACCAAGCATATATCTATCAAATATCACTTTTTGAGAGACAAGGTGAGTGACAAAGAAGTCAGACTAGAGTATGTGCCTGCTAAGGAACAAATTGCATACATGTTTACTAATCCATTGCCTAAATATACTTTTTAGTATCTCAGAGGGAAGTTAGGGGTGATTTACCCTCCTAACTAGAACTAAGATGCAACTCTTTCCATCAGTCTATGCATTTACAAGTCATATCTTGTTTCGAATTGATCTTATACTAGCTGCTACTCAAGGGGAGTAGTCAAATGATTTAGATATGTGGTTCAAATATTTTTTGTACCTTTTCCATTGATTTCAAAGGGGGAGAAGAATAATGTGCAAAAGAATGAAAAGGGAAGAAGAGTTAGAGAAGAAGTCATCAAACTTTGAGGGGGAGTAAGTGTTGATTGAGAGTTGTTTTGATGGTGTTTTCCACATCATGTGTTTCCATCAATGCCAAAGGGGGAGATTTTTGGATGATGTGGTTGTGTTGTTGATATGTGCTTTTCATTGATGTAAACACTATTAGCATTGATGCATTTAAGGTTGTATATGTTGAGGATATTGAGAAAATTATAATAAATATGTTGGAGGTTGTATGTGAAGCTGTGATGAAAATTTTATTGTGTTGGTATTCAAAAGTTGCACATTAAAGGGTTTTTTGTTGAGCCTATCTAGTTTATCCTTCAAAATTTTGAGTGGTGTGCATCAAGATTTGAGAAAGTTGTGAGTTTCTATGTTCCTACAATTATTTTGTTACTGTAGCTGGTGTTCTTGGAAGAAGAGAACCCAATTCTGGTAATTTGAGTTGTTTTGTATGCTCATGCGATGTTCTTTGATGTTTCTAGATCATTCTATATCCTTTTTGCATGTTTGCATTGATCGGTGTGCTCGTGATCAAAGATTTCTCCTTTGCATGTTCAGGTTTTCATGTTCCTGACCGAGATGGTGGTTGTAGTGTGTTGTGGATCCTTGTGAATTAATTTTTGAATGTTTGGCACATTTTAAGATGTTGTTTTAGGTCTTCATTATGTTGTGACCAAATTTAGTTGGTGCGCATTGATATTTGCTTATGAATTGGGCCGATAGTTTGTATTCATCTATTATCATATTTTTGGCTGAAAAAGTTGTTGATGTAATTCCATGTAGCGGATATATAACATAGATTTTTTTCTTCATTTGAGAAGAGTGTATGTGAAGTGTGATGTGAAGTGTGCAAGTTTTATGTGTGAATAGAGATCATATCATTTGATTGCAGAGCAAATTGTGAAGAAGTGCTTCTATTCTTAACTGAAACTGTAATCAGGCTTTTGCATAAGCTAATTCCTCAGTTTAAAATATTCAGATGGTTTTAATCTGAATATTTCTATAAGATAGTGTGTCTTCTTTTATTATTGAGCTCTAGTAAGTGTGCTTGAATGCATGTGCATTCCCATTTTTCATATCTATACTTTTAATAGGGTATAATATAGTGGACTGACATCCACTGTGGTTTTTCCCCTAATAGGGTTTCCACATATAAAATCTTGTTCTTTGTGTCTCTGATGTGGTGATTGTCTATGCTTAATGTTCTTACATCAAATTTGAGATTAAGTTGAATAAATTTTAATAAGTTTGAAAATTTTGTGACAACTGATTCACCCCCCTCTCAGTTTTCTATCCTTGTTTTTCCAACATTGAATACCAACACACTTGTCCTAGGGTCGCACAATTGTAAATTTAGCCAGTGCACTTGTCATAAGCCACACACTTGCATAAAGTGTTGTGCACATGCTAGTTTAAATGTGTCACACACTTGTAAAAAGTGGTGCACTTTCATTTTTAGAACCTCAAACTTGGATTTTTTTAGGTTTTTAGCAATTTTGACACTATGTGCTTTGTTAGTGTAGCAAATATGCCTAATATCACTAGACCTTATTTCTAGGAGTTGTTGGTTTGGGGTTCGTAGCACATATGCCTAACATTTGCACCCATCTAGCGATGATGATCGCACTTGTTGAGTGGTGGAATTCTGAAACCTCCTCATTAGACCTTCCCACAGGAGAGGCTACAATCACATTTGAGGATGTGTGGCACATCCTTAGAGTTATAATCCATGGTGCTAGATTTATTCATAATACCGACATCGACTTAGAGGCTATATTTAGAGTGTTCGATTTAGAGTCACTATGGTTGGATAGTTATCAGATAGACCTGTAGAGACATCGAGGTCGTGCACCTGGTTTGGTATTAGTCCTTGCTAGTTTCATCATGGGTGTTCTCATGCCAAATAGATGCAACCATGGTTTCAGTGTCGATTGGGGCCTAGTTTTGGAGGGAATAGTTGAGGACATGACAATTTATGCTTGGGATCCAATTATTCTTGCTTCGCTGTATCATGAAATCCATTAGGTAGTGTACCTGTGGGAACACAAATTGTTGGTCGGAATCACTTTTCCTCACATATGAGCATGGGAGAACAATGTTGTGCTCAAGATTTTTGTCGAATTGATTGCTATAGATGCAAATGAGCTCGTAGTGTATAGATACAAGGCTATGATTACTCTTCATCAGAGGTGTTATGGGTATTGCATACTAGCGCAAATTTATTAATGACATAACTTCATTCTGATGGCGTCCTTCACTTTTGATGCATGCATGGGACAACAATCGACATGAGTTGTTCTATGCACATCAAACTAGGTGGATCATGGGATACCACCACCATATCATAGAGTGATATCTATCAAACAGAGTTGCAAGGCAGTTTGGTGAGCCTCAAGATGTATTACCTCCTAGATATACAATCATCTATGCTTGCAAAGCAAGGGAGATTGATTGGGATGCCACTATGGATCCACTAGCAGCTATTCATGATTTTGTTCATATTCAGGGATTGGCATGGGCATATGCAAGAGGACCTAATGACCCAAGCATCACACAAGGTTATGCAGATTGGGTAGCTCAGCATGCTCCTATTAGACTTACATATCCTCCTATGGGACCTAGTAGAGGTAGGAGAAAAGGAAAAGGACAATAACCCCATCATGGTAGGTAGGTTCCCGAAGATAGGTAGTAGGATAGACAACAGGATGGCCAACATGATAGGAAAGTTCCTGGTGACGTGCAACAATCAAATGTAGGATAACATGATGAGAATGTTCCATTAAGGGTTCATCCCTTGCAACAAGTAGCACCCTCACCACCACCACAATGACAACAAAAACAATAGTAGGGTCTTGACCCTAAAGATGCTCAAATTCATGCACTAACAACTGAGAGGGATCAGGCCCTTAGATATAGAGACACTTCTCATTAGGAGCAAGATATATCTCGGCATGAGTGAGACACAATAGTGACCGATTGGGATAGATATAGATATGAGTGTGACCAAGAGCGCCAACTGAGGTAGTACGCAGATTTGCAATTAGCATAGGAGACTTCTAAGAGACAACAATTATAGGCCACTACCTAGCTACAAGAGTAGGTACAGGGTAGGTGGTATTAGCACCACTTTATAGAGATGTTGTATTTGAGGCCTTATATTAGAAGGCCTTATACTATATATATGTCCCTACACACTAGAAAAACCTCGACTATTTGCATTGGAGCAGAGTTGCATCAAGTGGGTCAACAAGTGGGTCATCTATTCAGCAGCCTTCAAGGTATCGACACTCTTCACAAAACAATGATCAACAGAGTACAAGATAGGTCTATGTTATATGTGTAGACAATTTTTTTATGTATAGCCTAATTGTACTGATGTATATCCATTCATAAAATAATTTTGAAAGCCTCATGTGCACATTTTGATGATATTGCACATTACTCTCGATTTGTATCATGACAGTTTTTATTTTGAGATATATATACAAGGTGACCTTCAATGTGATTATAATATGATGTTCTTTATTTCATGCTCATTCTCTTGTATGGATGGATGCATATGTTTTTGATGTATGGATGCACATGCTTATGATATGGATGCAGATGCTTATGATGATATTTACTTTTATTATACCTATGATGTGATGTTATATGTATGAATGAAATATGCAATGGATGTCTTATTTTTCAATATCTTTTCTCATCTGATACACCATGGTGATGTGAGATGTATTTTTTGTGTGATGCAATTTTTGTTATGTATTTTATATGCTATGATTATGCTACAATTATGATTATATAGGATGTATGTATGCTAATGGTTTGTGGATGCAGGATGGATGTATTAATTATTTTTGTTGACTTCCATGATACTAGGTTAGTGTGGAAAGAAGATAGAAGAATAAGATGGATGGATTAACCATTTCTTTTGAGATTGATTCAAAATTCCAACAAGCCTATAATTATTTGAGACTTTATTAGATATGGTGATGATAGATGATTTTCTTGTTTCTAGGATTGTGATAACTTCATCATATCATTCCTTATTTTTGATATAACATATAGATACGATGCATCAAGTTATTGAAAACCAAGATGGTTTTACATCTAATGCAATAGACTTTGACTCTGCAAACCGATATGAGCATCCTTGTTCATACCTAGCATATAGAAGCCTTGTTTTACCATGTGAAAGAATAAGCCATCGAAGTAATGAGACTAACACACCAAAGGTATGAAGAACCTAATATTTCCTAGCCATTGTTTTACTTGAGACTACCCCACACATGTAACATAAGTATTTGTCAACATCATATTACAAGAACATCCAACAAGAACATCAAAGGAAAGATAATGATCAATGCCCCATTACTTTATCTCTAAATTATTTTGATAGACATCATTGAGAGGTCATTGGAATGAACCACCAAGATAAATCATAAGAAAAGATAAAAATGAACAAACAGTCAATGCGATTCATATCTCTTGCCAAAGTAACATAACCAAGATGATTTCTAATGATGATGTCCATTATAGGAAAGATGTATCCTAGGACATGTTATTAGATGTTTTAGCTAAAAATATTTGTTTTATAGGTCATTGATACAAATTCTAATCAACTTGTTTACTCATGATCGATACTCGAGATTTTACACTTTCAAGTTTACACTCTGCTAATTGTTACACTTGTTTCCACTTATTTTACCAAAGGTTGAAAATGACGATCAATTTATGGATGAAAGTTTATTGCATGTGAAATCGAAATGAGATGGATGATTTTGGATTTTTTGGAATATTTCAATGTTTTTGATATTTTACAATGTTTTGAGGATATTTTTGATCTTTTGAGTGTATGCAGGTGTTTATGTTTTCAAGTTATTTGAGGTTGTTTAGGGTTTTTGAACATTTTTAAATGTTTTGGGTTTTCAAGTTTTTTAATTTTTTTTGTTTTCAAAGGCTAAACCAAGACTGAAGGGGAAATTGACCTAATGCCTCAGTGGCACATTAGTGATGGCCTTGCCTATGTAAGCACAAAGATGATGTAGTTTGATTGACTCTGACCAATAACCTATTTATTGATGACCTATAAAAATTGATGAAATAATTGTCATTATGACAGACTCCTAAAGGGATAGCATGCCTCAGGGGCTCATCGATGATGGCCTTGCCTACGTTCATGTTTAGAGACAACGTAGTTTGAAAAGTGTTTTTGACCTTTTTACTTTTTTGACCTGTTTAGGTATTTTGATGTGATTTCGATGTTTTTGTGATTTTCGAGATTTTTTGATGTTTTGGATTTTGAATTTATAATTTTTCAAATATTTTTGGATTTTGGACTTTACAAGATTTGGATGTTTTTGTATTTTTGAACTTTACAAATATTTTGGATGTTTTAGGATTTTGAATTTACATATGTTTTGGATGTTTATGGACTTTGAACTTTACAAGATTTGAGTTTTTTTAGATTTTGATGATTTTTCAACTATTTCTAGAATTTTGAGGATTTTACGACTGTTTTTGAATTTTGAGATTTTACGACTATTTTGAGATTTTGAGATTTTAGGAATAACCTTAAAGGGACATACAAGAACCCGATTCGATGCAAATATAGGCAGATTGTCCCAATGTGATGTGATAGAATACCTCGATATAGGTAGGACAAACTAGCCTTAGGAATATGCCATGTATTACTAAAGGGGAACATGATACTTAATATCCAACTATGATGCAGACGTAGATAGGTGAAGGAATAAATAAGGATACATAGGATGAAGGATGGATACAATCGATAGAGGATAAGCCGAAGAGTCAATGGTGGATGGAAGATGGTTCTTATTTATGCAAGGCACGTATTTTCCTGGTTTTCACCAAGGTACTTCCCAACATACCACTGAAGTGGTTTTCGCTAGAGGATGATTTTTTTTACAAATTTCAATCCTTTTTCCATTTTTTTCGATTTTGTTATTTTTTTATTTTTGTTTTCAATTTTTGGATTTATACCCTTCAAGACCTAGGCATAAAACTTCTTGAGATGTGTTTTATTGATAGGTTCCTGTAAGGGTTCTCCTTTAGGTGTTGACAATTGGTAAGCTCCAGAACCATAAGTAGTTGTGACAATGAATGGTCCTAACCAATTAGGTTCAAAATTACCTTTTCTATCTAGATCCAACATATTCTTCTAGTTCTCTTTCAATACAAGACCTCCCACCTAGAAGGACCGACTTTTGATCTTCTTATTATAGGTCCTTTTTAGTCAATTTTGATAAGCTTGTAAATGATTCAAATCCTCAAGATGATGTTCATCCAACAACTTTAGATCATTCAACTGGGACACTTTGTATTCCTCATCCATAATCAGATGTTGCAATGATACTATCAATTATGGGAGTGTTGGTTCCCAAATCTGCAGATTTCTAACCTCTAAAAGTATGCCAAGCTTTATGTTCAAGTTTAACAATGATCTGGCCAACAAATGGAATCAACCAAGATGGTTGAAAGTCCCAACTCTCCAGTCTCTATTATTCCTAGGAAGATGCACCTTGATCACCAATGAATGTAAACTCTCCAAGATTAAAATGGTGATAATTAAGCATATTATAAACCTCACAAAAAATTAGAGGGTTTGTATAATCACAATCTCTTCAATTCATTCATCCACTCATATTCTATTTCACACTGGCATGAGGGTTTGAAATAGATAAAACTAACTTCTACTCCTACTCCTACTACTAAAAATTAAAATGTATGAATAAGGTTTTGTGAAATATTGTTTTAGAATAGATATGAATGGTTCCTTTTACTTATTGGGAAATGGAGTCAAGATCTGAATGATATGTGTCATCTTTCTTTTGATTATAGCTCTAGTTGATTGGAACATTAAATGTTTATGACTTGCATAAATGTGCAATGAAGTAATTATGAGACTCTTCTTATCAATCCAAATGATCCTTCCAGTTACTATGATTGACTTAAAATAATTCAATTCTTCCTTGAAGAAACCAATTAAACATGAACCACACAAAAACAACAAATGTGCCTTGATAAATCGAATATATACTTGATACAATGATTTAAATAATAAGGAAAGGTCAAAATGGAGTTAGCCACACAATCATACATAGCAATATCAAAAAAAAAACTGAAACCAAAATTTTTGGCCACCAAATTATAGTTTATTTTCCATTGATTTTCTTCAAAAGATTTTACAATGTACCAAAAGTCTTCCTTTTCTCCTAACTATATTCTATTCCTAATTCTACCCTTACTATTCATTCTTGGTTTCCCTTTTATAAGTGACTAAGGGAAGTGGCGAGATTCAAACCATTACATTTCAAAAGACACTTTTGTTATCCGCTCACTTGCATAAACAAAAAGGTATTAACTATCATTCATTTTTTCATGATTATACATACAATTAAGGAGAGAAAGCATAAAAAAACTTTTAAACATTAAAGCCTGCAACACTTGTAGTACACCCAAATTTCATTAATCATCATAAGGTATCCATGATCATGCTATCTAGCAAGTTTCTCTCTCCTTGTTTATTCACCCAAGGCTTGGTACTTTAATGATGCAAGGCATATTCTTTTGGGGGAATTAGATATGTCTATTCCCATTTGAACACCGTGTAGTCATTAGGCCAATTGTATTCTTAGATCTATGGTATGTTGGCCAAGTTATTTCTCCATATGTAATGAACCTTGAATACCTCAAGTCCAATACAATCATCCCATCTAGAATTAAGTTAAAACTATGAATATTTATCTCTTGATTCTTTTGTAAATGAGCAATACAATTTGAGACTATCTAATTAAATTCACCCTTCTAGTCATTAAATTCCTTGAGTTGACTATCATCCCCCTATATCTTTGGCACAAACCATTTCTTGAGTGTATGAAATGACTCCATTCTCACTATAATCTTTTGATTTTCCCTAGATATGTATTGAAACTCATCAATAATCATTCTTACCATTTTCTCTATAGGTTTCAAGGTGGCAGGAGCATCCATACTTCTCTATAATACTTTTCATAGTGTACTCAATGTATGGTAAATAGGCTTCCACTTCTTAAACAAAGGGTCTAGGATAGGAACATTGGATTTTATTTTCTCTAAGGCATGAGACAAGGAAGTGTAACTTTCATACACATTCTCTATCTTATCTAGAATAATTTTAACCTTGTGTTGAAAAATATTTTCCAATGTTTTGAGGATTTGATCCTTTACCCTTTTATTTATGTCTTCATTGATATTTTTTAGCCTTTCAATCACTTACTCAAATCCTTGTTTCAATGTATTTACCTGATCCATGGAGATTGCACCAATTGTCTGACCTATGGGAGGTTGATACACCACCATTTCCATACTCTAAGAGGGTCTTGCTCCTTTCAATTATTGTTTCTGCTTCACATTTCCATAAATAACCTATTCACCTCACCATTCATGTTATTTTGGGCCTTTTCAAACTCTGCTAGTTTGAGTTCCAAACCTTTAATAGAATCCTAAGTGAATAAAGCTGAGTGCATGGTCATGGTAGCAGCCTCCAATGTTGAGGTGTCTTTAAGTTTCTTGACCATAGTAGTTCATCTTACCTCTTGAACAACATCAAGCAACCTTGGCTTTTTTGTATTTTTCTATTTAGCCCAAAAGGCTAGGGTTTCAATCTTTGGATTGTATCCTATACCACTCATCCCTTCCTCTAAATTGAACTTAGCAACTAGCTTAATTGGGATCTTCCTGACTTCTTAATTGATTGAGAAAGAACATTTTTCTCAATTCCATCCTAGGAATGATCAATATATTACTCTTCAACACCATTTTTCTAGCCTCTTTTGGACTGGTATTTACTTAATTTATCCCAAGTTCATTAAAGGTTTCGACAAAAAATTGATCATCTTGTGTTTCTTTAGCACCCATCTTGTTTATCTAAAGTCTCTCTTCAAATTATTTCATTTTTATCTTGATCCAAAGTTCTTTAAATTCATGAGTTTTGATGAATTCATCATCCTCCATAAAATTAAAAGAAACAACCACACTTTCATCCTCATGCATTTCTTGTTCACCATGTGCATGCACATCCACTTTTTATTTAGGCTGATGAGCATCAGTTGCAGGCTCAGGGAGTGGTTGATCAACTTCAATATCATATTTTAAGTGTCTTAACACACTGGCCACCTCTTTTGTATCCCCCACCTCTTCACTCATTCCATATGACACAAGGGGAGTTTATTCATGTACCTTCTACCTCTTGGGTCCTGATTTCTCTAGAGGTGTGTTTGATGAAACATATTGCACTAAAGCCATATATAGAAGGGGTTCTAGAATCACAACTCCACCTAGCTTCTTAATGGGAAACTTGGTGGGTTTTGGGGATTTCCCTTTAGGTTCCTTCATTGGCTTGACATATAATATTTCAAAATTGTTAATCATCATATCAATCCTCTTAAGACGATCAACTTCTTACACATAGAATCCTAGCAATTCAACATCCTTCTTATTTTTCTCTTCTTCAAATATCCTTAGAATCTCACATTTCTTCTTCTTTTGGAATACTTCTTGAGGTGTAAGGAAATTTCTTATCACATCTTCTTCATAGTATACTTTTTTGGTAATCCTAGCTCTAGTGATAATTTTCTACCTCACAAAGTTTATATGTCCTTCTAGGTCAAATACGCTTTCCATCCTAGACTTCAAAGAATATTTATCTTTCAAATAACCTTGCAACTCCTCAAGGGTATCAGATCCAACAAAGAGTTCTCCACATACAGTTAGATCAGGTAGTACCATACCCTTCTCCTTCCTTTTCATGACATCTTGTTGCATCCATAATATCTTTGACATAAACTCTAGAAATTAAATTCGAAGAGAAGAAAACATGGGTAAAATGTGTGGAGCTTGAGGACATCCATAGACTCTTATCACAGTATGGTCAGGTAGAAAGAAACAATCACCAAAATTATGTGAGTTCCCTTGCTTTGGTTTTAGTGCTAAGGGTCTAAGTAACTCTCTAATTTCAGTAGGTAGTATTTGTGAAATGTGACCAAGAGTAGCCATGATTCTTACCACAAAATCATCATGGAAGGTTACATAATCACTTTTTCTACATTTTATATCCTATATGTAACACCAATGTTGCATGGGAAACCTATTTCCCTATTGATCATTCATCCCTAGGCTCATTCTTTTGGTCCATTTATCTCTATTTTGATACAATATCAAGTGACACAATAGAGAGTAGCTCTTGAAAGTAATGGGGGCCATATTTTCTCTTACTTGTAAGAACCCCTCATGCAACCCTTTCTCAATTAATGAATAAAATTCATACTCAATGTTTACTTTAGGGTTTTGAATTCTCATTTCCATCATCATGAGATTGATTGGCATCTTTTCCTAAGCATCCATTCCAAGCACTTGAAACAAAGCAAGATAAGTCCTTTTAAAATATACTTGAAAGTCTTCCATAGAAAATGGCTCATTGCAGGAAGGGGAGATAGGTAATCTCTTGTTATTTGCACCCCTTTTCATGCGCATAAGAATTTCATCACTCCTATAGGTTTTTCTCAATCTCATGTAATCCTCCTCACTTTTTTCCACATCGAATTTAGTGATGGATTGCTTCTTCAAAATGAAACACTCAATAATTGTTGCTTTAGTCAATACTACTAATGGTGAGACATCTGGCATTCTCATAATATTGATGGGAGGATGATAATGTTGTGCCAACACTCTAATGAACTCAACATATATGAAGACGTTGGGACTAATAGCTTGGAAAAATCTAAATTCCAAGGATTTGAGACTAGAATCTTTTCATCCCTTTTATCATAAAAATACCAGAACAAATCCCACCCTAAGATAGGAATAATTGCATCTTTGCACCCATGGGCTACGTCTCTAAATAATTTTTTGAATCCCTTATCCATTGAATTAGGTAACACATCTAATATGGACTATCACAAAGGTATTTTATTTATTTTAGGGGCTATGGGTTCCTCTTTCTTACTCTCAAGTTCATTCTTTTTAGGTGGCATGATGTAAATTTTACTTTTATTTGAACCTTTTAAGCTTCTACTTGCAGAATTTAGAAAATCAAACACTTATATGCTTAAGATGAAGGGTTTCAATGCATTTACTCGAAGAAATGGTATCTGCAGAGTCTTCCTCCTCGAATTCTTCTACCTTTAGAATACTGAGATTTCGTGAATGATTTGGAAAAATGGCATCGAATTATAATTATATTTTCTACTGAGCTCAGTCACTTCACTATTAATGTCAATTTGTGAAAAATATTTCATAATTTGTCTCTATTTTGATTTTATATATATTCCCTTGATATTGGAAGATCATATGAGGTGTAATCATTTCCATTGTTGATATAAATGTATTTCCAATCTGTACCACAGTCCCACCCTAGTATGTCAAGACTGTCATGGGGGTGGCGGTGTCATATATTTATCATTTTTATTCTTCTCTCTATATCGTATGTAACATCAAATTTCATCATGTGCTTGTTGCGAGGCTACAGGTCAAGAGACCCTTTATCGCCACACTGCATGTCACCCTTTGTTTCACAATTTACTCATTGTGGGGCTGCAGGTTAAACAACCTTATACTACCACCCCACACATTAGTTGTTGTGTTGTAATTTTCTCCTTGCAAGATAGCGGGTTACCCTCTAGCAGTTAAGTAGAAACCTACCGCCACCCCACATGCTTCATTTTATATCACTGGTGTTTATTGTGGGGCTTCGGGTTATTTCCATGGGTAGATTATTTCTTACCACTGTCCCACACTCCCCTTGCTTGATTGTCGCGGTATAGTGGTACACAGTTGTATTGTATTTTATGCTCCTGCCAAACCGTATATAATTTTGTTGATCACTATGATATTATAGTAAATGTTTACATTGCTTTATTTTCCCTGCAAGCCCACCAAGGACCTTTATAATTGAATAGATGCCCCCACGGGAGTGTGGTAATATATTTTTATGTATCTTGGGGGGTATATCATGCTCACAATAGTTAAGATATCATTTTGTTTAGAAGATTGAACAATTTTCTAATCTTTGAAGCTTTTTTAGATGTTTTTGGCTTTTTAGTGTCATCATATCTAAAAAATTATTATTTTTTCTTTTATAATGACTAAGTTCAGTAAAATAAGGATATTTTAATAGAAAATACAAGGATCAAGGCTCTATCTATTAGATTCAAGGTTTACTAAGATGGTAAAATTATGCAAATTTTGGAGGTTCCAATAGTGGCTCTAGTTGGGGATGAATGGCTTACTTAGACATTGCAAGAATCCAAAACTATCTATGGGATGTAGACCAAACTAAAAAAATGGAAAATCCTAAACTATTGTCCATGAATTTTGATCCTCTTTTAGAAAAATAAGTGTTTCAAGAATTGTCCATGCACTAGCAATTCCTGATTTTATCCTATCATGTTCTATAGATAATATGAATCTTCCCCACATTTATCTATGATGATGAATGGTCCCAACCATAAGGCCTCAAACTTTCCATGTTTTACCTTGTCTTGATTTCTAGCATTCCACATAAGAACCATGTCATCAATTTTTTTAAAATTGTCTTTGGCTTTCTTGTCAAATGGATACTTCATCTAGTGCTGCATTTTCATATTTTCTTGTTGTTCTTGAGTTCTGATTGCATCCAATTCTACAAGTTGTTCCATCCTTTCTTCCATTGGATCAGGTACATCCATATCTTCCTTCAAGATGAACTTGTAGATTAGTAGAAGGTTATGCATTGGTATTCTTTCTTGAGCCCCATAGACCAATTCAAAAGGGGATTTCCCAGTAGCCTTTTTTATTGTGATCCTATCTTCCCATAAGGCTAACTTTAATTTGAACTCCAAGCCCTTTTATTATTGTCAAGCATTCTTCTAATTATCTTCATAATGCTCTTATTGCTTGATTCAGCTTGTCCATTGGCTTGAGGGTGATATGGGGAAGCATATGAGATCATTATGTCATAGGATTCATAAAATTTCTTGAATTCATCAGATCTAAAACACATCCCACTATCTATGATTAACCTGATAGGGAATCCAAACCTAGTAATGATTTTCTCCAACAAGAAATTGATTACCACCTTACTTGTAGCTTGATTGGTTAGGATTTCTTTAATCCATTTGGTAAAGTAGTTAGTGGCAACAAGTATCCATCTATGTCCCCCACTTGATTTATTCGTTATCTCACCTATGAAGTCAATAACCTATTGATAGAAGGGTGCTTCAATTTGCATGGGTCTTAAAGGTAAAGCTCCCTAATATTTAAATTTTCTAGAGAATTTCTAGCATGCCTCACACTTCCTTACATATTTATGAGCATCATCAAAAACCCCTGGCCAATAGAATCCTGCCCTTAATATTTTATGTGTAGTAGTCTTAGCTAAAAAATGACCTCCACACACACCTTCATGCATTATTTTCAAATGTTTTTCTACTTGTAATTCATCTAAACACAATAATAGGATGCCATGATTTTCCTTCCAAAAAAAATCTCCATTCACAAAAACATATTTTGATGCTTGAAGTTTTAGTGTTCTCTTTTGATTATCATTCATATTTTCAAGGCACTTCATATGTTTGAGATAATGGGCTATATCTGTATACCAATGTGTGTGTTCAATTCTTGATATCAAATCCTTGTGTTCCTTATTGTTACACACTTAAGCAACTTCCAAATTAGATTCAACCATTAATTTTTCCAAACCTTTCCCTCTAACAAGTTTTGTAATTTGGATATCAATGTTGAATTCTTGAATTCTATTTATCCACCTACATCTCCTTCATGTGACTTCTATTTGTACGAAGACATTTTTAACTACTGTATTTGACACATAAGCAATCATATATGCCCCTACTAGGTAAGGTCTAAATTGTTTCACCACTTTTACTAGTGCATAGACCTATTTTTCAGTGGCATCATACTTTAATTCAGCTCCTTGAAGTGACCTTTTAAAAAATGAGATTGGTTGTTAATACCCCTCTTCATTCTTTTTCAACTTCAAATCAGCAACAGTATGGAAAGATTCAAATGAGAAGATCTTGAAGGGTTTGTTTAAATATGGAGATTTGAATACAAGGGCTTCTTTGATGGCCCTCTTTATTGACACAAATTCATCTATGGCTTCATACGTCCAATCAACTTGTGCCCCTTTCTTCAGCATTTTTGATAAAGGTTTTACAATCTCAGCAAAATTTGAGATGAATCTTCTGACAAAGTCAATTTTTCCAAAGAAGAATTAGATAGCCTTCACTATTTTATGGATATGAATCTTATCAATGCCCTCAACCCTCTCTGAATCAATTCTTACTCCTTCCTTGGAAACTATGTGACCTATTAATTGCCCTTCAATTACAGCAAAGTGACACTTTTTGGGATTCAAAGATATACCATACTCAAGTGCCTTGATAAATATCTTCTCCAAATGTAAAAAATGATCCTCTTCATTTTTTGAGTATGTCATTAATTCATCTTGGTAAATAACCATTATTATGTTAATCGGATCTGCAAAAGCTACATCCATGGCCCTTTGGAAAGTAGCACTAGCGTTTGTAAGGCCAAATGGAATTCTCACGTACACATAAGTACCCCATTGTGTAGTAAAGGAAGTATTATACTGCTCTAATTCCTTAACCTTGACCTGGTTATAGCCTAAGAACCCATCCATCATGGATAATAATTCACATCTAGTTACTCTCTACAACATTGCTTCCATATTGGGGAGTGGGTATTATCTTTAAGTGACGAAACATTTAGATTGCATAAATCTACACACAACCTTATATCTCCATTATTTTTTCTCACTAGTACTAAATTTTATACCCAAAATGAATGTCTAATAGGCTTGATTATTCTATTATCACTGAGTTTCATTAACTATTCTTACATTTTTTGGGTGACAACATGGGATTTATGGGTCTCTACTTTTGTCTAAAAGGTTTGGCATCTAGTTTTAATGGAATATCATGCTAGAATAAATCTTCTCTATAAGCTTTGAGGTCATCATATGACCACACAAATACATGCTTATACTTTCTTAATAATATTATGAGCATTTCCCTTACTTTTGGACTGATCTTCTTACCTATGTATACTTTCTTTAGGGAAATTTTAGTCCCAAGGTTTATTTCCTCAAGGTCCTCTTGGTTAACTAGTGCTTTCTTTAAGAGGGACCAATAATTTCCATCAAAGACCCTTTCTAAGGCTACTAAACCCTTTGGGATATTTTTTGTTCTCAACTATACCACTTCTTGACCAAAGATAGTATCTTTACCATCCTCCTTTTCCACAAAAGCATTAGTCTATCTGTTGGGATTCATATTGGTCTATACACTGAAGAAAAAATATCAAATCATCATTGTATTAAACACTTGCCAATTATAAACATTAAAAGGGATAAACGGTCTAGTTTTGAATTCTACCTCTAAAATTCTTGCTAATGTGACATCATCCCTCTTCAAGGCAACATTTGCAAGATATTATGCCATTAGGTTCTTTGATCTTTCTATCCATTCGATGGAGAATGCATCAAAGAGTTCCATAGTGTCCCACATGACATGTTTGTATCGTTTGCGTCTTTTATCCTTTGAAGTATACCTAGCCCTAACTTATGAGACAACTAGCTAAAAATCTCCATATACCAATAGTAGCTTGATTCCATATCAAGTGGCAATATTCAGGCCTAACAATAATACCTCATATTCTGCTATATTGTTAGTGCATTCAAACAATAACAACAATGAGTATTGGAATGTCTTACCACTGGGTGAAATAAAGACCACGCTTACCCCATTACCTTCCTTTCTATAAGCACCATCAATATACATATGCAAGATATTAGAGTCATCTCTTTGGGTTTTATTGCCAATCGGGTCACTGCTTTACAACTGAGGTTGTGAATTCTCAATTCTAAAATTCCCCAAATCCACATCACAAAAATAGTTCATATGAAAAGGATCAATGTGTTCCACTAATTTCTCTAAATGTGGCTCTCTATATAACTTTAATTCTTTCCCATTAATGGGTATAGTTGCATATGATAGGTCGAGTTGTACATTTTCTCCAATTGTAAAAATCCATTGTCTTGATAATAACATACCGTAATAGGGTGGAGTGTCAACCATAGCAATATCAGTTCTATATGTGGCTTCAGAATAAGTAGCTAATTTTAACTCCACATCCCATATAACACCAATAACAAGAACAAATTTTTTATCCATACCATAACATTTTCCATAGGTAGTATCAACCCATAAACCCAACTCCTTCATAACTACCATGGGCGTGATGTTTATCGTTACCCCTGAATCTCTCATGCAATTTATCAATAATGTAGTATAGAAAGGATTGACCTAAGACGGTATTTCTATCAAGGTATCTCCTAAATAAATCTTGGGAGTCTTCATGATATCTTATTTGACATTATTGACTTATATTTCATTCTTTTATGATTTGTCCTTATTTTTGTTTTGAGCTTTATTTGGCACATTTGAAATCCGTTTTATGGCACTATCTCTATATTCATCTACTTTCATCATCTCTAGTAATGGTACTATCATCTTGATTTGAGATAATGCTTGTGTTATATCAAAGGGAGGTGTAGTTATTTGTTCTATTTTCCCCATCTCTATCTTAGTAGGCTTTTTCTCTTTTGTTTGCTGCTTAGAATCACTCCTTGTCTTGTTCTGATTAGTTTTTTTTCCTCTTGACACATACTTTTGAGTTGTCCTTTAAGGGTTTTTGTTTCCATCACTCTTCTAATTTTCTAAAGTAACCCTTTTATATCTTTTTTGGTCTTTGACAAATAGACCCCCAAGTGTCCCTTGATCCAGATTCACAGTTTTATTTCTAAGATTATAATTGCTCTTGGATTGTGCCATAGTAGTAACTGTGAGTGTTTTGATCTCCTTCTCAGTATGCCTTCTTAATTGGATCTGATTTGATTATTTCCTTGTAGTGTCAATCTAAGGAGTTCCCATATCAACATCTTCTTGATCAAAAAATATCTCTTGCTGGCCCATATGAACATTGTACTTTTGATTGTCCACATCATACTCAAATCCATCTTCCTCTAAGGATGAGTACTCTCCATATACCCTATATAGGGTATGGCTGCTATCATGTTTATAGTATGATAATTTATTTCTTGATCATGTATCCCTTCATATTCCTGGATTGATTGTGCCACTATGCAATTTTCAGTGGAATGGGGTAGATTGTAAGGTATGCACCATGGAATGCTCTCCACCATATTTTTCCCATGCCTTTTTAATGGATCAAGAGTGTCCTTATTCACATTTTTGTTTTGATCATTACTAATTGGCCTCCCATATTTCCAATTATTCTTGTAAGGAATATCATGTAGCCTTGGCCTTTCATTTCTATGATGGTTCAACTACTTATGTTGGTGAGGATTAGGGTTTTGCAATATTTTCACATCTTCTCTTCAACCAATATTCCCTGAGGCCTTCCTATTATTTTCAATATTCAAGGCAGATCTGAATGCTTCAGTGAGGACAAAAGGATTTCTTGTTCTAAACTCATAACTAGTTTTTGGATCAAATGCATTTAGATAAAATACTAGGCACATAGAATCAGTGGCTTTAATGATAAATTTATGACCGTTGGATGAGGTAGGGGTGATCTTTCCTATGAGGTCAAGTCCCCATTGTGAGAAAGACCAAGGTGTAGTGATTGGTCTAAGCTCTTGAGTCAGTGCATGGATTAGGTCCCCATGTTGTTGGAATTGCATGCACTTCTTGACATATTGATGAGATTCTTGTTCCATGGTAGTCTTGTAATATCCTTTCCTCAATAGTTTCTTAGCCAATGTCATACCAATTGAATGTGACCCATTGATGCCTTCGTGTACTTCCTTTAATGTAGTCAAAGCTTCCTCTTGGTTAAGATATCTTAATAATGTCCCTTCAAGACTTCAACGGTAGAGAGTGTCACCTAAGAGAACAAATTGGGATGCTCTTCTAACAAAGGTTTTTCTAAGGTTTGGAGTAAGGTCATATGGGAGGATACCTCTATGTACGTAAGTAAAGATATCATGATACCAAGGGGAATCAGAACCAACAATTTCACATGTGAATTTAGATTTTGGTGCCTCAAATACTAGGATGAGAAGCTACTCGATGAGAAATTTGCATTTCAAAATGTTGTTTGACATATCTAGCAAGGACCCAATAGTTGTGATAGTGTTTGTTGTTCGGTTGTTGACTTAGGGTATTTGTTTGAATCTAATGTCAATGAAGAAATATTTAAGAATTTCCACCATCTTTTGATACGACATGAACTTATCATGCTTGGTCTGGCAGTCATCGCTAACCTGGTTTACAATCAATTACGAGTCTCCATAAACTTTTAATTCTTGGATTTTCCACTATATTGTGATCCTTAATCCTGTGATAGGAGACTCATACTTAGAAATTTTGTTAGTACATGGGAAAGATAGTTGATATGATTTAGGGATATAATCCCCTTGTGGGTTGATGAAAAGGATGCCTTCTTCAAAACCATGTTGTGTATGTGAACCATCAAAATACAACTTCCATTGCTCCACCGTGTTGAGGGTAAATATTGACTCATCGAGAAACATGGACACCAACAAATTTTCAGCATGGATAGGTGACTTCCATTTGATCTATGATAACCTACCCCTTGATAGCCTTTTGATCCACATACTATATGTCAAATTACATGAGGAACATCACCCACTTGGCCATATGTCCTATGAGAATAGCTTTGGATAAAAAATACTTCAATCGATCTATCTTAGATATAAGCATTACTTGTTGAGAAAGCATGTAGTGTCAAAAATTTTAAGAGAACATCACTACTAGGAAAGCCTTAGTTCAACTCATATCCAACCACGGTTCTACTAATGTATTAAATAGCTCTTTCTTTCCTCACTTCATCTTACTGAGAAACAAGAGCACTTAGAGTTGCTGATGTAACTGAGATATACAAAATTAAAGGTTTATCCACTATTGGTGGCATAAGCATAGGAGGTGTCAGTAGGTAATCTTTAAGTTTCTGGAATTATTTGCCACAGTTTGAATCCCATTTGTAGGCTAACCCCTTATGAACAAGGCGAGAAAAGGCATGAAACTTATTTTCCAGGTGTGCTATGAATCTTTTGATACACTGCAATCTCCCTTGTAAACCTCATAGTTTCTTTAGGATCTATGGTGGCTCCATATCCAAGATTGCTTTGACTTGATTAGGATCTACCTCAATTCCTCTTCACGACACTATGTATCCTAAGATCTTTCCTGAAGTGACATCGAAGACACACTTTTTTGGATTCAACTATACCTTGTACTCTTTGATTCTATCAAATATTGGTCCTAATACCTCTAGATGTTCCTTCCTTGTTCTTGACTTGGCCAAAATGTCATCCACATAGTCTTCTAAAGTCTTGTGAATCATGTCATGAAAAATTAAAGTCATTGCTCTCTAATAGGTGGCTCCAAAATTCTTCAGCCCAAATGGAATCATGTTCCAATAATAGGTTCCCTATGGACATGTAAATGTTGGTTTATGTTGATATTCTTTGGCTATCATGATCTTATTGTTTCCTAAAAATCTATCCATGAGTGAAAGAATATCACGTCCAATAGTCAGTTCTACAATGATGTCAATATTTGGAAGCGATAATTCATATTCTAATGTCAATACATTCTAATTCCCCCAATGGCTTTTGACATTGGTACAGGGTTTGAAACCCACTCAAGATAATCTATTGGTCAAATAAAACCCATGTCAAGTAGCTTTTGTAATTCCAGTTTGACCAATATTGTTATTTGCAAGTGCATTTTCCTTGGCTTTAGCTTTACTGATTTAGCATGAGAATATATTGCTAGATGGTGTACAACTACTTCAGGATCAAGACCCACCATATCCACATCTAACCATGAAAAATTTATCTTTCATTCCTTCAAGAACATTTCCAATTTCTTTTGCTCCTAATCTAAGAGTGATTATGCATAGAAAGTGATCTGAGGTGCCTTATATGTCCTTACGTTTATTGGAATGGATTTCTCGAAAAGCACTGCTGATTTTTCTTGATGAATAAACTAAGGGGAAGATCGAGTCCCTCATCCTTGGGTGTCTCAGAGAGGTTTTCACCATTTGGATGTGTCCTTTATTTTTACTATTTCATGATCACAAAGTGCCATAGTGTGGTTTTCACTTAAAGATTGAGATATGTTTCTCATATTTTCCATTTTGTGATTGAGAGATTCAATTGTTTCCCCATAGTAGGCTTATGTGTCTAGTTAAATGTAAAAACCTACCTTGTGGTCCCCAAATGGCATGTGGTTGTAAAGCCCCATGAACTCAAAGAGATTCATCATTTTTGAATGAATCCAGAATAGGTGGTCTTTGTTGATCCCAATTTATAAATTGAGGGTAGACTAGTTTCAATTTAGTGATTTGGCTATTTAAAGCAAAGCATGTAGTGGTTATCGTGAATATGTAGGTATCCTAAAATAATTTTGTGATATCAAGGGGGAAGTAATCAATGGTATCATTACGTGAAATAGATAATCAAGAGGAAGGTTTGACTCCCTTAACAAAGGCACCCATTCCAAGAAGGGCCACTTTCCTCATCGTACATCCAAGACCAAGATTCTAATTAGGTCGTTTATCAAGATCAAGAGGTTCTACCAAACCATTATTGTTCTGGCCTAGATTTTCATTCTTGTTGTATCCCCAACCCTTCATCAACTACAGTCCTTTGTTGTCATCTACCATTGGAAGAATGGGCTTTGGTTTTTTCACTTGATATAAAAATTTTGATACATTTTCCTCAAAAATTATTTATTTGTTCAACTCTCCCAACTTTGTGAAAGTGGTAGATGCCATATTGATTGTCTTTGATACCTCATCAATAGGTTGGTTCTTCCCATAAGATCTAAGAGAAATAGGCAGTTCTCCAATCACAGAAGAGTCTTTTTTCAATTTGTAGTCTCCACACTCATTGTCTTTGATTACTTCTTTGATATCAAGGATATTTTGTAAGATAGGGGTTTTGATTTAGAGGTGGAAGCTAGGGTAGATGGGTCAATGAAAGAGGAAGGTGTTGGCACTTCATCATTCTTAGGAACTTGTGGGATCTAATAGTACTTTTCTTTGAGGTTCTTGCAATATTAAAATGGTTCGGGATCACCATTGATTGTGATTTCTCTATCTTCATAGGAAAACATTATGCATTGATGGTAGGTGGAAGCTACGGATTGCATTGCATGGATCCATGTATGGCCAAGAAGTATGTTGTAGGAAAGATCTGGGTCAACCACTTGGCAAGTAGTTTCTGTAATTTTGGGTCCTATTTGGATAGGGATTTTTATTGTGCCTTCGGAACTCGTTTCTTGATCATCATATGATCTTATGGTATCCCCTTTTATCTTTTCAATAACATCTTTTGAGTAGCCCAAGTTCTTGATCAATTGAAGGGTACAAATATTAAGGCCAACACTTCCATCCACCAAGACTTTTTAATTTTTTTAATGGATGATGACCTCAACATGCAATGCTCGATTATGTGATGGTTGGGTGAGAATGTCCTACTCAGAAAAGGTGAGAAGATGAGGGGTGGTGATGTGTTTGACCATATACTAGAATTGTTCGGTATCAAGATTATCAAGTACAGATGATGATGTCAAAGACTTTTCTAGGATGTCCCTATGTGCAAGAGATATTTTTAACAACTCCAAGATGGAGATTTTCACAAGGATCTTCTTCAATTGATCCAAGATACTATAATCATTGGGATTTGACTTCAAAGGTGGTACCCTAGGTTACGATGGTGCTCCTTGGATCATGACCTTTTCTCTATGTGTGGTGACTCCACACTCTACACTAGGTCCTTTGATAGTGATAGCAGATATAAGATGATCATAAGATGCTATCACATTGTTGTAACCATGACCTACATTGTGGTAATCCTTCCCTTTTCCAATATCATTTCCCTTTCTATGGTCCGACATCGGGTTCTTGTATATTTTAAGGTTTTGATTTTTTGATTGTTGATCCACAATTACATCTCCATTGTTAATAAGATATTGGATAAGGTTTTCCTATTTCATACAACTTGATGTTTTGTCTCCCTTGATTTTGTGAAAATCACAAAGATCATCTTCTCTATAACATGAAGGTTTGACTTGAGGTTCTTGATAATTTTGATAATAAGGGAGTGTGCGAGATTAGATTGTACCAAATTTTGCATGACCACTTCAATAGGTTCCCCCAAAGGTTTGTATTTTCATTGTTGAGGGTAATTGTTTCAAAGTGGTGGTCCTCTTTGAGTGTTCACATTGTTGATCATTTGTTGGTTGTTTTCGGCTACGTGTTTTGTTGTTGTGTGTTTTCTTGCATGTTTATTTGTTGGGAGCATTGAACACCACTTTTGCATTGACTACTCCATCATTAGTAACATTATTATTTTTGGCCCATATACGATATTTTTCATTGGAACTAGTTTATAGTTGATTATCTTTGTATGCTTGTGTTTCACCTGGTGCGATGAGGGCTCTTTCATTGTTAAGACCCCTAGGGATGAGTTCTTCATATGTTGAGACACATTTAATTTAGTTAGAAGGATAATTATGTGTCTACGTTGGCAATAATCATCTCTATATGTTCCTTCTCAAAAATTGGCCATTTGCATTTACTAGCTCTATGCCTCAATCATTGCAAAAAATTGTGAATGATTCACCCTTTTTTTTTAAGGGTATATAATTCATCCAAACTTAAATCCATATCAAGATTATAGGAAAAGTGTGCTACAAACTGATCTATTATTTCTTAAAAAGTTCAGATTCTAGGAGGTACATTTGAGAACCATTCTATGGCTTGGCCTCCCACGCTATGTGGGAAGAGGCGCATCAAATAGGAGTCATTATATACTACTTCAACACATGCCACATAAAATTCTTTGATGTGATATTTTGGATTTCCACGCCCTTTGTATTTGTCAAATTTGGTAATCTCAAATCTTGGTGGGAATGGTACCACTACAATGTTAAGATAAAAAGGATATGGACATAAGTCTTGTAACATAGGATTTCCTCATTTTTCCAGCTTGGATATCTTGAAGTTGTTGTGTAAGTGATTTGATTTTCGATGAAATATCGTCTTGAGCAATGTTTTGTGGTGGAGCATACATGTTATAGTACGAAATGGTAGATGAATAGTATGTGGAATTTTTACAATGGGGTGTGTTCATGTTGACTATGTTTTATGGTGTGTATGATGGATTTTTATATTACAAATTTAATGGTGATAATGATGGTGGTGTTGTATGCTCCTTATGAATTTTGGTTAAGGACATTTTTTTGCGAATTTTCATATTGTTGTTTTTGGTTGTAGTACAAGCCTTGTTGTTGTTGTTGTTGTGCAAGCACTTATTGTTGTTGAGCATATTTTTGTGCTTGTAACTATTGTTGAGATTTTTTCATTTGCAATTGTTGATATCCAATGGCATTTTAGTGAGCAATAGTATTTTGTGCTTCAGGTGATGGAATGGTATTTTGATTTGGGACATATTGGTTTGATTGATTAAGATATTGGCTTGCTGGGATGTTTTGATTTTGTGAAATATGAGGTAGATTTTTTAGAACCATGTTTTGAGTGGATTGTGAAGGTTGATTGGGTTGATTTTGGTATTGATACGTGACCAAACTTTGGTTGATGGGTACTTTATTTTGTAGATTGATAATTGACACATATTGACCTTGTTGTGATGAAACTTGTCTTTGATTTTGTTGTAACACAAGTCCTTGTAGAATTTGGGATTGTGATGGAGTGATATAAGTTTGAGGACCCATTTGATTTTTCATTTTTTCAGGGATTCCTTGATGTTGAACCAAAGGTTGGGAACCTTGATATGATGCCACTTGGTTTTGTGATGTTTGTGGAAAACCTTGATTTAGAACCAATTGATTTTGGGGATTACCTTGGTTTTGGATCAAAGGATTTCCTTGATGTTGAGACACTTGATATTGAATCATTTGATTTTGGGGATCAATTGGATGGTGTTGTGATGATTGATTTGATGTTTGGTTCATGTGTCCTTGAAGATTTCCTTGGGCATTTTGACTCACTTGGTTATGTTGAACATTAGTAACATTTGTTTGGATATTTTGGGTACTAGATGTGATTGAAGAATATGGTTGTGCACAAAATGTTGGTTCCATGTTTTTGTTATGGTTATGTGATGTAAGTGGCATGTTTGGATGTTGAGTGTGTTGAGGGATGGGGTTGTTTTGGAGGATTCTTTTTTTTTGACTACCCAAATTTGTGTTGTTCCCTAGAATTTGAGTGAGATCAAGTTGTGTTCCTTGTTGAGTTAAAAAATTGGAATCCACCCTAGTGGTTGTAGGCTGGCTTGGTAAAAGTAATGAAGATGTTTTTTGCATGGATTGGGTGATATTTTGAAATGATTGACCCATTTTTTCAGAAATTTTCCCCATGGATGCAATATTTGACAAGGGTTACTAGTGCAGACATGGTAAAGAGGGTCCTCAATGAGAACAATCTGAACCATGCAACAAGAGTAACACAACAGAAGCAACCCAAATTATGGAGGAAAATGCAGATGCAAACATTCTTATTATCTCAATTATTGATTACATATGTTCAGGAACATCGGGGCTTAGAGATTCGGCAAACAGGCCTGATTACCATATTCTCAAAATATAGTGTTCATACATGCGAGCGAATTTATACATATCAGGTCTACTATACAATTGTTTCTTCACACCCAAAAAACTATTGCCTTTCCTAATGATGAAATGTGAGCTTTATAGCATATCTATGAGTCTAGAAACATTTGCGTTGGTGAAAGATCATTACAATATCCAAAGAGGAAAATGTAACGTGTGCAATAACAGGTCAGCCTCAAATCTGAAATTCATCCATGGTAGAGGCACATGATGAAGTGTGGACCTAAGTGTAAGGTTGGGGACACTCCATAGAACAAATCCAAACACACTGTGAGGATCTGCAATCAACATGTGAGATCCGTGATCGATCCAAATAGTCGTTAAGGTTTGAAATTATTCTAGGGCCAGAACCAAAAACTGTCTCGTAGTCCGAAAGTGATAACTTGTCAGGAAAAGATCCAAATGAGCTAAAAACTTGGAATAAGCCAAGTGAACATGCCCATAATGAAATCCTAGGTATGCAAGATCTGGCGAGCAAACATGCAAAAACACTGGATCGAACCAGAACAAGAACAAAATAGAAATAAAACTAAAAGGAAATATGTTTGGTTGATGCAAGATTGCCAAGAACCAAGGATGCTCCTGCATCAATCGCTCCCTAAATATGTTCAAATTGAATGTGGAAGGGAGTTTGACACCTTTCTTTGCTAATGCCAACATTTACTAGGTTGGATTTAATTTCATCATGATGTTGATAAGATGGTAAACCTTAGAATCTTGTTGCATCTCAAGTATTTCATTTGTAGTAAGTTCATTATAATTTTTGGCGACATCTTCTACTTGATACCCCGTTTCTTGAGAATTTTGAGGTAGTTGTGGTGGATTTTTAATGGTGGATTTTTTGATGGAGTTGTGAAACCTCTAGGATAAAATTCTTGCATTGAAAAGTTTTGTTGGTTTGTATCACTCATGATAGATGAATTTTTTTTTGCTCCATATCTCTCTTGTGTTTTGATCTTGTTTTTACCATAAAACTTGGATCAACCTTTCGAGTAGTGTGTTGTGATTTATATTGTTGAAAATCTTCGGTTGACTCATTTTTTTGTAAAAGTGAACCTCTAAGGGATTTAGGACCAATGATGTGAATAATAAAGGGATGAGTGATTTGAATGATAAGGAAATCTCAATTTTGGACAAAACTAGACTTAAGTTTTGATATTTGTCTTTTGATAAGGATGCTAATGAAGTTACAAATCCTAAGAGTAGATAAATGTGTCCAAAATTATGTGTGCTAATCTAAATAAATGGGTGAAAAAGGATCCATTTCCAAACATGTAGCTAAAATAGATGATGGTTGATGAAAAATTAGGTCTAGGAGATTTGTTTGTCCAACATTTAAAGTTGTTGGTGAGATGAGATGTCAAATGTTTTGATGTTTGGATTCCAATGTGATGGTTGATACTAATGTTTATACCTAAGAGAGACTTGTGACAAGATCAAGGTTTTGAGAGACATGTATTTTTCATGAGTGTTTAAACCTAAGAAACCAATGATTGTTTGGAATAAAAGAACTTTGGTGTGATTTTTCAATATGTAATATACCTAAAAATTTTCTAATAAAAACAACTTTAAGTATACATTTCCTTATTTTCTTTTGTTGTTTAAGACCAAAATGTTTTGAAAATATGACCAAGGTATACCTCTTTTGTGGTTTAATTCTTAAAATTTGAATAATGTGATTTTTTTTACCACACGAAGGTCTTGATTATGTTTTAATCTAGAATGTCTATAATCAAGAAAATTATTTTCCACAAAACTTGAAATTTTTGAAAATCAAGATGCTAAAATCATAGTCCTCTAGGTTGATTTTGAAATAATGAGGCGATATGAACCCAAATACTAGGAAGCCACTAATATATTGTTTTAATAAAAACAAGATATATTTAGGGACATGCAATATTATAGTGTTCTTCAAGTGTACTCCATTATATTCAAGGGGTTTAAAATTTTGTGATAATGTTGATGTTCGTTTTTTAGTTTAAATGTCAAGAAAAGTATTTATTGAATCAATGGGTGAGGGGGATATTTTTTACAACTTCTTCCATAAGGTTCACTAGTTTAGCTAAAAAAAAGCTAGTCAATGACAACCTAGAGGAGTAAAGGTACATTCCTTCATGGTAGGCTTACCTCACCCCTGAAAGAGTGATGTAATCTAAATTTATGGAGGGGTCGAATAGGATATACCAAGGTCATGTACCACATTGATAATCCTGGCTTTATGAAAGATAATGAAATCTTAAGCCTTACACCTCAACCATAAACCCGACATGGTAATTAACTTCTAGGAATGATGTTATTCCCATGCACTACTTTGAAGAATCATTTCAAAAAAATTGTATGGCCTCTAGATACAAAGGTTTTTAATGACACCGTGAACACCACAGGTATACTTCAAACAGGAGACACCAAAGTCTCTAGCTTTCCCTAAGCAACCCATTCATTCACATGAGAGTAGGCCCGCAAGGTATAATGTCCATAGAGTTATGCTACTTACTTTTTTTTTTACATACTTTATATAGCCCACCAGTAAACATGCTTGAAGGTCTCCTTGATTTCTCCATTGTGTGATTTATCTCAAGGGAGGCCCTCTCTAATAAAATAAAATGGAATGTTATTTCTCTTCACCCAAGATCACATGAAGTGCAAGGGGAGAGGATACATACCAAGCCTTGGGTTACTCAAAAAGGTATAAACTAAGAGTGTTTCTCTTCACCCAAGATCACACGAAGTGCAAGGGCAGAGGATACACACTAAATTTTTACCAATCATAGCAAGAAAAGTAGACAAAGGTTCATTTTAGTGCAATAAATATAAATCTTATGTTCATTTTAAACACCAAAACTAAGTGTTAAATTATCTTGTTCAATTTTAAACCCAAGGGAAATTGAGGATGTTTGTGTTAAATATGCAATATACTGAGAGGGGGGGTGAATCTATATATTCTTAAACTTATTGAACAAACACCATCCAATTAATCCAAAGCATATGATAATCATAAAAAGCAGAAACATTAACTAAACATTAAGCACATAACACAAGAGACACCAAGCTTTTTATGTGGAAAACCCAAGATGGGAAAAACCACGATGAGGATTAACTCACAATATAGTATAACCAGTTATAAGATATTACAAAAAGGGGTGGCTCATTGCTAAGACTCGATATCCAAAATAGAGGCTCACTACCTACCAAAATTGAAGTAACAGAAATGGCCAACAGCCAAAAATGAACTGATGAAAGTACACCACTAGTGTAGATTCAAATCCATTTTAGCACAATAAATTTGCATGCCAACAGATCACTCTTCACCATTTTTTCTTCCACACACAATCTACTACATTCGCATACAACTACATACTCATCTCTTATCTTCAAAACATCTTGTATATATATCTGATTTTTTATAAGTTAATCAATCAGGTTGGCTCTAAAAATTCCTCAAAAACAATTCAACCATGTGGCGTGTTGGCATGGATTACACAAACAAATTTAATGCATTTCTTTTTCATCTGCTTGTTAGGTTAGCCAACAAGAGACCTAATAGTAAAAATATATTCAACAAAATGGTATTGGTGATGACTATGGGCATCTGTATACATGAAATCCTGTCCATGCATGCTTTTACCAGTATCAGACCATTTCCCAACAACTAAGATAGCAACAATTACCAGAGAAAGAAATCCAAAGCAAAATACCAAAGTATAATTTTGTATTACCGGTTTAGAATACCGGATTACAAAGGCTTTGAACCTTGCAGTTGCAACTCATATATTATGGTGACATCAATGACAACAAAACTATATCAGGAGATGTGATCTTCTTCATTCTTCCAATAGTTTGGTTCAATTTTAATCCAACTTGAAAATGCAAGATAGATTGTTCATTGTTAATCCAAATTAAAGTGTGAGATTGATTTTAAACCCAAAATGAAGTGTTATTTAACTAAAGCATGAAATTAAATGGCTCTTAGGTCGTCCTTCTCATAATTATTTAGAAACACTTTAAAAATTTCAACAACATAAGTGTTAATTAACACTTTTGCTTCACTCCATGCTTCCATGCTCCAATATGCAAGTTGTTAGTGCTAAACAAAAAACACAAAGTTAAAAATCATTAGGATTAGAAACCAGAAAATGAAAAATCAGATTAACTTTGAAATTTATCTCTCTAGATTACCTACAAGTGTGTCGCTATGTCAAACAAGTGTGTTGTAGTTCTGATAAGAAGTGCACTAGATT
Source organism: Sequoiadendron giganteum (assembly GCA_007115665.2). Classification (NCBI taxonomy): domain Eukaryota; kingdom Viridiplantae; phylum Streptophyta; class Pinopsida; order Cupressales; family Cupressaceae; genus Sequoiadendron; species Sequoiadendron giganteum. Next base: position 620,714,144 of record CM021100.1, read on the forward strand.
TTCACAGTTACACCGATCTGCATGAGGACAAGTGCACTGGTCTAAAAATGTGCTTCTCTAGTGAACAACATATGTGCCACCCTATCAAAAACTAGAGAAATAAAATGTGTTGTAAAAATTTATTGCTTTTCTAAAAACAAGTGTGTGCTAATGCATCACGTGCATGGATATGGCTTGAAACAAGTGCATTGCCCTACCTTGAAAACCTAAAAAACATGAAATTCTCAAAAAAATTGATTAAAATGATGGATTGGGTCCCACTGGGCATGTCAAATATGTAAACATGATTATGAATTAGATCAAATACAATTGAATTAAGAAATTAAAGAATCAATTGAAAAAATCAAACCATATTCCCAATGAAATCTTTGAAATGAATTAACTAGAAACCATGAAAGCATGAAATGAAATAAAATTAATAAAGGAAACTAATTAACCACTTGAAAACCTAATCCCATTAGGGGACTGGTGTTGAATTGATGTGGAATGTCAGCCTTTACCCAATCCCATGGATGAAACAAGCTTCTAATGATGTTCCAATGGAGAAAATGACTAGAATTGATGCTAAATCACTAATTGCTCTTAATAAATGCTCTAAAAAAGGATATAGTCTATTTTATCTCAATGAATGTAAATTAATTGCTCATGAAATGGAGGCTATTTATAGGATAATTAGGTGAATCATGTTGGACTCAAGGGAACACTGAGAGGGGCAGGGTGAATCAATGTTCAACAAATCTCAACTTTATTAATCTGAACCTCAAACCATACATTAGAGGAAAGATGCAAGCATTAAAAAAAACATTCATAACACCATAACACAAGGATTTTTGCATGAAAACCCTATTAGGGGAAAAACCATGATGAAGGTTAATCCACAATTTGAGTACTCAAATATATTTTTTTACAAAGGGAATGCACTTCCATTCAGGCACACTGCCTAGAGCTCACTACTCAGAAGGGAAGGCTCACTGCCTTACAATAGTTTAGATAAAAAACATCTGAAAGTTGAACTAAGATAGTAGCATCTATTTGAATCTACACTTGTCTCTACTCTGCTTTGCCCTTATCTGCTCTTCACATCAACTCACACAATTACTCTATTGAATTTCACACCACACACTAATATAATTCACATTCGCTATTCTCCACTATATTTTCATACTTTTTTCACACACAAAATGATAGAACCGATCTCATATATATATCCACTATCAAGGATTTGAGCATCCTTATGTCAGCTTGATAAAACATTAAGTTCTTCTCAATTTGTCGGCTAGATCCACCACTAACTCTATATGCACATCCTTTAAAGTCTGTTAAGAAATAGAGAGGACCAAAACAAAAATCATTGAGCATGAAGACATTTAATTAATTACTCCTTATACATCCATGATTACTATATTCGTTGGTCGGCCTTCAAGCACAAATAATAAAAAGATTTGCACACCAGATCCCCTAGATCGCATACCAGTGAATGTGTAGCCAAAAAATTCTAGATTAAGGTATTACAGATACCTAGCAATCATCCTTGAGGTGCACAACACGAACTAAATACAAATGATGCACATTGATCGACATCTTTACCTTTAACCAAATGCCATGTTCTTCATTTTGTTCTACCAAAACTATACTGTAGATCGGATGCATGACTTAGGTTGCCATCAATGACAACACTTACAAGCCATATGCCAATAATCTCCCCCTTTGGCATTGATGGCAACACTTAGTGAAAAATGACTAAGTGTCAGAATCATTATAGGTACACTGCCAAAATTTACTACACTCTCTCCCCCTGAGATTTATAAGGAATTTTTCATTGTATTCTCTCCCCCTTTGACATCAATGACAAAGAATAGGAGCCGTATGCCAAAAAAGACAAAACATGTGTTCAAAATCTGAAAACATATATATCGACAATTCTTCCCCTTTGACCAAAACTCCAAAAAAATTGAATCAGTTTTATAATCCTTATCATTTCCAGAAGGAACTTCTTCCAAGAATATATTGTGATCTCAATGATTATGATCAAACTGTTTTGATTAAAGGTAAAAAATGGGTTTTGAAGGGGCCCGAAACCCTTTACAAAAGAGTGCAATTGATTAAAAAAAAAGATAACATCATAACACAACAATCAACCCAACGAAAAAAAACCAACAATGAAAAAATAGCCAAAAAGAAGCCAGCCAAAATCTCTACACATTATTCAAGATCTCAACAACTTCCATGTCAATAGCAACCATCTTCTGTGCATTGTCCACAGTATCAAACACCTCCCTAGTAGAGGCCCTGACCTGAGCTTTCATTCTATTTTTAGTTCTAACCCCCAACCCACCAATTTTTACCTCATCAATCAAAACATTACCTTTAGCAATATCCTTCTCACCAGCACAACCCACATCTAGCAGCTTACCCCAAGCAACAATAACATCAGCAGGCCTAGACTCTTTTCTCTTTTTAGTAGTGATCAAAGGAGAAATCATTGTGGTAGAATCCAGAGTGCCCACAAGATTAGAAACCTCACCACTCTTCATCACCACTTTCCACATTTTATCAATTTTATCCTCAAGGGATAATATTCTACCTTCCAAATTTTGTTTCAGATTGATGGATTCCTCCATGACAATATTAGCCACAATATTAAGAGACTCCATCAAGTTATCAATTTGGCTTTGAACAGTAGGGTCCTTAGCCTTACTAGCCACACCTCTAATCCTAACATTAATCCTATTAATTTCATGAAAAAACCATTTAAAAATTTTAAACTACAGATTAGCAATCTCACGGGCCGAGCTCAAAACATCAAACAAGTCTTCCCTATCAAAAATTTCAACCTGATCCTCCACAGCAACATCCTCATTAGAAGAACTAACCAAAATTTTATCATCCACAATAGCCTTACCTTTACAAACAGGGAGAGGGGACTTCAACTTGCGAATGGATCAGGTGAGATCCTCCGCAAAAATCTTTATTTTAAACTCCCTATCCCTATCCACTTTGTTAGAACCCCTAGCAATACCACCATCCACAACTCCATCCTTCCCCTACAATAACCCAGTGTTAGCATTCGGAGAGGCCTCACCATAGATACCACCACTGAGAGAGAGAGGGAAACCCTTCTCAAAGATTTGACTGGTAGTTCTCAGCTCCCTTCTCTTCTGGCTCCCCACCTCAATTTCCTTCTCATGTTTTATTTTAGGGGGGGAGAGGAAGCTTCCCCATACAAGTCATTCTTTTCCTTGGTTCCTTTAGGAAGATTCATCACGACTACATCATCACTAGACGCAATGTAACCCTCTTTATCGATCGACTTTCTATTCCCAATTTTACCTAGAATAGGGGAAGAGGGACCCTCCTCAAAAGAGGCATAGGAGTCTAGGACATAGTCAGCATCATCATCCTTTTTAGACTCTGACTCTTTGTTCAAAATAAGCCTCCTCCTCTTGGATTTTTTGCTAACTCTTTCCTCACCCGAATCTGTCTCATAACCCTCTCGGGCTTTGCCAACATTATCCTTCAGGGACACAAGAGATTTGTGCACCTCATGCACTTTGACATGTTCATAAATTAGAATAATTAACCCCACATGCAGAACAGGGTTCCGAGGGTTTTTCATATGATCCTTAATCCATGTATCCAACGACATCAGTAAATAATAGGGAAATGAAACCCATTTCTTATGCCTGAAATGGTTAAGCAGAAGGAAATGGTAGTTATTAATTGTTGTGTACCTTACTTCCAAGGTAATATACCTCATGATTTCTTCAACCACATCACACCAGAGCACTTTCAAAGAGCTCCTATACTAGCCACCACTTTTCACCTTCCTCAGATCAGCTGCCTTGTTACCTTTGAATAAAATTGACATCGCGTCCTGCAAGTCTTTCTTATCTCTAAAAACCTTCATACCTTGCATATCTAAACCATTAATTTGAGCTATGAATTCTTCATCCACCATAACATCTCTTCCACCCAATTCAGGGTTTTTTCATTCCACCCTTTAGCAACCATCTCAGCAACCTGTGCATTGAAGCCATGTAGTTTCTCCATATAAACGGTTAAGACACCCTTTTCAAGTATCTCCCAAACCTCCTTCCTTTTCTTGATAGTGTAATAGGACTTAGGCTCGAAATGATTTATGTCCCCACCCATCACAAGATTTAGCACAACACACAGCCAAAACCACCTGAAATTGATACACACACCACCTAGAGTGAAAATACAAAAAAAAAAGCCTCCAGAAGCTAGAGCTAAACACACCCAAAATCTATGTGAAACCCACCAAAGGACAGATAGGCAATAATTATATATAGCTCCCAACATTTTGAAAGTCGTCCTTTGAACTCAAAACTTTAACATCCTCCTTCAAATCTTCCACCCACGTGACTAAGGACATGCAACCCACAAAGCCAGCAAGGATCGGCCAGATATCAACTCTCATTAATGATAATCATCATGGCTTCAAAAGGAATGGAATCAATAAAATCCCATTCCTTTTGTTCTTTAACACCAAAGTTAGTGAAAAAATCAGCTAACTTTTTTCCCTCTCTCAAAATATGGGAGATGTAAACATTCTCAAAAGATATAATAATTTCAATAGAGTCTTTAATCAAGGCTTCAATGGTCCAAGACAGAGGAGAGACCAATTTAAAATTGTTAATAATGTTCAGAGAATCACCCTCCACCCAAACCTTCCTATACCCTTGGCTTTGAGGCAATTTGAGACTATGATAGACTGCAGCAGTGATTATGATCAAACTGTTATTCTTGGATGTCTTGTTAATAATCTAAATGAGAGATTCTAGAATTATAATTGCTTCCTCAAGTTTCTCACCTTTCTTTAGAATCTCCACCATCTACTCCAATCTGCATTCCGTTTGATCCTTAACCTTCCAAAAAGTATCCACAAGAGTGTTCTTGGTGGATTGAACTTTAGAGTGTTCAAACTACAGTTTTGAACCTTTTCCTGATCGTGCCATTTTGATCCTGAACTATATCAAATTTCTTTCCAATTTCACTCAATTTTGCCTCAATTTTCTCTAACTTCCTTTGTACTTTCTGACTGTAAGGGGCCAAAAGATGCAGTAGTTGTAGATTTTATTAGCTGAATTGATGTATTGTCTCAACTCATTCATTTTCTTCTTCAATTTTGTAAGAGATATCCTAAACTGCTCCTTCAAGTGAGATAATTTCACCTTCTTCTTTTTCTTTATTCTCAGAGCTCATTGATTCTTTACTGCACTCAATCATCTCCTTAGGTATAATGTTTTGTAGGATTTCCAATCTGATCTTGCAGTGCTCAACATGAGCATTTAGTACTTCTAGAATCATGTCTTGGTCACATGATGGTTTGATTGACCTTAACCTCACAATTTTTTGCATGTCACCTTCTTCCTAGATAAGTTGTTGTAGCTTTTCCTTTGTTATATAATCATCTTCCTTACTAGCCTCTGATATTTTCTTTTCGAATTCATTTTTCTATGGGTTCTCAGTTTCATCATCGAATTCTTCATCCAATATATCCACAATTTCTTGTTCTTTTCCTTTTTCTTTTGTTCTAGGAACCTTGGGTTCTAGAGGGTTGTATTCAATATTTTCTATTTCCCTTTCTACTTTTTCTCCACACTACTGGAAGTGGAACCAACCTCAAGTGTTCTTTCCAAAAGAGAAACACTTACTGAACCAAACATTCTTAGCAAATTTTTGCCAAAATTTTTAGATTCTTCATCATAGTTAGGAAAATTCTTGAAATAGGTGTAGATTTGCTTACATACCGGTTCATTTGTTTTCCACATCACATTGTTGACTTTAGGTAAAAAATTTAAGAAGTACATCACCAAACATATAATCAGTGTATCAAACCTAAAAGAGTGGCATGTTTCCTTGGTTAACTGCACATTCTCCATTAACTGATCCTTTAGCAATCTACATAGGTCAAAGTCTTGACCTTCAATTACCATTTTATGTGAAATGTATACTGCACCAACCGATGTTGCTCCTTCTCAATTTCTGAAAAATATTTTGTATGAAATTTCATGCGCAACATACTTCGTAACAATATTTTTGATCATCGAAATTATCAGCGCCCTCTGATCTCCAATTATTCTAGTTAGTTTTTCAACTTCTTTGTTCTAAATAGATTTCTTCCTTGGTATATCTCTGATTCCAAATTCTTGTGATTTGCCTCATTCAATTGCTTCAATTCATTGGGCAACAACAAATTCCTCATAGACCTAATATTTTCACTATTGTATTCATCTAGAATGATCAACCCTTTGATTTGATCCATTTTATTTTTTGTTCTTAGGGTTTACAACCGCACACCAAATTGTATTAAATTTTTTGAAAGAAATTAAAATACCTAATGAAATTTGAGTTTCGTCGATGAATTAGCTTCTTTGCTTTGGAATTTTGCTACCAGGTGCTCTCCTCCTTCTTTTCTTCGATGCAAAGTGACAAATGAGAGTCAAAAATTCACTTTTATAGTTCACACACTTGCAATAAATGTGTTTTCCCTAATATATCTGGATACTTTGTTTTCACAGACAATGAGAGAATAATTCTTCTACGGACCTATGAATTCTATGAATTCTTTTGCAAATGTCCACCAAAACTTTTCAATATCATTTACACACCCTTTTGATCATCCCTCGTGTTCTGGTACCAGCTACGAATTAGGGGAGGAAAGATTTTCTTGAATAACTCCCCCTAGACCAATGTCCTGAGATAAATTTCTGAAAGAATTACCAGAAACAGGTTCTGGTGTAGAGTCGTTTCCAGCTTCAGATTCACTCTTCTTCACCCATGTCTTCTTGATTTGATCTCTCATTTCATCCACAATCATTTTTCCTTTTTCTTTGTCATATTTCTATATATTATTGTCTCTATGTATTAGACCTCTACTATTAACATTTTTATTTTTGTAGAATCTTGCAATGTGACCATACTTATTGTAATTGTAACACGTAGTAGTTCTTTGTCCATACCAATCATTCCATTGATTTCTTCTTGATTTTCATAGATTAGAAACATGCCCAAATCTTCCACATGTATAGCATTCGACATTCCTTCTATTTACATAGTAGTTTAGCACATTTTTGCAGTCAACTGATTTATGACCAAACTTTTGGTAATTAAAACACTAACTAGTGAAAATGATGGATTACTTGATTTAATTTTACTTCTACACTGAGCATCCATATGACCAAACTTATTGCAAGAAAAATATTATCCATTAAATTTTTGAGCATTAGGTTGTCTTACTGGATACCTTCCACCTTTTTTCATCTGATTTCTTTGTCTGAAATCATTTTGTCCATATCCAAAACTTTATCCTTCCTCATATCCAAGGCCTCACTTGTCTTTGGCATTCTTCCTTCCTTGAGTCATCTCATCAAGCCTAACAAAACTTATCTTAAAATTCTCCTTGTATTCATTTGCAGTAGTGAGTTCATTTATCAGAATAATAAGTTGCTTTCCAAGTTCTTCTTCGTTGCTTCTGGATTGTTCTAATTCACCTTCTAACTAAATGAATTTTCCATTTATTCTTCTGCATTCATCTAATCTTTATTTTAAGGACTGGGCAAGGCTTTCTTTATTCTTATTTCTTTCTTCAATTTCCTTAGTCAACTTAATCACCATGGATTCCATTTCATGTTTTAGAGTAGCATTATCTTTAGCAATATTTTCACATTCTTCAGTTATTTCCTTCAAGGTTTGATTCAGGTGAGCATCATCCATATTTTTGCTTTATTTCTAATTAATTTGATCACAAAGATCCTTCTTTTTCAACCTAGATTTAACAATCTAATCCTTCAGTGACTGAATGAACTTCTTAGCATCCTCCAGATTTGCTTTCAATTCTTGAACTTCTGCTTTAGATTGATCAAGGTCATCAAGTGCCACCAAAATTTGTTGTTGAAGACTACCAAATTCCATTACATTCCAAGATCCACCTCAAGATTCTAAAATTCTTCAGAGGAACCAAATTCTCTAATACCAATTGTTGGACTCAAGGGAACACTGAGAAGGGGGGGGTGAATCAGTGTTCAACAAATCTTAACTTTATTAATCTGAAACTCAAACCATACATTAGAGGAAAGATGCAAGAATTCAAAGAAACATTCATAACACCATAACACAATTATTTTTGTGTGGAAACCCTATTAGGGGAAAAACCACGGTGGAGGTTAATCCACAATTTCAGTACTCAAATATAATTGTTTACAAAGGGAATGCACTTGCATTAAGGCACACTGCCTAGAGCTCACTGCTCAAAAGGGAAGGCTCGTTGCCTTACAACAGTTCAGATTAAAACCATCTAAAATGTGAACTAAGATAGTAGCATCTATTGATGCCAGATTACAATTTCAGTGAAACTCATCAATTGGATTTTGAGTCCTCTATCTGACTCTACACTTGGCTCTGCTCTACTTTGCCCTTATCCACTCTTCACATCAATTCACACCATTACTCTACTGAATTTCACACCGCACACTAATATAATTCAAATTCGCTATTCTCCACTATATTTTCTTACTTCTTTCACACACAAAATGATATAACCGATATCATATATATATCCACTATCAGGGATTTGAACATCCTTATGTCGGCTTGATAAAACATTAAGTTCTTCTCAATTTTTTGGCTAGATCCACCACTAATTATTTATGTGCATCCTCCAAAGTCAGTTAAGATATAGACAGGACCAAAACAAACATCATCGAGCATGAAAACATTTAATTAATTACTTTGTATACATATGTGATTACTATATTCATTGGGTCAGCCTTCAAGCACAGATAACAAAAATATTTGCACACCGGATCCCCTAGATTGCATACCAGTGAATGCATAGCCACAAAATTATAGATTAAGGTATTACATATACCTAGCAATCATCCCTGACATGCACAACATGAATTTAATACAAATGATGCACATTGATCGACATCTTTACCTTTAACTGGATGCCCTGTTCTTCATTCTGTTCTGCCAAAACAATATTGTAGATCGGATGCATGACTTAGGTTTCCATCAATGACAACACTTACAAGCCATATGCCAAAAAATCAATGGCCAAGATCAATTTTATTAACTAATGGATGCAAATTGATAAGAAGAATTGGAATGGATCAAGGATTCAATTCATGGAGGATATTGAATAATCACATGGATTGATGCAATTAATCAAGGGTTGAAATTTATTCAAACAAACACAAATCCTAAAATTTAGGAGGAATGTGAAAGATATTTCCATTTAAGAGAAATAGTATGAATTTGAATTGGAGGAATATTCCTTGGGAATATTCCTTTACAAGTGGGAGAATTTGGAGGAATTAAAGAAATTAGTTAATTAAATAATTAGAATATTATTTAATTGTATAGATGGAGGAATTAAAAGATTTCATTAAACAATTACCTTATTTAATTAAATTCCCTAAGTCCTCTCATTTGATTAAATAATCTGAATTATTTAATTAAATGTCATTAACGCCCTCTTTTTAATTAAATGAACTAACTATTTAATTAAGTCTTTTAATTCCTACATCTTGCACAATTAAATAATATTATAATTATTTAGTTGACTAGTTTCTTTAATTCCTCCAACTTCTCCCACTTGCAAAGGAATATTCCTCGTATTAAAATTCAAATAATTTCCCTCTTAAATGGAAATATCTTGCACATTCCTCCTAAATTTTATAGTTTGTGTTTGTTTGAAAAAATTTCAACCCTTGATTAATTTCATTAATCCATGCGATTATTCAATCTCCACCATGGATTGAATCCTTGATCCATGTCAATTCTTCTTATCAATTTGTATCCATTGATTGATCAAATTGATCTTGACCATTGATTCACCCAATTAGCCTATAAATAGCCTTCATTTCATGAGAAATTCATCTACATTCATTAAGAGCAAATAGACTATAGCCATTTTTAGAGCATTTCTTGAGAGAAATTAGCAATTTACCATCAATTATAGTCATATTTTTTTTTCCATTGGAGCACCATTAGAATATTTTTTCATCCATGGGATTGGGAAAGGGTTGAAATTCCACATAAATTCATCACCAATACTCCAATGGGATCAAGTTTGCAAGAGGTTAATTAGTCTCCTTTATCAATTTGAGTTCATTTCATGTTTTCAAGGTTTATAGTTGATTCATTTCAAAAATTTCATTGGGAATATGGTTTAATTTGTTCAATTGATTGTTTAATTGTGTAATTCAATTGTATTTGATCTAAATCATAATCATGTTCATATATTTGGCATGCCCGGTGAGACCCAATCCATCATTTTTCTTGGGAATTTTGTGTTTTTTAAGTTTTCGAGGCAGGGCGACGCACTTGTTTCAAGCCAGAGCCACACACTTGATGCATTGGAATTTTTTTTTTTTAGCAAAGCAGTGCATTTTATTTCTCTAGTTTTTTACAGGGTGACGCATATGTTGTTCACCAAAGAAACGCATTTGCAGACCAACACACTTGTCCTGATGTAGATTGGTGCACCTGTGAAACTCCAATGTTCTTGTCTGACAAAGCAACACACTTGAACGTAATCTAGAGAGGTAAAATTTTAAAGTTAATCCGAGTTTTCACTTTCATTTGGTTTCTAATCCTTCTTATTTTATGGTCTATGTTTTTTGTTTAGCACTAACAACTTAGAGATTAGAGCATGGAAGCATGGAGTGAAGAAAAAGTGTTCATTAACACTTATCTTGTCTAAATTTTCAAAGTGTTTCTAAATATTTTTGAGAGGGATGAACTAAGATCCATTTAATTTCATGCTTTATTTAAATAACACTTCATTTTGAGTTTAAAATCAATCTCACGCTTGAATTTGGATTATGAATTAGATCAAATACAATTGAATTAATAAATTGAACAAATTAAACTATATTCCTAATGAAATATTTGAAATGAATTAACTAGAAACAATGAAAAAATGAAATTAACTCAAATTGATAAAGGAGACTAATTAACCACTTACAAACCTAATCCCATTGGGGGATTGGTGTTGAATTGATGCGGAATGTCAACCCTTTCCCAATCCCATGTATGAAACAAGCTTCTAATGATGCTCCAATGGAGAAAATGACTAGAACTGATGTTAGATTTCTAATTGCTCTCAAGAAATTCTCTAAAAATAGATATAGTCTATTTTCTCTCAATGAATGTAGTTGAATTGTTCATGAAATGGAGGCTATTTATAGGCTAATTGGGTGAATCAATTACCAAGATCAATTTGAATAATCAATAGATGAAAATTGATAAGAAGAATTGACATGGATCAAGGATTCCATCCATGGAGGATATTGAATAATCACATGGATCAATGTAATTAATCAAGGGTTGAAATTCATTCAAATGAACACAAATCCTAAAATTTAGGAGGAATGTGCAAGATATTTCCATTTAAGAGAGAAATAGTTTGAATTTGAATTGGAGGAATATAACTTGGGAATATTCCTTTGCAAGTGGGAGAAGTTAGAGGAATTAAAGAAATAAGTCAATTAAATAATTAGAATATTATTTAATTATGCAAGATGGAGGAATTAAAACATTTAATTAAACAATTAGCCCATTTAATTAAAAATATGGAATAAATGGAATTTAATTAAATAATTCAAATTATTTAATCAAATGAGAGGAATTGGGGAATTTAATTAAATATTTTTCATTATTTAATCAAACAGGATGAAAATTAGTAGAAAAGGGATGAATTAACTTAATAGTGTTGATTATTCGATTAATAGAAGAAACTAGTGAATTTAATTAAAAAATTATGATTATTTAATTAAATAGTCAAAATAGGGTTAAATCAAGATGAAAAATGGTGTTAATAATTGAGTTTGATGTGTAATATTGATCAAGACAATTTTAAGTGTCTACACTATCCCATGTCATATCATCACCTATGTAGCATTACCCAAACATTTCACCTAGGTCAAACATGTTATCCTATTACAAGATAGTCCTTTGAAGTAAAATTCCTTAAATTGTAGGTATTTGCATAATTCCTATCCTCCCCATCCTTCACATATCAATTTACATCGTACTAGTCCATATGCCCAATCATAGTATCCCATACATTGCTAGACACTGGGGGGCAAGTGATTACATCCTGCTTTGGGAAAAATATTGATATATGCCTTCTACCTCACCTAGTGATAGAGGCACCTTTTGAAAATCTAGAAACATTCAAATATCTAAAAAAAATGTTAAAATTCAAATATCTTGAAAAAAAAAACACTTTCAATCATTTTCCACCATTCCATGAAACACATTTTTCTCCATCAAACTTTCCACCATCAATATAAATCCAAACAATCCCCATCAATCTCATCTCGCTTAAACTCTAACATGATATCAAACTATCTAACAAATTTTGTTCCTAGCCTCACTAAAAATCTTGATCCATATTATCCAATCAATCATCATTAGGATGTATCCTTCCCAATCATTTTGGTGTTCCTATCTTAACAACACTATCCTTGTGTTGTTCCTATCTTAGTAGCATTTTCACTATCATCAATCAATCATTCAGATCAATCAACTATAGCTTGGTTAGTGACAAGATATCAAAAGGTCTTCAATATCCATACACATCCATATATCTTCATCATTCATCCATACCATCCTCAGTATAATCCAAAAACATTGAAAATTTTCAAAAATCCAAAGAAAAATCACAACATCCTCTCACCATATCCATTATAAATTTTTATTGTCTGGACATGGCATTCAAGCAAGAACAAACTATGCAATACTCAAAGAAATCAAGTGTTCATGAAATAGTCACAATTAAAGACTCTTGAGTAACAGTGTACAACCTTTTAATCAATTGCCAAATAAACTTTACACATTTTATCCAATAGATCATGCCTTAATGGATGCATCCTTCCTACAATATGCATTAACCACTTTGAGGAAATATCTTCTAGTAACAAAATTTGATAACAATTATTTTGTTTGGTATTTGAGTCTTTTTATTGTTTGATTTATCTTATTGTCCTCTATCAATTTTCGTCAAGGATGTCTCAAAGTGAATAGAGGAGAAAGAACGGGTCAAAGTCATTGATTTTGTATGTTGTGTTTGTCGAATGTTCTTATGTGTTACTAGGGCATGCATGTTTCTTGTGTGTATTGGAATGGATTTTAGCATTGACAAACTTCCTTTTCATATAAGGTTAGTTAATACCTTTTTTCACTAAGGATACCATGCTTTGAGATCCTTTCCCACATATTTTGACAAGGTTTTGTTATTTCTAGTACAAATGAGGACAATCATATCATTCATTCTATCACAAACAAAAGTAAACTAGATCTATCATTCTCATATCCATTTGTATCAACCTATCTCATATCTATCTATTTCATCCCATCCAATATATTCTTAGTGACATTATATAGATCATAATCATCATCCTCTATTTTATTTTATCCACATTCCTCCTCAACCCATTCACTTCATCCACATGACTATTCTCCTACTTTACCATTTTATTCATCCATTTCACCATATTGACTTAAGTTACTTAGGTTATCCTTTTGGAAACCTTGTGCCCATTCACCTTACAATTGTGCCCATCTATCATGCAATTTATCCTACATAAGACACAATTGTGCCAATCTATTAGGAAACTACACCCACTTACAACACAATTGTGCACACTTACAATTCCGCCCACTCAAGCCATAATTTTACTCACCTACCTTCAAATGCGCCATTTAATTCTCCATTTCCACCCTACTTCCTCATCCTCATCCTACATTTTCTCCTACCATACAAGTCTATCTCCTTTCCCATGTTCCTCTACATATCTGCCATTTCATCCACTTGACTTCTTCTCACTTAATTTATCATTTTCTTCATCTATTCCTTCACACTATATATCAATATCTATATATCCACATCAATCTATATAAATTTCATCTCATTCATTATCCATCCAATTATGTGATACCAATCAACAACAACCATCTCATCACTATTTTCCACCATTTTAACCCACAATATCTTATCCTAATCATCCCACCTTCCTCCTCATCCAAATATGGTGTATCCTATTGTTTCCATTTTCTTCATCTTTATCGCATCCCTCCAACCCTTTTTAATAGTTTGACCTAACAGTTTCATTCTTCTATCAAACTCCCAAGGGGGCATCCTACCTTTATTTCTTTATTTCTTCATTCAAATAGGGCATGGCATCACAATCATTTCCATACTTTCTTTGAAACAATGCTATAAAAATATATTGTCTCAAAGCAAGGAAAATGGTAGAAACTTAAATTTGACTAACATATTGCTACCAAAACATCATCATTTTCCATCATTATGCACCATCAATCTATCTTTTGTATTTAATTAATAATTTTATTATCTAATTAAATGGCCTATTTTATCAATTTTCATCTAGTAATTAAATAATTTGATTATTTAATTAATTTAGTAATTATTCTTCCATTAATTAAATAATTTGTTAATTATTTAATTAATTTCCCAATTTTCAAAATTAAATAATTATTCAATTATTTAATTTATATATTTTTCATATAAACAAATAAAATATTTATTTTATTTATTTATCCATTTTGCACCTATCATTAATAATTTATTTATTTATATCCATACATTTCCACCTCACCTCCTAATTAAGACTTACTCTCAATCCAATCATCAGTCAAATCAGTATTTTGATCAATCAATTCATTGAACTTTCACTCACTTCTACTTCTCTAATCAATCAATCCACTTAACTTCGTCTTACACCCAATTCACTCAAATCAAGTAGTTAGTTAACTATCCAATCAAATCCTCTCATCAATTTCAAACCATTGATCTTTTCAATCTCACATTCAATCATCATTGTTGATTGATATCTCCAAATCTATAAAACCAACCTTCATCCATCTCATTTATCCTGTTCACTCAGATCTAAAAATCATAATCATTTTGCAATCATATTTAGAGTTCTTTATGCAAATCTTGGAGCGTATCATAACACCATTCTCCAAAGTGAATAGAGGAGAGAAATGGAGTTGTGCTAAGGTGAATTGTGTTTTTCAATGTTTGTAGATTTGCATCTTGTTTGAATAAGTTTTCCTTAGTTTATCTATTATTATGATCTTTTAATTGTGAATTCTTGTTGATTATTCCTTTAGTTTCACAATTGATTTTGTAGGTCATACACTACTTAATTTGAATTATAGTGTTTTGTATCAAAATTTCAAAATTGTAGTCTCGTAGAATAATGAACATAATAATAAAAGTTCAAATTTAGTTTTACTTTATCGATTTAATATTTTGAGACCATTTATTGGTGATATAAATATGTATTTGAAGCTAACAAAAGGGCTAAGCTAAAAGTTGCAAAGAAATAACATTAGAGGACTTGTGGCTCCTAATTTGATAATAATATATTTAAATCAAATTGTATTTACTTTTATGAGGCCTTTAAAAAGTCTTATATATGCTTTATTATTATGATAAATTATTAAACCACCTTAGATAAAATTATCATGTTTATTTTATAATATTATTAAATATATATGACTAGTCAATGATTATATCCTATTTCAGTTATTAGTGTGATACAATTTAATTCCCAATTTAGGGGTAGATTACACAACTCCCAAATTTTAATGTGACATTGTGATTATGGTCATCCTATACGCAAGGATTAAGAGGGGATGTTATTTTATATTTTAATCCTTACTTATTATAGATTTATAATTATCAGATTCCCACAAGACAAGTTATGTGATGGTCCCTACGTAATATATTGGTGAACCCAATGGTACACCTTTTATGTACTTTGGGTTTAACAATTATAGGTCATATATTATGGTGTAGTACATTAAAATTTACTTGTAATTGTTATCTTTGTTTATAAAAATAAACCCAAAACTAGAATGCTTAAAAATTATCTATATTTAGACACTATACTAAAAGATGCAATTAAAAAATAATGGTTATTTAATTATATTTGCATTAATAATTAAAATAATTGATATAGGAGCATCCAACAGTGTAGAGCAATCTTGCATCACGCAAAAAAATTGTTTTCTTTATTTTCATTAATTTTTTGAGTTCCATGATGGCACTTAAGCGGAATGATACAATCAAGAGTCAAAAATAGTGAAAAATGGTCACTTACTATTTTTAGTAAGTCGGCCTAAATGGGCTCGTATGGACCTGAAAATTTTACCCGAAGGAGTAGAGCTGAAAAAGTATTTTTGGTCGTGAAAGAATCACCTCAATACCCTGAATGGTTTGGGAGAAATTAAAGTTTTTGTCTTGAGAAATTTCTCCAATGCAACTTCAAATTCAAAGATAAAACTTTAGAGGCCACGAAACAGCTTGAAAAGTGGTCGAACCGACCTACGATCGATTCACGCTTTGTAGATATCTTTGATCTATTTAAGAGATTTCTAATGATATGAAATAATAGAAAATTAGACACCTTGATCAAAAGTTATGGCCCCGTGAAGTTGCCCCTCTAAAAAGTGAATTTCATTAAAATTTCTTCCTAGGCCAGAAATCAAACTGTGGGACTTTTGGTGCCCAAATAAAAGGGAAAGTTGAACTTTCTAGAAAATTCTAGGGAAATTATTGGGTAAAATAAAAAGGGTTTAGTGGGGATTGTAGAATATGGATCCATTAGTGCAATTTTGAATAATAGTTTTCTTTCATATTTTATTTTGTTGTAATGAATCAATCACATGAGGCTGTAGCATGCAAGTTTTGAATCTATAATTTCATTTTTCTAAAAGTAATTGAAAGTGGGTTATTTTTTGTCTTGCATCTTCTATGTTGGTATCTATTATTGTGTTTTGTGTGGTTTGGGCAATGTATCCCTCATCAAGTGGTATTAGAGCAAAAGTTTCTAGGCCGAATGTGAGGCAGTTGTAGTAGGACCTGTAAGTGTGGATTGAGTTCAAGATGCCTCCAAGACTTTCCCATCATGCCAGAGGTAGAGGTTGAGGTGGTGGAGGAAGAGATCCACTTAGAGATTAAATTGAAGGCCTTAGAAGTAAATTAGAAACCTTGCAACAAGAGGTTTGAAGAAGAGATCTGCAATGAGACAAAGATGATAGTGAAGATGAAACAAAAGAGGAAATGAAAGAGGAAGAGCAGGATCCAATGGATCTTGGAGAAAGGATATTTCTACAAGTGATCTCAAGCATTAGGAAGAGACCTAAAATGGAGGTTTCAACTTTCAGTGGAAGTCTGAATCCTGAAGAATGATCTATTGGATCAATGATATGGAGGAATTTTTCAAGTTTGAGGAGATTGAAGATTCTCACAGAGTGAGGTTTGCAAAGACAAAATTGAAAGGTCACGCCAGTATATGATGGAAAGAGGTATTCTTAGAAAGAGGAAGACAAGGGAAAGATAAAATTTCCAGATGGGACATAATGGTGTAAAAATTGAAGAAACAATTTATTCCAGTCGATTACGAATTGGAGCTACTCAAGAAGATGTAGAGCTTGAGGCAAGGAACAAGGATGATGAAAGAATACATAGAGGAATTCCACAAGGTCCTGATTCAAACAAGACATTCTGAGGTGAATAAAGAGAAAGTTTCTCATTATATTAATGGTTTGAAGCCAAGCATACAGGAAGAATTGGCACTAGTAAGAATGAACACCATTCAGAATGACCACTAGGCCATGGAGGAAGGACTAGTGGATGATCATATGGAGGTTGAAATGAAGACCAAAAGAAAGGTGAAGGCTCTAGTAGCAGCTAGAACCAAAAAGGAGATAACACCTACCGTCCTAGTGATCAAAATAATGGAGACCAAAGGGGAAGAGGAATATATGTATGAGGACCAGGAAGAGGAGGCTTTCGTGGAACCTATTTCTAGTATGGAGAATAAGGACATAGAGCCTATGAGTGTCCTCAACATCAAGGAAGGATAAATAGAATACCTGAGGCTAATGCACAAGTTGCACATATAGATGAAGATGTTGATTCTTCACATTCTGAGGATGCGAAAAGAGGAGAGGTTCTTGTTACTAGAAGAGCCTTTCTGAATGAGGGGAAGGAACCAACTCAAAGGAAGAATTTGTTCCACACCAAATTTAAGTGTGAAGGTAAAGTTTGTAATTTTATTATTGATGGAGGTAGTACTGATAACCTTATTTCAAAAGAAATGGTTAGTAAGTTGTAGTGGGAGAGATGAAGTCATCTGAACCCATATTGGATTGCTTGGTTATAGAAGGACCATAAAGCCTTGGTAAATGGATAATGTCTGGTAAAGTTCAAGATTGGAAATTACCATAATGAGGTATTGTGTGATATTATTCCTATGGATGTTTGTCATATGTTGTTAGGGAGATCGTGGAAGTTTGATCGGCGAGCAGTACATGATGGACATGCCAACACCTATTCTTTAACAAAGGATGGGGTTTGTCATAAGTTGAAGCCCTTGAAAGAGGTAGAAGAAAAGGTATGCAATAATGAAATAATTTTTTTGTTTTATGGAAGAAAGTTCCTAGAAGTTATGACGCATGAGCATATGTGTCTTGCATTGATCCCTAGAATTGCCAAAGAAGATACTGTTGAGGTACCTGTAGCAGTTTCAGATTTGTTGAATGAGTTTCAAGCTATTATTTTTTATAACGTACCTGAAGGTTTGCCTCCAATAAGAAATATTAGTCATCAGATGGACTTGATTCCTAGAGCTAGTTTGTTGAATAAGGCAACTCACTATATGACTCTAGCAGAAAGTGAAGAGTTGAACAGCCAAGTGCAAGAGTTGTTGCAGAAGGGATTGATCAGAGAGAGTTTGATTCCATGTGCAGTAACTGTAGTACTACCACCAAAGAAGGATGGCTAATGGTTGATGTGCACATATTCTAGAGCCATCAACAAGATCACCATCAAGTATAGATTTCCCTTGTCGAGAATGGATGACATTATGGATTGTTTTGAGTGGAGTTGAGTACTTCACGAAGATAGATTTGAAGAGCGGATATCACTGGATTCGGATTAGAGAAGGAGATGAATGGAAGACAACCTTTAAAAACAAGAAGGGCTTGTATGAGTGGTTAGTCATGCCTTTTGGGCTAACCAATGCACCGAGCACATTTATGCGGCTTATGAATGAGGTATTGAAAGAGTTTTTAGGAAAATAATTTATTGTTTATTTAGATGATATTTTGATTTTAATCAAATCATTGGAGGAGCAATTTATGCATATCTGAATATTTTTGGAGAAGCTAAGGGAGCACAAGATGTTGATTAATTTGAAGAAATGTAGTTTTGTGAAGAGAGAGTTGGTGTATCTAGGATTTATTGTCTCAACAAAGGGTATTAAAATGGATCCAAATAAGGTGAGGGTTATCATTGAATGGCCTACCTCAATTAATGTTATAGAGGTAAGATCATTTCAAGGTCTAGAAAGTTTTTACAAAAAAATTATTAAGAATTTTAGTAGTATTTGTGCACCTCTAACATAAGCAGTGAGAGGGGATAGAAAAGAGTTTAAGTGGACTATAGGAGTAGCCAAAAGTTTTGATATGTTGAAGAATAAAGTTATAGAGCAACCTATTTTGGCACTTCTAGATTTCAATAAGGTCTTTCAAGTAGATTGTGATGCTAGTGGTACTGCCATAGGATTTGTTTTGAGTCAAGAAGGTAAGTATGTTGCCTATTTTAGTGAAAAGTTGAATGATGCTAAGAAAAAATATTATATCTATGATTAAGAGTTTTATGCTATAGTTTAGGCTTTGAAGAAATGGAGACACTATTTGTTTCCAAACGAATTTCTTTTATATACTGATCACCAAGCTTTGCAGTAGCTCAATAGTCAAGGAAAGTTAAATCAAAGGCACTTAAAATGGTTTGAGTTTTTGTAGATTTATACTTTTGTTTTGAATCACAGGAGTGGAAGGTCAAACAAAGTTGTAGATGCCTTAAGTAGAAGGAAATTTTTTTTTGATAGAGATGAATATAGAGGTTGTTGGGTTCAATGAACTCAAGAGTTTGCATCCTAAAGATCTAGACTTTAAAGAATCTTGGAAGGCTTGTTTGGAACCTGTTACATTAGACAGGACAAGATGGTTTGATTTATTAATCTAAGATAGGATGTTGTTTAGAGGAAGCCAATTCTGCATTCCAAGGAGTTCTATGAGACAGAATATAATCAAGGAGAACTGTTGGCCTCCTACAATGATTCAAAAACTAAGCCTATATAGTTGTGATTCAGATATTGGACATATAACCTAAATAGCTATCTCAATCACCATGAAGGTGTATTTAAATTGTCAACCCAGGGACGTAAAATTGAAATGGGTCAACACTGTATGTGTACTAGGAATCTAAAGTAGCCATATCTATCCTACGGCTAAGAAACACAATGCTAAAAGTAAATTGCTTGGAAGGAAATAACATAAATGTTGAACATCAACTAATAAATAGATCAAGCTGAAATGCATGACAAAAATGAAAATCTGAGCAACAAACAGGGAACTACTCTGTCTACTTTGGCTGCAAGAACAATCATAGAATATAATTCTAGTGGTCGTAGGAACAGTCAATGCCAGATTCTTAACTAATTACTGAACAGAAAAATATTAACTAAGCTAAAGGATGGAATACTCACCAAGTAGGCCCCCTCAGATAAGTATTCCCTAAGACTAAGGTGAATTTAGATGCACGAACTTATAACTTCATTTTATTCAG
This sequence comes from Sequoiadendron giganteum, assembly GCA_007115665.2. Classification (NCBI taxonomy): domain Eukaryota; kingdom Viridiplantae; phylum Streptophyta; class Pinopsida; order Cupressales; family Cupressaceae; genus Sequoiadendron; species Sequoiadendron giganteum. The sequence goes on from CM021100.1 coordinate 620,734,845, forward strand.
TGAAAAACATAAGTATAAATGAGAAACATGACTGTATTACTGAAAAACTCAATAATGCGATTACATCAATTAATAAATCTTCTATCCCCCCCAGATTTCAAAAAGAACATCAAAGCCTTATTTATCCAACCACCTAGCAAGGTGGTCAAATCCAACAAACATGGAGGATGCCACATCAAGGAAAGCACAGAAAAGAGTAGGAGCAGCTATGCATGCATAGAACCTGTTAGGCACAATTTCCTTAACTCAAATCTGGCACAATAGTAATGCCAACACATGCTCAATAGAATTTAATACCATTACAAGGTAGTTATAATCTGATGCATGAGGAATATCCAACCACCAAGAGTCTTATCCATTAAATGGCCACCTTGTTGACTGATATGGCACACATCCAGTTGGCAGAATCTTCCTGAATTGCAAGCTTCAAATTATATGCATGACAATGTTAGTGTGCACAAAAAATGCATTTCCATAATTATCTTAAAGTGACATTCATTAACCACATGCAAAATTAACACAAGCAGTCCACATAGCATGTCAATATCATTTGAAAGCTTATGAAAATAAATTCATGTCCAAGGTCTATGGTTTCCAAAAAATATTATGAAAGATCAACTTTCAAGCATCAAAGTCTTATGTTACTGTAGGAAATGGAAAAAAACCCTATCAATAATTAGACCATAAACTAGACTCATCATTTGCCCCCCAACCTAATGTCTTGTTGGTCCTCTAGCAGGGGAAGAGTTGTGTTTTTGTTTGGTCAATGCCCTAAATTTGGCAACTGCAAGTTGTCCCACATCAGTTTCTGATGTATCTAAATTAGGATTCTAATAGAACCCTTGTTGTTTTTCCAACCTGCTCCATCTTTGTCTCTCATCAGCTATGTCATACTTATAAAATCTGAATTTTGGCACTGGCCACAATAGAATAGGTGGTTGGAAAATTACTGGAAGCCAAAATTATCCTTTTTTCTTCCAATTTGCATATATCTTTTAGCCCTTTTTAGTGTTGTAGCATAGTTGTGCATGGAATGGGGCTCAGCTTGCTTCAAATCATCGATTAGGTTGTTCCATCTCTGTCACAGATATCCCATCACAGATTCTCCTGTGGTTCTTGTCATCTCTTCATATGCCTTATAAATTGCCTCTCTCTCAGGCAGGACCTTGCAGCTATAGCTTGGCCGATATAAAATTTTGTGCCAATCATTAAAAAATATCTCTTGGATGTCTAGAATCAGCCCTAATGGGTAGGGAAATGTTAGATTCAACTTGCATGTAAGTATTGTAGTGCTTTCCCCAACTTACTTCATTTTGTATCTAGGACATGAATGCCCATAATTGGACATCCCCAACATATAGCAATGGATTCCAATCTTGATCCTTGGTTACAAAAAAATTATGTAAATAAAATTTGCACAATAGATTTTTCATCTCAGGGGGAGTAATTCAAAAAACATTGAAAAATTTAGTAGGGGTTTCGATTGAAGGGTTCAAACCTCAAACAATCTTTGCGACTTTGAAAGAAAGATGCTTCTCTTTTAAATAGAGGGAACAAACCCTTGGATGAGCTTTGCATTCCAATATCTATGGCACTAAAGTTGTGATGTCATCCACCTTCTTTTTCAAAATAAAAATTTCTACATTCTTATATCTTATCTTCAATTTTCTCATCTTTCTATTCAATTTCCTTCTTCAGCTTGCATTTTTCTTTTTTCCATTCTTCTTCTCTTCTTTGTACTTCTTTCAATAAATGCAAAATTACCGTATTCAATGAAAAATCAGAGGGCCTGTGTAATCCTATTATTTTACCCGACACTTGTTCTTGTTCTTGGTAGAGTATCATCCGTAGGGCTTCTTCTTACTCATCCAATTTTGGCTGCAAGGGCTCCAGCTCAAGCTGCAGGGCTTCTTGTTCTTGTTCTTTCTCATGTTGCAGGAACTCTTGCTCTTATTCTTGTTCATGTTGTAGGGCCTCTTATTGCAGGAAGTCTACATTTTCCTCACATGCCTGGTTTTCAACTTGTTCGGCAATATCAGCAAGGTTAGCCAATATCATGCTTGTTGCTTCCTTGAATATATCCTTCTCCTTCACATTCACCTGCTCCATTGGAGCTTTTGTATCCTCCTATGGCGATTTTTCAAGTTTAGGGCTTCCCTCAGGAAATACCCCAATGACTGGCCTAGTTGACTTTGATTTTCTAGGAGAGTTTCTTCGTTTTTCCTTTGTTGCAGGAGGAATAGTGTCAGATTTTTGTTTCCTAGAGCTTGGCAATTCCTTTTCTACCATTTGTTTTATCTTTTCCTTCCTTTAGTTATGCCTTCTTCTTATGTGCCCTAGTTTTCATTAGTGTGCCAAGAGGAACATCATCATCAAAATCAAGAGAGGAAACCTCTTCATCAGAGTGCTCTACCTCAGAAGAACTAATTTCAATAGCTTGTGTGGTTGCAGGAGGGTTTCCACTAGGGCTTGTGTCAGAGGTTGAGGCACCAAAAGCGGCCCCAACATTTCTCCTTCTCCTCCCAACCCTACAAGGTTGAGGCAAAACCCTAGGTTGCAAATGCTTAGGTCTAATTTGATCAATTCTCAAAAATTATTTCCAAGAAATATTGGACACATCATGTAGAGATTTTTCAACTAATAATTTAATTAGGCAATGGTGGGAAATGGAATTGTCCCTACCTTTCTAGGTCTCTACTTCCACGATCGAAAGAAGGTTGTACAACACATTGGGCACATTCATCCTCCTTTTTTGCCTCATGTGGTTCAGAAGCTTAAAATGCATAGAATGCAAATTCGACTGGCGTCCCTCACAAGTGATATACTTGAAAACATAAATAGTTGCTTTCCTCCATAGTTCGAGCATAGAATTCCTCTTTTCTCCTTTTTGTATATGCTCAATGGAGGGTCATTAGGCTCTGTAAATTAAGCCCTGGTCAACCTAGCATCCCTAGAAGCAGGGTAATTTTCACCATCAGTAGGCAATCCTATAATTTCTACAATTATTTCCTTTGTAGCTATGAATTCCAAGCCTTTTACTGTGGCTTTCCCTTTGAACAATCTTTGAGTAGATTCTAATGCAACTCCTTCATCAAAACCATCTAGCTTTAAGAAATAACCTAGCCATCCACAATTTCTAAATTCAGCCAGGCAAGGCGTATCCTGTAATAAAACATCATGAACTATGAGTTCATTTCAAATCAACCCACATCCCATTGTCTGCAATCAAATAGATACTTTGCAAAGATTTTATTCTTGCAATTCTTGTCTGGAAACCAAATTTTTCCTTCTTGCAACTCTACTGAACTTCCAATGCTGATGTCATTTGATTTTTACCTTTTGGCTTAGGATTATGAGAGGCACAATTAAAGCAATGCAGGAGTAATAAATGCAAGCTATGATTAAGGAAAATGGCAGTGTAGGATTTTCATTTCGCACATAGGAGCCATAACCGCAAAATTCAAATTGACTCAATCACTTAAATTTTGCTAACGTGAATCAGTATGGAAATACATGCGAACATGGCATCGACACATGTGAGGTGGAATGATGATTTGACAGGGGTAGAAATAATTTGCATGCTATGGAAAACATCCATATCAATTTACAGTAATTAAATAAATGCATTAGAATAAAATTAAGATATAACAATTAATGCAAACGTACTTGGATTCAAAACATAATTTGTGGAAGATATATTTTAAAGATCGTGGAGAAATTACCGGTCATCTTTAAGAAATTGGCTGAGCAATTAATGAAAGCATAGCAGAATGAGGTGGAGTGAAATGAAGTGAAGTGAAATGGTGGTGGTGAGATGGAAGAGAGAGAAAGGTGGAACGAATGGGCAGATGGGTGAAGAAGTGGACCCCCACAAAGTGGGAATCTTTATTATGACAAGTTGCATACCTTAATCAGCCAAAAGAAGGGACACTAGGTCCACTTCCTTCGGCTGCAGGTTGAGTGAATTGTTGTAGGAACTCCTCCTTATAATTTGGCTTGTGATACAATCAAAGGCAATGACCATTCACTACAAATTTAAACCTGATAATATCAATGGTAGTAAGTTGAAAAGCTCCATTCAAAAATACTTCAGCCACCTTGTCTAGAATTTTCCTACATTATCCTAATACCTTGAGTCATAGAGTAGTGCCCAATCTCTAGGTTGAAATTTCTTATCCTTGATAAATTTATCATGCCACTTTATTCAATGATTTTGCACTACCTTTGTGTGATGTAAATTTTTCTTCCTCATCTCATCCAAAGCATTCAGTTGCATGATTCTATCTCTTTGTGCTTCATAAATATCCATGCCCAATTCTACTACATTTCTAAGAGTCTTATGCTTAAATTCATTGGGCATCATGGTTGTCTTTCCGTACAGCAACTCAAATGGAGTGAATCCTGTAGTTGTTTTCTAGGTGGTTCTATAAGCCCAAATAGCTTTTGGTAACCTGCTTACCCAATCCTTTTTATGGATAACCACTGTTTTGGTCAGAATGGCCTCAATTTATTTGTTAGTCACCTCAACTTGGCCATTGGCCTAGGGGTGATAAGGAGTTGAATTCATATGCCTAATGTTGTAACAAGGATTGAAGTGAATTGAGTCCTTGGTCAGTCACTATCTCTATTGGAATCCCATACCATGTGAAAAAAAATTCATACAAAAATTTTGCAACCTTATTATCTCTTGCATGCTTCATGGCCTTAACTTCTAACCATTTATTTACATAATCAATGCATATTAAAATATAGGATATACCTTTTGATGGAGGATCAATAGGTCCTACAAAATATAGCCCCACTTATCAAATGGACTAATTACTACCTAGGGAGAAAGTGGCATCTCATCATATTTTGTTGGTCGGCCCATCCTTTGGCATTTGTCACACTTCCTTATATATCTCTTTGCATCCTTGTGGATTATTGTCCAGTAGTATCCTATGTTCAAAATATTCATTGTTGTCCTTTTGGCTGCAAAATGTCCCCCATAGGGTTCATAGTGGCATGCATGAAAAATATCAAATGTCTCATCTTTCCTCACACATCTCCTCATGACCTGGTCAAGTCCAGTATAGAAAAACATCCAAAAATCCATGAGAAAGGAAAATATTTCTCAATGAGCACTCTCCTCTCTTTGGGGGAGAAGTGAGGAGGGACTCTCCCTGTGACCAGAAAGTTAGCTATTACATCATACTAGCGTGTCTACACACTAATGGAAAATAAGTGCTCATCGGGAAAAGAATCATCTATGACTTGATTGTCTTTTGATGTGGTCAACCTTTAAAGAAAATCTACAACAACATTGACCTTCCTTGGTTTATCCATAAAGGTTATGTCAAACTCTTGCATCAACAATAACCATCTTGCTAGCATTCCTGAAATCAAAGGTTTATTCATGAGGTATCTAATGGTTGGCTACATGATCGGTGTGCACAAATAATTGGTAGTCTATTATGTAATGTCTGAATTTATTTAAAGCATAGATCACTGCTAACATTTCTTTTTCTATCACTATATAGTTGAATTCAACTCCTTGCATATTTTTGTTGACAAAGTAAATGGCATTTTCAATAGCTCCTTCTTTCTATCCTAGCACTGATCCTATAGCATAGTCTGATTCATTTGTATGGATGTGAAAAGGAATCTCCCAATTAGGTCTCTTGAGCCCAAGAGCATGAGTTAAAGCTGCTTTCAAGTCCTAAAATGCCTTGGCATAGCCTTTTTTCCATTGGAACTCAACATCTTTAGTTAGGAGATTTTACAATGGGACTGCCATTTTGCTAAAGTCTTTGATGAACCTCTTGCAAAACTTGCATTTCCTAAGAAACTCCTAACATATTTTTGTTTTGCAAGAATAGGTAGATTGGTAATTACCTCAATCTTTGCAGGGTCTACTTAAATGCCTTTATGAGAGATGTAGTGGCCAAGACCTACACCTTCCTACATCATAATGAAGCACTTTTCACTATTTAAAGATAGGTTGTGGCCTTCACATCTTTGTAGGACTCTCTTAAGATTCTCCAATTCTTCATTGAAATCAGCAATATAAGTAGTGAAATCATCCATATAAATTTCCATGCAATCATGAGAGATGTCTGAAAATATGCTAATGATTGTTCTCTAAAAATTTGCAGGTGCATTGTATAAGCCAAATGGAAGTACCAAGTAGGCATAGGTTCCCCATGGATAGGTAAAGGTGGTCTTCTCCTAGTCCTCTGGTGCAAGTTGGATCTGATTATAGCCACTAAATCCATCAAGAAAAGAAAAGTATTTCTTTCCTACAAGTGAGTCCAAGACTTGATCTATAAATGGTAAGGGAAAATGGTCTTTTTTGGTGGCAGAGTTGAGTTCCCTGTAATCAATACAAACTCACCACTTTTCTCCTTTTTTGGGCATAATCATCAATGGGGACACCCGCTAGCTGTCTAAAATGGGGTAGATAAAATTCGGCATCAAGCAATTTCTGCATTTCTCATTTTACTATTTCTCTCAATGCAGGGTTAATTCTCTTTTGTGGCTATCTCACTAGTGTACAATAATCTCTTATATATATTCTATGAGTGAAAATTTTAGGATCCAAGCCCTTCATATCATGATATTCCCACACAAATGCATTTTGGTGGGCTCTCAGTAAGTTCTCCAATTATCTGAATTTTTTTTCTAGATTAGATTGTGTTGTTAATTTTTGGATTATTGTGTTTCAACAGATAATTGATGGATTGTGGAAACTTGATATCTTTAAGTTCTCCAATGACAATTGTTGTTCTTCACTCAATTTACTGTTGATATTTATATATTTCCCTTCTGAAACTTGCACTTGTGTAGTTAACTCAACCATATATAGTTCACTAATGCTCGGTACCTTGATTTCATGTGGTATTAATGTGTGGAAAATACCTGTTGCTGCAGGAAATTTGGTTGCATGAAAGGTATTTGCAGGACGAGCAGTTGTAGGAAGAGCGGGTAGGAGTTTTTTTACTGTAGCAGCAGAATCAGATACTTGAGAGGATGATGCTTCCTCTACATCATAATGGTTTTGAATTATGTGGGACAATAATTCATCTTCATCCTGAAGCTACAGGAAGGGACTTTTTTGTAACATCATAAGCTGCACCATAGAATTAACTTCTTCAACCTCCTCACCAACATGTGGTCATACTGGATCATCCTTATCATGGGATGGCTGAGAAGGAGGGTAGATAACAAGATTTTTGGTGCTCTTTCCATCTAATAATTGTCATGTCTCCTATTCGGCATCCAATATAAGCATCTTTTGTTGCTAACCATGGTCTTCTAAGAATAATGGGGTACCTACCTAATGTAGCTTTAGGAGAAAGAATCATAAAATCTATTGGGTATTCCCAAGATTCTAGAGTTACCACTAGATCTTCCACTATACCATCAAGCTTAACAGTAGAACAATCAACAAGCTACAGGATAGTAGGAGTAGGTCCCATGCTTACAATATTTAGTTGCTACAGGATGTCCTTGGTCATTACATATATTGTTGTTCCCAAATCAATCAAAGCATTTTTTATCTGCATCTCGTTTATATCAACTCCTACCACAAGACTCTCTGGGTCATTATACTTGGGAACAATCAATTTCCTAAGCATGATGTCAGCAATTTGTCCCACCACATGAACTATAGTGGGGTCTTTCTTCTTCCTGCCAAGCTTCTTAAGGAATGCTTCCTTGATTGCCTTTCCATATATGGGAACATCTTTTATGGCCTGAAATAGAGGTATCTCGACACATATATGCTTTAACTAATCTAGAATGTCAAAAGTTGTGTCCTCCTTTTCTTCCTTTTGTTTCACAAATTCCAATCTCTAAGAAAATTTTGGTTTAGGATCAATCTACTTGGATAGGACTGGTTCAAGATTCTTAGGTGTGCCTGGTTGAACACAGACATTCAGAGGCTCCTACTCTTCCACAAGAAGCTTAGTGATAATAGGTTTGGAAGGAGCTAGCAAGGTAGTTCTTGAACACAAACGGATGGGTGAAGCCACAATAGTGGTTTACAATTTGATGGAGGAAGGAAAACTAAGAAAAAATGACCCCATGGCAAAAAAATTGGTTCGCCCAAACGAGGGTTTGAGTGAACTGATTAATTACTAGGCCCACATTTCCCATCCAAAAAAACAAAAGGAAATGAAAATTGAAGGTTTTTTCACTCAAACCCCTTGGGGTTCCTACGAACCCCCCTTATCCCTCATTCTCCCCCTAAAGCACAAAAAAAACCTAATTTTTCTCACTTTGAAGCTCGGTTTGAACATGAAAATGGCGAAGACTTCACAAACCCAACTGGAATTAGGTAGACCCCGGAACGAGATATCCAACAAATATAATTTTAATATGTTTTGGTTTTATTATGTATTTGTTTTTTTAGTTTTATTAAACATATTTTTTTCATCGAAAAATGAAGGTCTATGTTCTCTACATGTGGAAAAATAACATATTATTAAAAAAAAAATGAAAAATATGAGTACACCAGATATTGAAGTCCTTGATCCAACAAAAAAAAATTGAATTTCGGTATATACAAAAAAATTTACGTGTTATATGGTCGTGCTATGTCTGATTTGTAATTTGTTTGACTTTGAAACTTGACTAAAGAAAAATAATTCAATAAAAATAGTATCTAACCAAGTGGAAGCACTAGATATCAGAGTTACAAATCTAAATTCGAAAGAATTAGAATTTTATCCTTCATGGAAAAAGAGTTATGTGTTATACGGTGTGCGTCACTTTTTTAAAATGTTGTTTTCTGAAAAAAAAACTAGTTTTCGAGGGAGATGAAAAAAAAGTGCAATCTGATTTCAAAAAATTTGAAAAAAATATTTTTAGAATCTACAGACAAAATGTGACGAAACTCTAGTTTGCATCATCTTCAAATTCCTCACGGTTTAGCCGCTATAGGTGCCTAAAAGTGAAAAATTAGTTTAAAAAAATTATTTTAATGTCTACTTTTCCTAAAAATTGTAAACCGCTATTGTGGGATCACTCAGGTGTCATTTACACTCATAGCATATGCAGGGAATTGATATGGATCAGCAGAGTATACTAGCTGCGATTGTGGTTTATTATTTGGGTTAGGTGTGGGTTGGGCTGGTAGCTAAGTAGGTTAAGGCGCATTTGAGCTTGGATTAGCAGGAGGAGGCATTATAGTAGGCTTTTGGGGTTGAGAAGCTAGTTGCATGTAGCTGGTTGACTGATTTGGCCATTGATGTCCTCCCCTCCATTGAGATGTTTGTTGCCAGTTTCTTGGAGGTGGCTTCCAATTTCCTTGAAACTGTTCTCAATTCCCTTGCGGTTGCTTCCACTGGGGTGGAGAGTTTTGGTGATTGGTCCAAGCATTTGGAGGGTTACTCCAAGGCTGTGGTGGATATCCTCTATAATTGGATGGATATGAGGGTTTCCATTGATTACTAGATGAATAAGAATTGAAATATGGCCTAGAAAAAGATAGTGGATCTGGTGGCATACCCTATCTTGGTGCCCATGGCCTCCTTTGTGCAACATAGTAGACTTGATCATCTTCACCCTAGATTGGCTTAAACTCAGGTGTCATTTGCTTGCTTTCAATACTAGTTATCATCTTGCATCTGCAGTCCTTCTTTTTTTTCCTGCAATGAGGGCAATATTTTTCCAACATTGCCTCTGCCTCCTCGTGTTTCTTATTTTCCTAAAGTCAATCGAGCTGAGTAGCCAGATTGTGTATGATGTCCTACTTGAAATCTGCTAGAAAGTGAGTAATCTCCATCCTTGAAACTCCACTAGTGGATGGCTTACCCATAGAGGATTGGTAAGCTCTCCCTTTCTTTGAGCCTGCCCTAGAATAGTTCTAACATATCTTATTGATATCCTCACAAGGAACTTGGGTGATATATCCTCCTCCCATCAGGTCCAAGGCATCAGTGCAACTATCATTGATTCCTCTCAAGAAAAGAAGCTTCTATGATTTTTCATTGAGTGTATGGTGTGGATATTTTTGTAGACAAAATAGAAATATTGAAATGAAATCCTCTAGGATCTCATCTTCCTTTTGTTGCATCCTGAAAATTTCATCTCCTCTCATATCATTGCTCCTGCAATACTCTTTGTATTTCTCAAGGAACTTTGTCTTCATGTCCTCCAAAATCTCCACAGTATCTCTACCTAGGCTCATAAACCATCTTAATGCAACTTCTTTCAAGGTGGCAGGGAATAACTTAAGTGTATGGGCATCAATGGTATAGTCATAACTTTTGCAAATTATATCAAACTCAAACAAGAATGTATAGGGATCTTCTGTGACATGTCCATAGAACTTAGGAAGAATTGAAGAAGGGATATTTTTGATATTTTTCACTTCATTCTGATGAGCAATGGGGAAAGGAAAAGCTAGTTGGTTAGCTTTGTTAGGTTTGTTTCCATTTGCATCACCCATGCCTGCTTGATGAAATTCCAAAGAAAAGGGTTCTTCAACCGGATTTTGATCTTTAAGGGAAACTTCAGAACTAGTCAGATCAAGAAATATATCAACAAAGGGGTGTGGCTCTTCTTCTTCTTCTTAGTTTCTTGGCAAGTTCTGGTACTCAACTATTTGGAATAGATCAGGACTATTAGGAAGGAATCTCCCATGAGCATCTCTTCTTATTTCTCTATGCATACAGTATCAACTTACTATCAGCCAGCTCACACAAAAAATTGGCAAAAGAATAGGGGGGTCATAACTCTTCTAACGATGGGTATACTAAGAAAAACTATCAATGACTCCAAAGAACTACCTAGTTTGACACCATCCCCAATAAAAAATGTTGGCCTCCTACAATGATTCAACAACTAAGCCTTTACAATTATGATTTAAAGATTGGAAATCTAACCTAAATATTTATCTCAATCATCATGAAGGTACATTTAAATTTCAAACCCAGGGACGTAAACTTGAAATGGGTCAGCATTGTATGTGCACTAGGAATCCAAAGTAGCCATATCTATCTTATATCTCAAAAATGCACAATGTTGAAAGTAAATTGCTTGGAAGGAAATAACATAAATATTGAACATCAACCAATAACTAGATCAAGTTTAAATGCATGACATAAATGAAAATTTGAGCAACAAACAAAAAACTACTATGTCTGCTTTGGCTATAGGAACAGTCACAGAATAGAATTCTAGTGGCTGCAAGAACAGTTAGTGCCAAATTCTTAACTAATTACTGAACAGAAAAATACTAACTAATCTAAAGGATGGAATACTCACCAAGTGGCCCCCCTTGGATAAGTATTCCCTAAGAATAAGGTGAACTTAGATGCACAAACTTATAACTTCATTTTATTCAGTGAAAAACATAAGTATAAATGAGAAAAATGATTGTATTATTGAAAAACTCAAGAGTGTGATTACATCAATTAAGCAATCTTCTATCCCCCCCAGAGCTCAGAAATAACATCAGAGCCTTATTTATCCAACCACCTAGCAAGGCAGTCAACTCCAACAAACGTGAAGGATGCCACATTAGGGAAAGCGCAAAAAAGAGCAGGGGCGTCTACGCATGCACATAACATGTCACGCACGATTTCCTTAACTTGAATCTAGCACAACAGTAATTCCAACACATGCTCATCAACATTTAAGACCATTACAAGATAGTTATAGTTTGATGCATGAGGAATGTCCAACCACCAGGAGTCTTATCTCCATTAAATGACCACCTTGTCGAGCGATATGGCACACGTCTAGCTGGCAAAATCTTCCTAAATTGCAGGCTTCAAATTATCTACATGATAAAATTAGCGTGCACAATAACTACATATCCATAATCATCTTAAAGCGACATTCATTAACCACATGCAAAATTAACACAAATAGTCCACATAGCATGTCAATATCATTTGAAAGCTTGTGAAAATAAATTCATGTCCAAGGTCTATGGTTTCAAGAAAATATTATGAAAGATAAACTTTCAAGCATCAAAGTCTTATGTTACTGTAGGAAATGGACAACAACCCTGTCAATAATTAGACCATAAACTAGACTCATCAAGAACCATAATGGAGGACTGGTTGGACATTTCGGTCGAGATAAGACCATTTATCTTGTTAGTGAAAATTATTATTGGCCATAGTTATAGCAAGATGTGAAGAAGTTTGTACAAAGTTGCAGAGTATGTTAGATGGTGAAAGGTACAAGTCAGAATACTAGATTGTATCATCCATTACCTATACCTGAGTGGCCATGGGAGGATATTAGCATGGATTTTGTTCTTGTCTTTCTAAGGAAACAGAGAGGGCATGATTCCATATTTTTGGTGGTGGATAGATTTTCAAAGATGGCCCATTTCATTATGTGTCATAGGACTAGTGATGTTGTTCATATTGCAGAGTTGTTTTTTAGAGAGGTGGTGAGAATACATGGTCTACCAAAGAGTATAGTTTCAAAAAGAGATACCAAATTTTTGGTTATTTTTGGAGGACATTATGGAAGAATTTGAAGAAATATTTGAAGTTTAGTTTTGCACACCATCCATAGACTGGTGGATAAATAGAGGTGGTGAATAGGAGTTTGGGTAACCTACAAAGATGACTAGTAGGAGATAATCCTAAGGGATGGGATTTGATTATGCCACAAGCAAAAATTTCTTATAATAATTCTATCAATAGGAGCATTGGTAAATCACCATTCCAGATTGTGTATGGGAGTAGTCCAAGAACTACTTTTCAACTGAGAAAGATGGATAAGGGGGAGAAGAATAGTGTTGAGGCTGAAGTTTTTGTTGAGCACTTGAAAAATTTGCATGAAGAGGTGAAGAAACATATCAATAAGATGTACTCACAATATAAGGCTCGAGCGGATCCAAAAAGGAGGTATAAGGAGTTCCAGGTAGGAGATGATTTCATGGTTCATTTGTGAAAGGAAAGGTTTCCAGTTGGTACATACAACAAGTTAAAGATGAATAAGTTTGGACCATGCAAGATCTTGAAGAAGCATGATTCAGGAAATGCTTAGGAGGTAGAGTTGCTTAGTGGAATAAACATTTCTCTTGTGTTCAACATTGCTGATTTGATAGAGTATCGTGAAGTTGATATAGAGGAGAGGATGATAAAAGAACAGTGGAAAATTCCAGCACCTACTTCAAAGAAGGAAGAGATAGAAGAAATCTTGGATATCCATGTGGGTAAAATCATGAGAAACAAGCAATATGTAGAGTACTTGGGGAAATTCAGAGGAAGGAATATTGAAGATTCATCATGGTTGTCTGAGGCTGAGGTTAATTGTCTTGGTTTCCCTCTAACTTCTGAGAAGTGACAAGGTCATTTTTCAAATTACCCTGGGTGTCTAATGCAAGAGCATCTAGCGATGTAGAGAAAACTTGCATCACCCAAAAAATTATTTTCTTTATTTTCTTTAGTTGTTTTGAGTTCCATGATGGCACTTAAGAGGCGTGAGACATTCAAGAGTCAAAAATAGCAAAAAATGGTCACTTACTATTTTTAGTAAGTCAGCCTAAATGGGCTTATGGACTTGAAAATTTACCCAAAGGAGTAGAGATGAAAAGAAATTCCAGTCATGAAAGAATCGTCTCAATACCCTAAATGGTTTGGGAGAAATTAAATTTTATATCCTGAGAAATTTCTCTAGTGCAGCTTCAAATTCAAATATAAAACTTTAGAGGCCCTAAAATAGCTTGAAAAGTGGCTAAACCGACCTATGGTCAGTTCACACACTGTAGATCTCTTTGAGAGCTTTCCAACAATATTCAATAATAGAAAATCGGACACTCAAATCAAAAGTTATGACCCCGAGAAGTTGTCCCTCTAAAAAGTGAATTTCATTCAAATTTCTTCATGGGCCAAAAATCAAACGACGAGACTTTTCGTGCTAAAAGAAAAGGGAAAGTTGAACTTTCTAGAACATTCTAGGGCAGCTATTGGGTAAAATAAAAAGAGTTTAGTGGGGGTTGTAGAAGGTGGCTCCGAATAATAGTTTTCTTTTAGATTTGATTTTGTTGTAATGAATCAAGCCCATGAGATTGTAGCATGTAAGTTTTGAATCTGTAATTTCATTTTTCTGAAAATAATTGAAAGTGGGTTATTTTTTATCTCGCATCTTCTACCAAAACAAAAGAGAAAGTTGAACTTTCTAGAACATTCTAGGGCAATTATTGGGTAAAATAAAAAGGGTTTAGTGGGGGTTGTAGAAGGTGGCTGCATTAGTGTAGATTGTGGCTCTGAATAATATTTTTCTTTCAGATTTGATTTTGTTGTAATGAATCAAGCCCATAAGGTTATAACATGTAAGTTTTGAATCTATAAGGTTAATTTTTGTCTCGCATCTTCTCTGTTGGTATCTATTGTTGTGTTTTGTGTGGTTTGGATGGTGTAGCCCTCATCAAGAATACTATGCATATATTTAGCCTCTTGGATAAATAAGTCATGGTTACAGATCCCCAAGAGGTTATGATTTAACTTCAATCAAGAGAGGATTTAAATCAATCAAGTAGAGATAGTGGTGGAATTTGAATAGGTAGAAGTGACGCTTATTTTTCATCAATCAAGAATTGATGAGTCATGAATTGCATTATATTATCTCCTATCAAGGATGAAGCATGTCAATATTAGTTACTTGGGAGATAAATTTATTTTTCTAAGTAAAAATAATAAAATATGTGCAATCTAATATTATACCAACAAATTAGATAGGTGCAATATAATATTAGAGCACCAGCCCCCTTAAGTGTAACTTCAAAAGGAAAATAAATGGTGTGGAAAGAAACAAGTTCGTGTTAGGAATCTATATGCAAAAAAACCCACATAAAAAAAAAGATAAACCCTTAAGAAAGAGAGATATAGGCCCCAAAGAAGAGATATTGAAGAGAAAGAGGACTAGGTAACCCCCCAGATGACTAACTTCTCACAGTAAAGATTCATGAAGATGGTTCATAAGAAATATTTTTAAGAAGATACACCTTTTTTGAACAAAATTTAGTCCTCTAGGAAGATTTGTAGCCATGGGTGCATTTTGAAGGTACTCACACTCCATGAAAGGATATTTGCTAATAATAATATAAAAATCTCTAAAAAATGTTTGCTAGCCCCCATGTATATGTTGAGATGTGTTAATATCTAAGTAGTAGTCTCAACTACAACTATAAGATGTGACATAACAAATTCATGTAAAGGAGGAGAGAGAATAAGAGTCTTTTTAAATATACTTATTATATCCAAATAAGTTGTTGTAATTGTAGGAGAATTTTCATCAAAGATAAAAATTAGATCCTCAAGTGTGTCATCTAAAAAGTTGAGATTTGACCTATGTGACATGTCTGGCTATTATTCTCCCTAATGATGTGTATATAGTAGAAATTAATGATCCCACTAAAAGAATCATCATAAGTATTTGAAAAAGAAATAATGGTATCTATTAAAGTAGCAATAGATGCAATATTGGTACATGTTTCTATAACTCTAGTTTGAGCAAGGTCTTGGTAGTTCAAATTACTAAACCACTCATTCCATAATATACTTGCACAATTCATGTTAATATGAAAATTTGTAGAAGGGACATTAGACACAAAATTTTAGAAGGCATACAATCATGACTTATGATTTTCCTTCCCAACACATCACTTTGTATTTATTAATTCTATAGAAACCAAGATTTAAATGAAAAATCCAAGATATATTCCATAAGTGAATACTTCCATAATAACCCCAGATAACTATCATAAAAAATGAATAGAGAATATACAATGAGGCTCCTTGTATAAGTAGGAAAAGGAGGAGGAAGGAAGGTAGGAGTAGCCAAATTACTAACCCTATGAGAATTTAACACATGTTAGAACACTTATTAAAATTTTGAGGACATATATAAAATCCCTATAAAGTGATACAAAAATAAAATGGAGACTTACAAGAGTGAATGACTTTTGTAGGTAGGCTAAAAGCTAACTACTTTGACAATGTAACTATTTACACTAACACCCACCCTTAAGTATAACTTAGAGAGAATAGATACAATGATAATGGATCCTAGATATTAGGGCATGTTATGTACCCATGTAAAAATCTCTCATAAATTAAGTAAAGGATAAATCATGTGAATAAAAACTCCTCTCCAAAAGAGAAAAGATGCATGATAAAATTGTATGTGAGTATGAAATAAAGAGGAATTATCATGACCCCCCAAAGACTAATTATAACATAAATTAGAATGCATGATCCCCCCATAGGAGAGAAAAAAGAGAGGTCTATGTGAACCCCCCAATAGGTGAGAAGAAAATAATCACATGTGAAGAAATGCTCCCTCCCAAAATTCAAATGAGAAGAGAAACCATAAAACCTCCCTAAGATTTCCTCTTGTAGTGATATTAGATAATCAACACTAGATACTAAAGATGATCCACAATCATTGAACAACATTTCTCCCTTGGAAAAAATATAATCATAAATGTGTCTGATATATTTCCATTTTGAATAGGAATATATAGGAAGAAGGGTAAATTTCTCTAAATTTTTCACATGATTGAAAAATAATGATGTAGCCCATGATGATGTCTTTAAATTCTACTCAAAGGTCTCAAAATAACTATTAAACTATGACAAAGGAAGATGAGGATGAATAACCATCACATCCAAAGAATAATATAATTTTGCAACTCCATCAAAGATGTCATCAAATAAATTTTGTTAATTTTGTTTTCCATTTCTATAATGGAAGACTTTACAAACAAGGATATTATGTCTAGTATAAATGTGTCCCAATATGGTGGATTTCTAAAATTGATATCCTATAATTACAAAGAATCATTAGATTTAGATGTAGAAATAATTGATGATAATGGAGATGAGATAGATCAATAAAAATCATCATACTACATTGATCATCCCCAAATAATGGTGTCTCAAAAGATTTATATGTGAGACTATACGATGATTATACAGGTGCTAGACTAGAAGGATCAAGTAATAAAATACCATGATCTAGAATAACATTTCATTTCATCAAAATTCTTCAATTATAATATTACTCTATATGCTTTTTATTACCACAACAACCACATTTAATTTTCAATTTATTAGGATAATTATGAAGAATGATTAAATGGAATGAATTTACCATGAGAGACATGATCTAAAAACCAATAAATACAAAATTAGAAACACCATATTATCCCATTGATCCAATCAATGAAGCCTCCTAAGAAATTTACAATTATTTGACACTTTATATTTAGTGCATTTCCAATTATCACAAGGTGGATTTCATGTACAAAGATCAAAAACTCTAAAAATTAAAAGATCTAGTGAAAATACAATTTTGAGACATTATAAAAAGCTAACAACACCATTGCATAGTGCTTGGAAAAATGGGTAGTTTAAATAATTAGACTAAAAAAGTAGTCTATATGGTTTTTAAATGAGCCCTCAAAAGTTTCAAAAATGGGAACTATGTAGGGTGACCTCAAAGAATATCTGATCTCTAAGATATCCATACACAAAAATTAAAAATGGATCACACCACCAAGTAGAGTAGAAAAAGTTACCCCAAATAAAAAATCAACGAACATCCAATTTGTAGCAAAAAACTTACCAAAAATTATCACAAACAAACAACAAATTTTGTAGAGGTTGATAGAGCTAAGAGCCTTCTTTGCAAAAAAAAATCCCCTTGTTTTATAAAAAATCATATAGACATGGATCCATATGGATCTAATACAATATAGTACATTACAGGGATGAAAAATATATATTAAAATTATTTGTATTGAAATTTGATAAAATGACAACTAATCTTAGCAAATTTAAACCTTTCAAATTTAATGGTGATGTATATTTGGCTCCACAAGTCATTATTATTGGGGTATATATGGGATTAACCTCAAAATAGGAAGGTAATTATAATTCATGTCTTTAATGTAATGTTGGAGTAGCCAAGATATAAATTAAAAATTGTAGATAGTTTCCACAAATTAATATTCCCACAATAAGCCAAGATAACTATCATAAACAGGTTAATAAAGAATATACATCAAGACTACTTGTATAAGTAGGACAACGAGGAGGAAGGAAGGTAAGAGTAGATAATTGATTAACCTTCCAAGAATACAACACATGTTAGAACACTTGGGATATGTGTGAGGGTATGTGTAAAGTTCGTATGAAATGAGATGATTTTTTTATAATTGGAGACCTAACAATTTTTATTAGGACTCTCTTAGGTAGGATACAAGATAACTAGTTTGATAATGTCACTACTTACACTAACACTTAAACCGCCATGGAATATGGCATAAAAATTGATTCTCTTGCTTACACCACTATGTCTAATTTAATAGATGAATATGAGATAGTTGATAAGGAGGGTACATTTATAACATCTATAATGTTCCCTCACCCTTGTTGAAAAATCCCTCCCACATACATCCATTAAATGATTGTTACCCATAAGAATTTTAGGCATAAAGCATGGATCTAACGATGAAAGATCATCATGTGATAATGATGTTCGATGCGAAGCACCTAAATATAAAATCGATGTTGTGGAAGAAGCTAAAAATATAACCAATGACTTTCCCATCCCCTTTTCTAAACTAGGAGATAAAGAAGACTCTATGGAGAAGGAATCTAAAATGTTTATGTTGTTACTAGTAGGCCAATCAATTTTTTTCTTCAAGCACTTCAGTTTGTTATGTCTTGTCTTTTTGTAGTAGCCACATTGTTTGATGAACCATTTTATAAAGAAGAGGTTTCTAATTCTACTTTGGAAGCAAATGAGGATTTTTTATTATTATTTGAAGTGTTTTTTGACTCATCATTTTTCTTATCCATTCTAGTAGAATCCTTTTTTTTATTTATTGGATTGATTGGAAACCTTCATGCATGAGACTTTCAAGTCTTAAGAGTGCCTATTAGAGTCAATTGTTATTGCTTCCTAGTTAGTGCCTTAGAAAATCCATCAAAGGAAGGCACTATGAACATTGTTCCTAGAGAAATGTTTGAAGCATAGAAAGTAGAAACAAATACAAAATAGTATGGACCAAGCTTAGAAAGCACACTCAATGTCAACTATGGTTCCTTTTTAATTTTATACTCTTTTAATTATATTTTGATAGACTTAAGCTAAGTAATGAAGTCTTAGATATAATGAAAATTACTAGGACTCAAATTGATGAGTTTTTTCTTTTGATTATGACCCCTGTAATGTCAAAAATTGCTACCCTTGACAATTTCACACTAGTTTTTGCTCCCTCCTATGCGCACTTGGACCTAATTATGTATTTAATTACCCATTTTATAAACATCTTCATAAAATAAAACATCAGAAATAAAATTATGCATTTAATATTTTTTCCTCAACACTTTTTGGTCTCAAAAAGGGTGGATCTAGTCTAAGGTGCACCACACCCTAGACCACCTCTTTTGGCTCCAAATTTGAATATTTTGGTGTTTTTATTTTATTATTTACATTTTCAATTTCAATTTTTAGCTATCGACATTTTATTTTTGAGAAACTAGAATAATTACATATAAATACTAGTCTTGTATTATTTGAAACAATAAGCAACCTAGATTCCTTGTTGTTTTGGTCATTGTTTTTTGGTTGTTGGTTTTCTTTTGGTTGTTGCTTATGCTTCAATGTCTTTCTCTTTTAGCAATGTTTTTCTCTAATGGGATGTAAAGGGTTTCAAGTCCCTCCAAAATTTGTTTTTCTAATATAATCAAAACATTGAGCAACCTAGAAGCACATTTAGCAATTTTGGAGAGAAAATTGAAGATCCTAAAATCAATCAAGGGAAGAATTAGTAGAATTACTACAACACTTTCATCAATCACTTTCAAGTTTACAAGACATCAAGAAGAATAAATCAATTTATGTGCAAGTAGATATCATGATCAATCATGCCAAATCATGAAGATGTATTGAGTTATCCTATACATGCTAGTTGCAGTAATTCATTATGTTTTATGAGCTAACCTTTAATAAGTCTATCAAGAAATCAAGGCATCCATCAATCAAATTGTGTGATATCTCTTCTTCAAGGGTTTTCACATCAAGTTAACATTATAATTTTCCATTTATCAATTTCAATCAATTATTTTTGTTTTGGCCTATGCCCGACCTAGGGCATGCCCTCTTGATCATAATCAATCATTGTATGTGGAGGTAGAAATAAAAAAAATTGGGTTTGAATTAGGAAATCCCCTATACATTGCAACCTTTTTCCCTATTTTCATGTGTGCAAGTCAAATCTGGAGGTTTCAACAGGTGACGGCCTCAAAAAACAAAGTACAAACCTTAATCCACATCTTAGAACTTTGAGATTTGAAAAATCAGGAGTCCAATCTAGGGCGCATCACACCCTAGAGAAAAAAATTCAAGTTCAAATTTTCATCATAGGTTCCTCATTGTTGACATTTCTAAAATCCAAGTCGGTTTTGTAATTTCTATTTTTGTTTGTTCACTAAATTACATTTTCAAATCTAGGGTTATATGTCAAATTAGCTTGTTAAATTACACATCAAACTTATCATCCTCACAACTCAAAAATAAACATAAATCCTAGGAGGTTGGCTCTCCTTTGTGGTATTAAGCTAATCATAAAACCCTATTTAATTTATGTTTAAATGTTGAGTCAAGTGAAAAAGAGATAATCCTAGTTAATTTGATCTAAGATCACTTTTCCTACATAACAACCCCTAATCTTGATAACCTATCCAAACAATATTTTTAAAATATCCTTATGGGTAAGTACATGGAAATGGGGGACCAAAGGGGGTATTAAGTGGCCACTTTTTTTTATAAAATCAATAAAAAATGATCTTGGATGATAAATTAAAGATAGTTACACTCAAAATTTGAAGACACAATAAGAATAAGTCATAGTGCTCTGAGTTTACTTTCTAAAATACTTTTTTTTTAAATGGTGGAGATTAAGGGGTTGAATTTTCAAGAGCAAACAAAGTGCTCCTATTTTTATCAAAAAATAATTTAACATAGCATCTAGTGTGTTGACCCTAAAATGTTAACTATTTTTTAGTATTTCAAAAATCACTTCAGTGAAAAATTAGCTAAAACCATGTATTTTATGCTCATTTTTTTGCTATTTTTTAATGAATGTATGATTTTTTACTAATTTTCAACATGGACACATCTTTAAAAAAAATTGAGAGTGCACCCCCTAAATGTTTTAGAAACTAATAAAAAAACTGATTGTATATAGAATAGAGTCTAATTTGTAAAAATGTAATTTATTTCAAATTGCAATCAATGCATAAAAATGAAACCAAAAATACCATATGTAGGCTTTTTATAAAAGATAGATACTAGAATAATATATTAAAGATCCAAAACTTAACATAAATGAAATGAAAAAATGCACGGTTAGAAAGCTAAGAGAGAGCTCAATGTTACTATGTTATTTTTAACTTTCCATTGAAACATGTGCAAACCTGATGGAGAGCATGCTCGAGATTGTGTCATTTTTCGAATTTGAAAAAAACACATGTGGAAATTGACATGTGTAGAGTTGATAGCTAACTCTAATACCATGTTAGAGTCACTCAAGGACTCAAGCTTCCAATATCACCTGTAAAAACTAAAATATCCTTCTACAAGAGAGAAAAACAAGTGTATAATTTTCTATAATGGATGTGAAATATATTAGATCAGATGTGGTCAATGAAATACCTATAATATAATGCAATGTAGTACAATGTACATAAGATACCTTGCTTATATAGGTAAGGTTGAGAGATAGGACAAACTAGAATGATGACAAATGTCTTAATCCTAGGTCATGTGACAACTAGGGGATAAGATAAGATCACATAACAACTAATAATTCTAGAAATATTCCTAACTCACTAAGTAAACTTAACATGTGAACATGTGTGAAAATTTTGTAGTTAATGACTAGTTAGATAATGTACCTTATTCACACTACAAAGGGTAAATCAAATAGGAAAAACCCTTTTCACACCAACATCTCCCCTTAAGTGCAACATAGGGATAAGTAAACAAACGCAAATGATGCAAAAATGTAAAGATGGGTCTCCACTACTAGGCCATGTTAGGTACCCATGAAATCTCTCATAAATAAATAAAAGGAGAAAACCCAGTGGGATGAAAATCCTCCCCAAAAGAGAGAAAACACAAGACAAAAACTCTCAATAAAGAATGAAAAGGAGAAAACCTCATGTGAAGAAAAATTCCCCCCCATAAGAGAGAAAATGGAGCCCCCCTTAATGTAGAATCTATGCCAATGGTAGATGCTTGAAAATGGATGGTATAAAATGGTCCATGATCATCAAATAATTTTCCTCTCCTTAGGAAGAAACAAAACCAATGGTGTATGGATAATGTCTTCCCATTCTTTAAAGGAATATGTAGGATAAAAAATCAAGATGTATGAAGTATTTGAAAACTTCTCAAGTGTCTCCATGTCAATGTTGAAATTTTCCATTATCAATTCAGGTGTTCCAAACCACACTAATGAGATGAAAATCTAGAATTTAGTAGAGATGTATGAGGAAAAATATCTAAAGACTGAAGTACCTCCTTTGAAGATAAAGATGGCTCCTCCAAATTCTACTTGAAAGTATCCACACTCATGTCCAAATGTGATGAATGATCATGTGGAGAATAAATAAGAGGGTTTGATTGTTCCCTCAAAAAACTAAAGAATAATCATCTCCATCAAAATGAAGATGAATACAATCAATAGTGTATCCCAAATCTAAAATGTGGGACACTACACACAAATTTTTGATGTCTATTAAGTATTCACACTAAGTATTCATATATAGAATATTATGTATATATCATTACAGTGAACACAAGAATCCATGGATTTAGCAACACAAGTATCATTAGAAGCAACAATAGATGGAGGAGATGGAATGCAATTCATTGGACTACATTGTTCATCTCCAAATGATATTTTTTCCACACAAGATTCTCGAGTTTGAACATCAAATGAATCTATTGATGCTAGTTAAGAAGAATTCAGAAAAATAATGTCATTGACAATGCAAATTTGTCTCAACTCATGAAGATCATAATGAAGTTGCAACTCATCAAATTCCTTTCACATATATTCATCTATTGAGTATCTTTTCTTCCCATAATAATCACATTTAATTTTCCATGGATTAAGAGACATGATTACAACTAGAAAAAATACAAGATTACCCCATAATTACTTGATCATGAGACCCCCCAAAATTATTATTTCATACTTTAAATGTAGTGTGATTAAAATGACAGAATGATTTCCATATTTTATGATACAAAGATGGATCAAATATGGAAAAACACAATAGTATCTCAAACTGATATCCTCCAACTCAAATTACAATTTCCCAATATGATCGAGACTTAAAATTTAACCTTGTCAAAAGAACAAAACTTTTCCATGTGTCAGTATGTCCAAGTATCAACCAAAATGCAAATACGAAAAAATATGACTAAAAGATACATGGGGATAAATCTAAGAAAAAAAACATTTATATATGTGATCCTAATAAAATGCTACTTCTAAATGTGAGATGTTAAATAAGAACTAATAGTGCAATATGAAGAGAAGTAACAAGATAATAGGGCACCTCAATGATTAGCCTAAGAAAATGAACAATATGAAAGCAAGATAAACAAATAGATTGTTGTTATACCTTCATGTTGTTGCTTCCTTGGTTGGCTCTTGATGTTGAAGTCTTGTGTGCTCCTTGGATGACAATGAAGTTGAATGAATGCAAGATGAATTGATGTAAGATGGGTGCTAAAATGGATGAGAGCTTGAATGGCAATTTTGCAAGAGTTTATTTGCAAAAAACTTGATCCTGGAAATGAGGGAATTGAAGGGGTATTTATAGGCTAAATTGAATTCTCTAGAGAATTCAACGGTTGGGATTGATCCAACAAAGATCAAGATGAAGGGCTATGGTGAGTTGAGGACTCACAAGCCCTCACATCTTGACATGTGGAGGGTGAGATGTCCTAGGGTGAAGTGATGTGGAAATGAGGTGGAAGGGAAGTACATGAGGTGGATGAAGGACAAGTACCTTTGAGGTACCTTGGGGAATGAGAAGATTTCCTCAA
Organism: Sequoiadendron giganteum; assembly: GCA_007115665.2. Taxonomy (NCBI): domain Eukaryota; kingdom Viridiplantae; phylum Streptophyta; class Pinopsida; order Cupressales; family Cupressaceae; genus Sequoiadendron; species Sequoiadendron giganteum. The sequence continues at coordinate 620,758,932 of CM021100.1, forward strand.
AAAAGAACTTCTTGTCCCCAAATGAGGATGAAAGAGACTTTTGAGGAATTTTAGAATTCCTCAAAAATCTCCATGGGAAAAGGGGAAATGTGTGGGAAGAATAAATGTAAATTAAAAATTTACATTTAATGGAGGATTCATTGGATAAAAGGAGGTCTCCAAAAAGCTGGAGATTTGTCACATGTGGGAGATGTGACAAGTCCAAGGTTCTAGAAACCTTGGGCACATGTAAAATGACATGTCACATTTGCATGGGGGATGGAGGAAACTTTGGGAAGATAAAAGTGAATTAAAAATTCACATGGGGAAGAGGGGGACCTTGGTTGAATAAATGTGAATTAAAAATTCACATGGGGAAGGGAGTCCATACCAAAAATGGTAAGTGGGAAGGTTGACCAGAAAAGGTAAGCTAAATATGGTTAATGATTTTGATTAAGGTTGTGCAAACACAGGATTAAGGTAATTAATGGGAGATTAGAGGCAAGTGGGAGATTATGGAGGATGTGACATTTAATCTTGATTAAGTGGTGCACATCCTAATCATAGATTAATTAATTTAATCCGGATTAAAAGAGGGTTATGGAGAATGTGGCAAGGAGAGAGAAAAAGAGGAATTAGAAATTGGTTTTTAATTCAAATAGGTTAGATGACTAAATTAAATAATTCCTCATGTTTATTTAATTTAGGGAAGGAAAGGGGGTAAGGTAAAGTATTTAATTTATTTAATTAGATACTTTAGGAACCTTAGGCAGAAAATGAAATAATGATTAAATCAATTATTTAATCACTGTTAATGGAATAGATGACTAAAGTAGACGATTTTGATCATATGGAAGTGATCAAATTTGGATGTCTACATTTTTTCCCTCTTCGAAGTATCGTTAAAATAATAGTGCTTCGAAGAAAAGAAAGTGCAGATGACTAGAAGAAGTGACCGAAAGAAGATGCCCCAGCATGGGAAAGAGGATCTGAGTCATTCAATTAATGAGGAATGGATGAAGATGCCCCAATCGTGGAAGGTGTTGATTATGGTCGGGAAAATTGGTAAATGCGAAGGGTATGCCCCCTCGAGAGGGTGACGGGGGAAAAAAAGGGGTCCCGGACAACATCTCGATAAGAAGAAATGGATGATGTGGTTGGAAAGAGGCCAAAAAATTAGGCAAATTTTCCTTTTGAATGAAGTCAATCGGACAAACGGAGTGCAAATGGCAGCCCCGGGAAGACAAGAGATTAATCAGAGGAATAAAAAGGTAAAATATACCTTTTAAAAGTTAATATAAGGTAATTTTGAAAATTACCTCACCTCATTTGCACTGTAGCAGTTGAGAGAAGAACAGAAAGAGTAACCAGAAAGGAGTGACTATGCCGGGAGACAATGACACTGAGATCGTCCACAGGATAGATCAGGTTCGATGGGCGTACCGATAGCAACATGGACCCCGCCAGGTAAGCGACAAAACCCCCCATGCATTAAATTGAAATTTTAACGCATTTAGAAATAAGCTACTAAAAAATTAAAATATGGGTTTTGTGGATGGGAAAAAATGGGAAAATGGTTAGAAGACGGAATTAAAAAAAAAATTGATATTAAAAAAATTATGTCATTGGGAAGAAAAACGGTCATCGGAGGGCGAATACGCCCTCCCAACGGGTGGATCCGCCTCGGGGGCCGGGGCAGGGCTGCCCCGAAGCGGGGCGAGTTCACCCCGGTTGGGGCAGAGTCGCCCCAAGGCAAGGCGAGTCTGCCCCCGACTAGGGCGGAGTCGTCCCAAAGCGGGGTGAGTCCACCCCCGTAGGGGTAGAGTCGCCCCACTGCGGGGTGGTTGTGGCCGCACCACCTAGGGCATGGCCACCTCATGGAGTGGCTACGCCGCGCCACCCGAGGGTGGCCACCCCGCAACGAGCCGGCCGGCGGGGCTCAGCGCGAACCTCCCGCGCTGGGCTTTATCCAGCACCTAAGCAGTCAGCGAAGCGTCCCGCCTTGGCGTGGGCGCAGATCCACCGCAAGAAATGCCAGTTTTGCCGCCCCCACTCCAGGGCAGGTTCCCGCCCAGGCCGTGGGCGGGTTCGCCTCGCCGCAAGGGGAGGGGGAAGGAAAGGCAGTGAAAAAGAGGGAGAGAAAAAAAAAAGAAAGAGAGGGGAGATGAGATTTGGAGACGAAAAAAAAGTTTCTGACAGGGAGGATGAAAATTTTTTGCAAGATTTTGGCAGAGTGCGGACTCACGAGCGGAGGCCGGAGGCATTAGCGTCGTCGATTGAGGTGATGAACGGAGCGGACCATGCAGCTCTGGAGCGGGTGGGGTTACTGCACTTGGTGCAGCTTCCGAAGATGAGGGCTCATTGGGCGATGTTGACCGCCCTGTAGAGAGGTGGACCTCAGCCACATCGACGTTCCATTTGCCGACTAGAGAGATGAAAATTACACTTGAGGATGTGTGGCGTATCCTGAGGCTACCGATAGCGGGATGGTTAGTGTGTGAGGGAGAGTTGAGAGGAGAGCAGTTGGATGAGACCGTTCTGGTGTTGTTTGGGCGCGATGACCTACCGATACAGAGGGGGGGGTTGGATGTGGACAGATGTCTGGATCTAGGGGTGTCGGCGTTACCACTATTTCTATGTTGTTTGATCAGCAGGATTTTGTTGCCAGACCAGAGTAGGTGTCTCTGCAACTTACGGTATATGGGGGTGATTCGACATATTATCGACTAGGGGGATGGGTAGTTCTCTTGGGGGTCATGCGTATTGGCTCAGTTATATCGGGATATGCACGTAATCTGCTATCGGGGGGGGAAGAGCTTGACACTCCGGACGCTACTACAGGTATGGGGATGGATGCACATCACGGTGACGAAGCCCTTAGTGATCAAGGGAGGGGATTTGGATGACAGAGAGCCAGTGGTGTGGCAGTTCGGGGCAGCCAGGGGTTGCATCCTGCAGTATGAGACACGGGGAGAGGTGAAGCGGTGGAGGAGGGCATTTGATGATTTATGGAGAGAGGACATTATATGGCGGCCATATATGTTTCGGTAGTTTAGAGGATGGAGGACCGAGGAGGAGAGACAGCGAGGGTTCTTCATGTGTAGATGTTACCTGATTGGGAGCCCAGGGTACACAGTGTAGATGCATCGTCCTGACTGAGTGGGATGGCAGTTTGGACTAGTGCAGGATATTCCAGGAGTGCCGGTGATGTTTCGTCGGCTTACCAGCGAAGTACCTTGGGGGGCGACGTTGGCAACGAGAGACGTGATGGTGTCATGGGTGGTGGCAGGTGGGGTGCCCTATCCAGGGAGGTGGCAGGGTCTAGAGGATGCTGGAGTGATAGATAGGTATAGTCAGTGGTTTCGCAACCATCGATGGGGTAGGGTTACGCTGGAGATGCTGGATGTGGGGGCCCTAGAGGGGGGGTTAGGGGATGAGTAGGGGGGGGGACAGGAGGAGGAGGTGGAGCAGGGTGGACAGGAGGATGAGGTGGGGTCAGGTGGACAGGAGGATGAGGCACCTAAGAGTGGTGATGTGGAGGAGAGTGTTGCTGGAGATCAGCCAGCGAGGAGGGGGAGAGTCAGGAGGAGGCCGAGGAGAGCTGTGGTAGAGGCGATGGAGGTAGGAGGAGCTGATAGGGAGGAGGAGATAGAGGTGGCGAGATTGGATGGGGGGGAGGAGATAGAGGTGGTGAGATTGGAGAGTGAGCCAGAGGTGGAGATGCTACGAGTGGTGGAGGGGAGAGCTACTCAGCCAGGGATTGGTGTTAGAGTACAACAGAGGTGGGTGCAGGTGAGGGTTGAGCACGAGGAGGGGACAGCCAGAGATCCGTAGGAGGAGGTAGAGAGGGTGGTGGATGTTAGAGGATAGCCCAGGGAGAGGCCTGAGAGCAGTCGTCAGGGGAGAGTCCAGCCAATTGAGCAGGAGGGTAGGAGACTAATGAGGGTGGGGAGGAATGGATAGCTATGGAGGATTCAGTTGACGTGCCAGACAGAGCTAATGCAGGAGGAGAGAGAGGGAAAGGCGATGGACCCGGGTGTACTAGTGATGGAGCCATTAGCCATAGTACCAGCAACCGCAGCTGACAATCCAGTGGTTTTACTAAGAGGGGCCCAAGCGAGGATATGGGTGCTAGAGGAGGAGGTGAGGAGGGCAGAGAAAGAGGTACAAAGGATATAGGATAGAGAGGATATAGTGTTTGATCGTGTGGTGAGCTGGCTCACGACAGATGCATTGGCTGTAGAGAGAGAGAGATGAGATGCGAGTAGAGAGGGAGAGAGCACAGGGGGAGTTGGTTCGGGTGACATGGGACCGAGATAGGCTAGAGGCAGTGATGACAGTTGTGTAGATGCGGGGGCAACCGGAGTCAGCAGGAGGGGGGAGATGGAGATATTGAGATGTCAGGTGGCAGGATTTCAAGATGAAAGGATGACACTGCAGGAGAGGGCATATATGGCAGAGGCATCTATAGAGGAGATGAGGGTGGGGCTGAGGCCATAGAGGCTAGACTGAGATGGTGCAGTCGGAGAGAGAGAGTGAATAGGGATATATGCAGGCTATATAGGAGAGGGGGACCGTGTACAGACAAATGCAGGCACTTCAGGGAGATAGGGATAGTCTATGGAGATAGGTCTAGATCCTGTAGTTTCAAAGCGACTCAGCAATAGGCCAGGTAGAGAATGCCGAGAGAGACATAGCACAGATGCAGGCACGGCGAGGGCAGGGTGATGAGGCAGTGCTGGAGACTATGCGGGCAGAGAGAGAGGTCTGCAGAGCAGATATGACTTCTGACAATGGCACAGGAGGCATGGGAGTAGGAGCAACGAGCCATGAGCAGAGAGAGGGATAGGTACAAGCATGAGTGGAATGCCGCTCGGTACCAGGCTGGGTAGAGAGATGACTATATGCAGGAGGTAGCGTATTGGAGGTGCGTGTACAAGCAGGCAGTGCCAGATCCGACACAGTGTACAGCATGGTATGTTAGGTAGACACCCCAGATGCCAGCACCATCGCAGTCACTAGGGACACGGACCAGAGGGTTCAGTAATTTCTAGCCAGCTCCTTCTCGGTTTGGGACTCCAGGGCATGAGTCTTAGGGGACTCTGACACATAGGGGACCAGTACCCGAGTCTCCACAGAGGTCAGATGTGGGCAGTTCAGGGCATGCAGAGGATAGATGACAGGATGTAGGTGCTTTTGACAAGTACCAGATGGTAGTAGTGCATATCTTCAAATGCACCTTATTTTGAGCGTGATATGGAGGTGATTATGTGATGACCATATTTTGGATATGGATAGTGTATTATTATGATGATGATATGTGATGGTCCCATTGATAGTATGTCACACATTTTGGCGATGGATGGTATGCATATGGTGTGTTATGTGATGTTCCTTTGATAGTGGATGTATGTTATGCATATGTATATGATGTTTTATGTGATATTCCTATGATAGTGGATGTATGTTATGCATATGTATATGATGTTTTATGTGATGTTGATGTCTTACTTATGCATGTGTGATTTAAATGATTTATGGCTAGTAATGCAATTGTGTTCCTGATATGAGTAATATGGACCTGGTGAATTGATGTGAATGCAAATGGATAAATGAGTGGATGTAAATGAACCTAATGAATTGATGTGAACTTAATGAATTGATGTGAATGAACGGATGTTTAATGCACTTAATGAATTGATGTTAATGCAAATGGATAAATGAATGAATGTTTAATGTAAGTGGATGTTAATACATTTAATGAATTTAATGCAAATGGATAAATGAATGGATGTATGGATGTTAATGAACTTAATGAATTGATGCAAATGGATAAATGAATGGATGTATGGATGTTAATGAACTTAATGAATTGATGTGAATGCAAATGGATAAATGAACGAATGTTTAATGATGTATGGATGTTAATGCACTTAATGAATTGATGTGAATGCAAATGGATAAATGAACGAATGTTTAATGTAAATGTATGTTAATGCACTTAATGAATTTAATGCAAATGGAAAAATGAATGGATGTATGGATGTTAATGCACTTAATAAATGTGGACATAAGTATCAATGGGTAGATGATAGGTGTAGGATGTGTGGGTTGTAGTACCTGTCAAAGACCGTAAGGATCCCGAGAAGAAAAGTTAATAAGAGGGAATAAGAGGTTTCCACAACCAAAACCACGAGTCATAGATGTAGGGGCAAGAGAGGATGAAGAGGGAATATGCAACATAAGATGAAATGAAATGAGATGAAATGCAATTTTCCATCCTTTAGAGCACTGATTTTTTCTATAGCACAAGACATCAGACGTCAAGGTATGCAAACCAAGATGGATTAATGTCGAATGCAAAAAACAAACACGAAAAACAAGAAGGATATCCCAATACCCCAAAGTTGCGATGACGTTGGTCGGGCCAGGTATTGGAATAACCACAAGCACAAAGAGATGCCCCCACATAACACGAGGTCCGAAAAGAATCCCAATGGGTACAATGTGGGGCATCCCAGCAGACAAAAACAAAAGTCAAGAGATGTCCCGATGTTAACTAGGCAAAACACACCACGATATGAAGGATCATGGTGATCTTGACTAGTGATTATAAGGAGCTCAAATGATAAAAAAAAATCCAAAAGTACCAAAAGATAGTAATCAATTACAAGCGTCCTTTGCCATAAGATCCCAGGGATGGATGGGGTTGATGTGGTCTGTTAGGAAGGATGCATCCTGTAAAGACCGATGATGGATACTAAGCTAAAGTGACCTAGATGACGCAGGATAATTGCCATTGGGCAGATTTCTTGAGACGAGAAGACCTTGTTTGTGAAGAATCAGCGATGATAGGGACATACCTGACAATGAGAGGATGAGACAACCTAAAGACCTAGGGGCTTGAGGGTTGATCAAAGATCAACCTTTCCTACGTGAAAGGGCAGAGCCCTCATAGTTCAAGAAAAGACCATGATAAAAGAGCAGAAAATGGATTGATGGGAACCGATCGAAGACCAAGACAGACACAAGCCCTGGGGGTAGATCAAAAGATCAACCTTGCCTACGTGCAAGCGCAGGGACAACGTAGTTCGAATAGGACAAAAGACTGAAGATGGACAAGATCAAAAAGTGGACCATGAGGATAGGTGATGAAGGACAAAATGCCTTGAGGGCCGATCCAAAGATTAGCCTTGCCTACGTGCAAGTGCAGAGGCATCGTAGTTCAAGAGGGGATGATGAGAAAAGCGGAAAGAGGGTGATGATGACCAAAGATGGAGGATGAAGACACAGAGAAGCCCCGAGGGCAGATCAAAAGCTCAACCTTGCCTATGTGCAAGCGCAGGGGCAACGTAGTTCGCAATGAGACACAATGAGACCAAGAAGAGATGACACAAGCTCATATTAGGATAATAAGCTCAAGGTGTTGGATAGCGGATGATGGTCGTCCAATTCTCAACCAAAATATACCAAGCGACGAGGTGATGCAAGCAGATGGGAGGATATGGGGATTGAGGAATCGGTGGGTAATCCATAGAGTAACCAGGACGTGAGGTAGATAATGATTCAGCCCTATACGAGAGGCGCCCGTTGCCAGGTTTTCACCAATCATACGTATCCAAGGTGCCACGCAGGGGTGGTTTTCACCATAGGATGAATTATTTCTCTTTACTATTTTGGATTTTTGGATTTTTTAATTTTTTTGTATTTTTGACTTTTACCAAGAAGGATACCCCAGCTGATCTAAGTGTAGAACTTCCTCAGATGCATGATGTTGATGGGTTCCTCCAAAGACTCACCTTCAGGGGTGGAGAGCCTGTAGACACCAGAACCATACTTCGAGGTGATGACATAGGGGCCCAACCAGTTTGCTTCAAACTTACCTTTCTTCTCTCGATCTTGCTGATTCCGCTGATTTTCTTTTAGGACTAAATCACCAACATTGAATTGGAAAGGGTGAACTTTCTTATTGTAGCTCCTTTTGATTCGATGTTGATAAGCTTGCAGATGGGTATAAGCCTTGACTCTCTTTTCATCGAGCAATTCCAATTGTGCCAAGCGTGCCACTCAGGTGTCTTCATCAGTGATGAGATTCTTGAGGGAGATGCGGAGTGAAGGGATTTCAACTTCGATTGGCAAGATGGCTTCAGCGCCATAGACGAGAATATGGAGTGGCTCCGGTAGGGGTGCGAATGGATGTACGGTAGGCCCAAAGAGTAGGATGGATATGGAGGTGCCAATCGCGGCCAGTGTTATTGACCATCTTCTTAATGATTTTGATCAATTTTTTATTTGTTGCTTCTGCCTATCCACTACCTTGGGGGTAATAGGGAGTGGACCAGCGATGTTGGATATGATATGTGTCACAAAGGGATTTCATGCACTTATTTTTGAATGGTTTTTCTTTGTCGGTGATGATGGCGGAGGGGATACCATACCTACAGAGAATATGATAGAGGATGAACTTAGAGATCTAAACACCAGTGATTTGAGTGAGTGGAACGGCTTCCACCCACTTGGTGAAATATTCAGTGGCTGTGATGATAAAGGTGTGACCATCTGAAGATGGGGGGTAGATCTTGCCAATCAAGTCGAAACCCCATTATGAAAATGGCCAAGGTGTCGTGATGGGTTGGAGATCTTGTGCTGGAGTGTGAATTAGATCGGCATGTTGTTGGCACCGAAGACACTTTTTGGCGTACTCACAAGCATCATGTTCCATTGTGGGCCAGTAATATCTTGCTTTGAGAATCCGCTTGGCTAAAGCCATACCATTAGAATGGGCCCCACAAATACTGGTATGCACATCTGTTAATGTTGTGTGGGCTTTAGTTTTGTCTAGACAATGGAGAAGAGTTCCATCATACCCACGTCGATAAAGTGTATCACCAATAATGGTGTAACAGGCTGTGCGTTGGATAAATGATTTACGTTGGTTTCTTGTGAGGTCAGGCGGGAGGGTGTTGTCATGAATGTAGGTGTAAATGTCATGGTACCAAGGGGATTCAGGACCTACAATAGCACACACCATGTCATTCTCAGGGATATCATACGCTGGGATTAGGAGTTGCTCAACTAGGAACTGACAATTTGTGCAATCCTTCGGCATGTCGAGGAGAGAACCAATGGTAGCCATAGCATCTGCTGCCTTATTCTGGAGTCTCGGGATCTGCTCAAATTGGATGGTAGTGAAATATTTCTTGAAGTCATCCACCATTCATTTATAAGGCATCAACTTTTCATCTTTTGTTAGAAACTCATCATTGACATGTTCTATGACCAACTGGGAGTCACCAAAAATATGTAGATGAGTGATGTGCCATTGGACTACAATTTTGAGGCCTGTGAGAAGGGCTTCATATTCAGAGATGTTGTTGGTGCAAGGAAAAGCCAGTTTGAATGATTTTGGTATGTAGTCGCCTTGGGGGGTGATAAGCAAGATTCCTGCCCCCGATCCATTATGGGTGTGTGATCCATCAAAGTACAATGTCCAGGTGGTGGTTTCTGAGACTGCAAATACTCCTTCATCTGGGAATTTAGTTTCTATGGGATAAGCGTCCACTAATGGGGCATCTGCCAACTGATCAGCTATTACTTGTCCTTTAATGGCTTTTCTATCCACATATTCTATATCAAACTCACTGAGGAGCATGATCCATTTAGCCATCTGACCAGTCAGGGTTGTCTTGGACAGCAAGTACTTGAGGGGGTTGACTTTGGATATTAATTTTATAGGATGGTTGAGCATATAGTGGCATAGCTTTTGTGTGTTGAAGACCATAGCAACACAGGCCTTTTCCATTGGTGAATAGTTGAATTCATACCCGACCAATGTGCGACTGATGTAATAAATTGCCCGTTCCTTTGAAGATTCATCATGTTGTTCCAATAATGCCCCCAATGCTACTGACATGGCCGATATGTACAACAGGAGGGGTTTGCCAGGGATAGGTGGCATCAAGATCGGCGGGTGGGCCAAATATCCTTTGAGCATGTCGAAGCCCACCCGACACTATTGATTCCACTTGAAACTAGTGTCTTTCTTGAGAAGGTGGGCAAATGACTGACATTTATCCGCAAGTTGGGCTATAAAGCGGCGAATGGATTGTAGTTTCCCTTGGAGACTCCTTAATTGTCTCAAGTTTCTTGGAGGAGGCATATCCATGATAGCTTTCACCTTAGCTGGGTCAACCTCGATGCCTCTACGGGACACTATGAAGCCCAAGAGTTTCCCTGATGTGATACCAAATACACACTTTTTTGGATTTAGTCGAAGCTTGTATTGTTCTAAGCACTCAAAGATCCATGTCAGAATGGTAGGGTGTTCTTCCCTAGTTCCAGATTTTGCCAGTAGGTCATCGACATAGTCTTCCATGATGATGTGAATGAGGTCATGGAATATAACCGTCATTGCCTGTTGATATGTTGCCCCTACATTTTTGAGACCAAAGGGCATGACATTATAACAGAAAGTACCCAAAGGTGTTGTAAAAGTGGTTTTATGTTGATTATCGGGGGCAATCCAGATCTGATTATAGCCAGAGAAGCCATCCATGAGGGATAGCATCTCGTGTCCCGCAGTGATGTTGACTAACATGTCGATGTTAGGCAAGGGGAAGTCATCTTTTGGGCAAGCCTTGTTGAGATCCCAAAAATCCATACAAATCCTGATGTCTCCATTGGGTTTAGCAACAGGTACAATATTGGAGATCCAATCAGAGTAGTCAATGGGCCTGATAAAACCAGCATCCAACAACTTTTACAATTCTTTCTTAACCAATAATGCCACTTAGGGGTGCATTTTTTGGAGCTTCTGCTTGACAGGTTCAGTCTCTGGACGGACATCCAAATGGTGGGCAACAAGATTGGGATCTAAGCCAGGCATATCAGAGTAAGCCCATGCAAAGTTGATAACCCCTGCACGGAGAATTCGGACAATGGTGGTGTATTTTGCTTCAGATAAAGATTTAGCCACATAGGTTATTCTTGGAATCTCTTATGTCCCCAGGTTCACCTCTTGCATTTCTTCAATGAGAATCGAAGATTGCTCAGATAGTCATGTTCCTATAAGGGGAAGCTTAACGTCCCCATCTTCCAGTGCTGTATCAAGGTTTTCACTATCAGATACATCCTTTGTTTTTACTTTTTCATAGTCAAAAAGAGCCTCGATGAGGTTTTCACTTGATGACCCATTCTTCTTTTGTTTCTTTTTGTTTTTGTGATTAGGGTGTTCATCTTCCCCCAATCCCATTAGATGCACGTAGGTATCTTGTGAGGGAAAAGTGTTGACTGGTGCGCTACCTTGTAGGTCATGATCGATAAGCTCAGGATGTTTAAGGGATAAAGTTATGGTACAAATGGATAAGCATTCAAACATGGTGGGGAGGTCTATGTGATTTAGATTGTTGTACGCATGTATGATTGATTCCTCCTCCGGTATGTCTTCAAGGGAACTGTTGTAAACACTAACATTGTTAGAGGTGTTAGCGGATGTTGTAAGACCCCTCTGTTTTGTATAATAGCCCAAGACCAAATTCCTTGGTCGGTTGGTAGTTGCTTCGATGGGTAGACGTCTTCCTTGTTCTTCTGTACCAAGGCCTCCACCTTGGTAATGGCAATTTTCAATGAATTTGGAGGCATGTGGATAGGCTTCATGAAAGTATTCAATAAGGGGCCATGGTGGTTTAGGCTCCTCCCGATAAACCCATTGACTGATATCATCGTCCATTAGATCTTGGAGGGATCCCAAATTATTGAATGTTGTGGACCCCACGTTCTTGGAAGTGAGGGTGAGTGTCTTTTCTTCTACTTCTGGTAATGGCAGAATCGGTTGCCCATATGTGCGGGGCGAAGGTGGCATGGTAGCCACATAGAGTGTGGTGTGCATTTCGTATTCACCACATCCCTTATCTATGATCTGGACCTTGGTCACGGTGGAAGGAGGTGTGGATGATGGTGGGGATGAAGTGTTCAGAGTATTGGTGGATGGGATAGGATCGGATGTCGGGGGTGCCCCCATTTCGACCCCTGGGCAATAGTGTGAATGTGGAAAAGAGGCCTCCAAGGCACGACAATATTCAAAGGGTTGAGCTTCGGCTTGTATGGTGACTTCCATTCCTTGAAATGGGAATTTTAGGCATTGATGATAAGTGGATGGTACGGCTTGCATAGAGTGAATCCATGGACAGCCAAGAAGGATGTTGTATGGGAGTTCAAGGTCCAGAACATGGCACATAGTGTATTGTACAATGGGGCCCACTTGTATAGGGAGGCAAATAATGCCTTCAGAATCTCACTCTGCATTATCATAGGCCTTGATGGTGATCACTTGATTTCTCATATCAGCTTGGGTGTATCCAACCTATTGTATAAACTTTAACATACATAGATTTAGGGCTGAACCATTATCTACTAATACCCTTTTTATTTTTTAACAGTTGACACTGACCTCGAGATGGAGGGGGCGGTTGTGGTTTGAATCAAGATGCGGCATGTCCTTTTGGCTAAAGGCTAGTTGATAGGTCGATGAAAGATTGCCTACCAATGCTTGAAATTGGGTAGGGTCAATATTATCAGGTACTTGTGTGCTTTGCAAAGCCTTATTTAGGATATCTTGATGTACGGGAGATGACTTAAGCAGATCCAGAATGGATATTTGGGTTGTAGTTTTACCTAGATGGTCTAGGATATTATACTGGGAATTGGCGGATGGTCGTTGGGTGGATGGATATGCTGCTGGGACTGTGATGCGGTTTCGTCGAGTAGTAATAGCACATTGTGGATCTTTTCCCTTAACGTGGATAATGGATACACGTGGTTCCACTTGTTCTGCATATGAAACCACACCTTGATAATTGTATGGTACATTTTTGTAGTTGATATTATTGGTACTGTTTCCTGGCTGGTTGTTATTGCTAGGTTCAGGATTTGAGTTGGACGTACTAGGACCCTGATTATGATTAGCAAAGGCGTTTTGGTATATTTGTAATTGAGCATTGGATGAAGATGCTGCATTAGCATCTACATGTATTTCGCCTCGATCAATGAGACCTTGGATGTAGGTTTTTAATCCTTGACATTTATCCAAGGTATGTCCTTTAATTTTGTGGAAATCGCAGTATTCATTGTCTTTCAACCAAGCAGGCTTGGGTTTAGACGTATCGAGGGGTTTGGTGACAGGGTATGTTATGGGGTAATTGGCTTGAAGAAGCTTATTAAACACCGCGCTAAGGGGTTCCCCCAACTGAGTGAATTGTCATTTATTCCCACCTTGGTTATTTTGATTGGCTTGTTGTTGCGGTGCCCCTTGGGGAACGGATATGGCGTTCTGAACGGATGGTTGTTGCTGGGAAGGATATCTTTGTGTGGTGTTGGCCACTTGGACATGTTTAGTGTTAGTGACACCATCATTGACGGCATTTTTGTTTCTATTCCAAAAATGAGGTTTATCCCCGAAGGACTTCTCTCTATCGGAATTGAAATGCTTGACTTGTCCTCTTGCGACAAGGGCTCGTTCTAAGATGGGGCCTTTCTCCACAAGTCCCACAAAAGTAGTGATTCAATGGAGTTGGAAATTATGTGCCATATCCGGGTGAGAGTTTTCGATAAACAACATTACCATGTCTTTCTCTATCGGTGGGGATTTCATCCTACTAGCCAAGGCACGCCATCTTTGCAAGTAGCTTGCAAAGGTCTCTCCATCGCGTTGTTTTTCTTTGAGGAGATCAAGTGTGTCAATATCTTTCTCTAAGTTAAAAGAGAAGTGAGTGACAAACTGTTCAGATAGTTGTGCGAAGGTTTTGATAGATCCCTTTTCCAGACCCATAAACCAATTGAGGGCGACCCCTTGTAAACTTTTAGGGAATAGTCAGATGAGGTAGTTGTCATTGTGCATGACCTCTTGGCAATGAGCATAAAACTCTTGAAGGTGAGCTCTAGGATCCTTGGTTCCTTTGTATTTGTCAAATTTGGGTATCTCAAAATTTTTAGGAAAAGGAACCAAGGAAATGGAGGGATCAAACGGATAAGGGCATATGTCCTCAAACTTGAAGGATTGTTTTCCTGTTCCAGCTTGTAAGTCCTTTAATGCGGCTTTTACTTCTTCCAAGTCTTTGTTGATGGGAGTCAAAGAGGATTGAGTGTATGGATAATGTTGTGGGTATGATGGGGATGGCCCTCCCATTGTTGGATCATAAATGGGCTGAGTCGGGTATGAATGTATTGGTTGATTGTAAGAAGGTTGATGGTTGGATGATTGGTTGTATTGAGTGGGAGCCACTTGTTGTTGATAGTAAGACACAAGAGAGGGGGCCTGTTGCTGCATAGAATTTTCATAATGCGTAGTGGTAGGGCCTCTTTGTTGATGTGATGATGTTTGTTGATAATAGGAAGTGTAAGGTGCTCCATGTTGGTGAGCTGGTTGTTGTTGAAAATAGGGTGGGTAGGATTGGTTTTGTTGTGCAATGGTGGTTTGCTACATGGCATATGGATATGGGTTTAATGTTTGTTGATGAGGATTGTGTTGAGGTTGCGTAGGGTTGGTGTAAGGTGGTGGTTGGGTACATGTTTGGTTTTTCACATTCTGAGGAGGGTTTGTATGGGATGGAATAGTGTATGTGCTAGAGGGATGATAAAGGTATTTGGTGAGTGGGTTATGGTGTGTTTGCGTAGGGATGTGCATATGTTGTTGTGGAGGTTGTTGTTGTTGTTGATGAGGTGGATGAGGTAAGATTTGTTGTTGTTGAGGCGGGTGAGATGGGATGTATTGTTGTTGTTGTGATGGGTTAGGTGGGATGTGTTGTTGTTGTTGAGATGTATGTTTCACCACTTGATGTGGTGGTTGTGTGAGAATGGAAGGGTGTTGCGGATGTTGTTGATGTAAGTGTTGAGATGAAGCTATTGTAGTAGCAACATATTGTGGTGGTGCTGGTGGTGTGGTGGATTGGTGTGGATTACTTGGAGGTTGTTGAAATGCAAGCGGTAGTGTGTTGGTAAGTGGAGGTGTGCCCCCAATATTAAAATATGGGGGAGGAAGCAGTGGAGCAGATGGGATGTATGACGGCATGCCATAGGTGTGGGGGTCATTAGGATCAAGTGGTGGAATTGTAGATGTTGTGGTTGGAAGATGGGGATATTCTTGGACTTGATGGATGACAGCATTTCCAAGTTCGAGGTGGTACCAATTTTCAGTGGGTGCACCCTTAGGAACGTAGGAACTTTCTGGAACATTTTGTGAGGTTTGTGGGTCGACAAATGGGGGAAGGGCATATTGTGATGTATCGAAACCGGATGGTGGTTTGACTCCCTTCATGAGTAAAGCGGCAAGGATCTTATCCCCACGTTCGTTTAGGAGGCGATCCATCATTTGGACATTGGCAGGATTGCTGAGATATTCGTCAAATGTCACTTCAGGTTGATTGACCATGTTTTCGTCACTAGGTGGTGTGATATTCTGGATGTCAGTGTTTGATTGGGATGAAACGCCATTATGGGGATCATGTGGGATGTTATTAGAATCTTGAGGGACATTTGGTTGGGAACCTTGTGTTTGCTGGTCAGCCATTTGCTTTTTTGTTTGTGAGTGAGTTTGAATGGGAATGAACGTGCAAAAGGACTAAGTGGTTTCAAGTTTCAACTTCTAGATGATGACTTAGGCGATGATTTGGATTGATTGATTTGAATTAGATGATGATCGATGTTGGTTTGATTCGATCAGATGATGATGTATCACCGTTGATGATTGGTTTGGATCTAGTGATGATGTATCAACTTGATGAGATTGGACGATGATTGGATTCGATTTGGATCAAGTGATGATGTATCAACTTGATGAGATTGGATTCGATTTGGATCAAGTGATGATGTATCACTTGATGATTGGATGATGATTGGATGATGATTGGATTTGATTTGGATCAATTGGATAAATTGATGATGTCCCAACTAGATGATTGGGTGGTGATTGGATTTGATTGGATCAAGTGATGATGTATCACTTGATGGTTGGGTGATGATCGGATTTGATGATTGGATTGGTGATTAGATTAAATGATGATTTGGATTGATGATTGGATGATGGAAGGGATCTTAAAACCTGATTTGGAGATCACCCTAGGTGACTTGTAACGTTGATTGATCGGATTAAATCAATGATTATGACGCCTAATCCCCCTTGAGATGGAAGGGGATTGATTTGGGCCAATGATGTTGACTTACAACACAAATCCATTTCAAGATAGAAGCGGATTGATTAGGTTGAAGACAAGGATTGATTATGTAGGATAACGATCAATTTAATGCCTTAGTCAATTTGGGAAAATGACTCCTAAAATAAGGTTTTAAAGGTTTTTTGTGTTGAGGAATAATGATGGATGCAAAGGGAAGATATGTTGTTGAAGATGTTTAGGTCTTGTGATAAGGCGGATGTTCCAAATGGTGGAATGGTCAATGCGAATGTGGTAAATGGATATTTTTTGAGAGGTTAAATGGAGGTTTGGAATGGTCAAATGAGTGTTTAGGATGATCAAATGGTCAAATGGAGGTTTCGGGGATTCAAACAGAGATTCAAAATGATCAAACGGGTGAAACTATCTGTTCAGGGGGCGTATTCATACTTCTGCAGAGAAAGCTGAAACAGAGGGCAAGGTCGCCCCTTTGCAATAAAAAGGTTGAAACAGCAAAGGGCAGATTCGCCCCTCTACAAAAAATGGCTGAAACAGAGGGCAAGGTTGCCCCTCTGCAATGGAAAAGGCCGAAATAGCAAAGGGCAGATTCGCCCCTCTGCAGAAAATGGCTGAAATAGAGGGCAAGGTCACCCCTCTGCAGTGGAAATTTGAACTTGGTTTGGATAAGGGATTTTGGCAAGGACTTAAAATGGTTTAATGACAATTTGACTTACCAAAATTTATTGGTTCTTCACCAAAATACACTTTGAACAAGCACAATCCTATGATTAATGTTTTAACGGGTATGGTCGGCAAAGGTCTTACTCTAGGATGAACAAGGTTTCTAGGGAGTCCTCAATATACACTCGGTACGTGAGGCACAATCATGAACACCAGTCTGTCACAAGCGTGAGTCGGGAGCCCCAGCGAGATACTGAAAGGCTCGGATCAACTCTTCACGTCTATCTAGGTATCACCCTAACTTTGATGTTCTGCTAATTACGACGCAACTGGATTGGGGTACAGCTTTGGATCTCCCCCCTTTATATACCCCACCGGTACGCGTGGTTGGAATCGTCCCTTCGGAAGATGAAATCCCTAAGCAGGTCCCGCTAAGAAGAAGACACTAATCGTTTCCAACTACCCCCTTCGGATCCGCACAACGTGCAAAGGAGGAAGGTGAAAACAAACTAATGCCCCCTTAAGGTAAAATAAATAAAATAGACACAGCAAGCAATAAATATTTCTTTCCCCTACTTATACTAAGTAAATAGATAAAGCAGTAAGGAAAGACTTAAAAATTAGATTAAAATGAGGGCCCTGCAAGCAAATGCTAGTTGTTTATCATTTTTCCCTTGTTGTGATTTGCAGTAAATCTGACTTCTTGAATGTGTTGTTAAGGGTAGGTTCGCCCCTCTGCAGAAAACAGTCAGAAACAGAAAAAGGGCAGGGTCGCCCCTCTGCAGAAAATAGTCAAAACAGCAAGGCAGGTAGTTGGAAACAGCAGGGCAGGTTCGCCCCTCTCTAAAAAATAGCCAAAAACAGCAAAGGGCAGGGTCGCCCCTCTATAGAAAATAGTCAGAAAATAGCCTAAAGGGTAGGTTTGCCCCTCTGCAGAAAATAGTCAAAAACAGCAAAGGGCAGGTTCACCCCCTACAAAAAATAGTCAGAAACAAAGAGCAAGGTCGCCCCTCTGTAGAAAACAATCGAAAACAAAGGCCAAGGTCGCCCCTCTGCAGAAAATAGTCGGGAGCAGAGGGCAAGGTCGCCCCTCTATAGAAAATAGTCAGAAACAGAGGGCAAGGTTGCCCCTCTGCAGAAAACAGTCAGAAACAGAGGGCAAGGTCGCCCTTCTGTGGCGTCCGGGAGGGCAAGTTCGCCCCTCTGCGACCTGAATCTGCAAACAAGCTAACAACAGAAAACGTGAAAGAAAGAGACCCCTTCGTGGGTCCCATCGGGCATGCCAAAAATGTGATCCTAATAAAATGCTACTTCTAAATGTGAGATGTTAAATAAGAACTAATAGTGCAATATGAAGAGAAGTAACAAGATAATAGGGCACCTCAATGATTAGCCTAATAAAATGAACAATATGAAAGCAAGATAAACAAATAGATTGTTGTTATACCTTCATGTTGTTGCTTCCTTGGTTGGCCCTTGATGTTGAAGTCTTGTGTGCTCCTTGGATGAAAATGAAGTTGAATGAATGCAAGATGAATTGATGCAATATGGGTGCTAAAATGGATGAGAGCTTGAATGGCAATTTTGCAAGAGTTTATTTACAAAAGACTTGATCTTGGAAATGAGGGAATTGAAGGGGTATTTATAGGCTAAATTGAATTCTCTAGAGAATTCAACGGTTGGGCTTGATCCAACAAACATCAAGATGAAGGGCTATGGTGAGTTGAGGACTCACAAGCCCTCACATCTTGACATGTGGAGGGTGAGATGTCCTAGGGTGAAGTGATATGGAAATAAGGTGGAAGAGAAGGACAATAGGTGGAAGGGAAGTACATGAGGTGGATGAAGGACAAGTACCTTTGAGGTACCTTAGGGAATGAGAAGATTTCTTGAAAAAGGAACTTCTTGTCCCCAAATGAGGATGAAAGAGACTTTTGAAGAATTTTAGAATTCCTCAAAAATCTCCATGGGAAAAGGGGAAATGTGTGGGAAAAATAAATGTAAATTAAAAATTTACATTTAATGGAGGATTCATTGGATAAAAGGAGGTCTCCAAAAAGCTGGAGATTTGTCACATGTGGGAGATGTGACAAGTCCAAGGTTCTAAAAACCTTGGGCACATGTAAAATAACATGTCACATTTGCATGGGGGATGGAGGAGACTTTGGGAAGATAAAAGTGAATTAAAAATTCACATGGGGAAGAGGGGGACCTTGGTTGAATAAATGTGAATTAAAAATTCACATGGGGAAGGGAGTCCATACCAAAAATGGTAAGTGGGAAGGTTGACCAGAAAAGGTAAGCTAAATATGGTTAATGATTCTGATTAAGGTTGTGCAAACACAGGATTAAGGTAATTAATGGGAGATTAGAGGCAAGTGGGAGATTATGGAGGATGTGACATTTAATCTTGATTAAGTGGTGCACATCCTAATCATAGATTAATTAATTTAATCCGGATTAGAAGAGGGTTATGGAGAATGTGGCAAGGAGAGAGAAAAAGAGGAATTAGAAATTGGTTTTTAATTCAAATAGGTTAGATGACTAAATTAAATAATTTGTCATGTTTATTTAATTTAGGGAAGGAAAGGGCGTAAGGTAAAGTATTTAATTTATTTAATTAGATACTTTAGGAACCTTAGGCAGAAAATGAAATAATGATTAAATCAATTATTTAATCACTGTTAATGGAATAGATGACTAAAGTAGACGATTTTGATCATATGGAAGTGATCAAATTTGGATGTCTACAATATAATTGTAGAGCTTCTTAATACCTTTCCAATGTCAAAAGAATCATGAAAATTGGATAAATATGCAAAAATGTATGAGCTAGGAGTTCCAAAAAGGAATATCTAACTTCAATCAACAATAAAATTGATTTATAAAAAAATATTAAAAAATGACATGCTTCACTACAAAGTTCTCAGAACCAACTTTTTGATGATATCTTATTTTTGAAAATCCAACTCTTGTATTAAAAGTTATAATTTTTTTTTTAAAGCGTCCAATTTGTCCTACAGGCATGACCCTCTTAACAAGTTTTTTTAGCCTTAAATTTATCTTGCACGAAAATAGGACAAATTATATGTTAAAATAGGAGTTTTTGGGCCTTTTTAGATACAATGACAAGGTTTTTGTTATCACATGGAATATGCACCCTGCTAAATCTTGAATCCAGCTATCTTGTGAAACATGGGATGATCTCTTGAGTTTTGGGACTCGCTGAACTCAAGGTCAAACTCTAAATAAAAGGGTAGATTCCCCTTGTTAAATCACCTAAAAAAAAACTCTAACTAAAGAAACTTGCTGGGAAAAGAGATGAGAAAGATCTGATAATCTAAATCTAAAACAAAAAATGAAGGTGATACACCAAATATAGCAGATTTCTACTTTTTTTCAGCAACACAACTTATGAATCTCAATCTAAAGCTTCACTTAGTAATTTGCAACAAAAATAAAGGATTCACAAAACTCACAATAATACCTGATTTTCTTTCATACACAAATAAAATTGAAGCAAACAGAGGCAAACATATTGATCTTTGATTCACTGAAGGTTGCTACAATGACTAGTTTTTGGAAAAATAGTAAAATATTAGATCATAGGAATACAATCAACCATTATTTCAAATTGAAACAAGGTTGGAGATATACTCAATGAATAAAATTACAAAAGTAAATACCTGATTTTGACTGAAAAATTTAAAGGAGTGAATGTCACTTTGTCACAATAAATTTTTCCAATACTTTGCAACAAACATAGGCCTCCTATTTATAGATTTTTAGAGCCTAAATTCAAAAATTCATGTTGACTTTAGATATTTTTCCTATGAGTTTTCATCCTTATCCTCTATGGATAAGATTTACCTTTTTTCTTTGAGTTATCAATCTTGTCCTTTGTGGATAAGATATTTGTAATCCTTATCCTTCATGGGTAAGATTCATTTTTTTCTTTATGTTGTCAATCTTATCCTATGAGTTGTCATCATTATCCTTTGTGGATAAGATATTTTGCAATCCTTATCCTCTGTGGATGAGATATTTTACAATCTTTATCCTCTATGGATAAGATATTGTACAATCCTTATCCTCTATGGATAATATATTTTGTAATCCTTTCTATGGATAAGATATTTTGCAACCCTTATCCTTTGTGGATAAGATATTTTGTAATCCTTAATCTCTTTGGATAAGATATTTTGCATTCCTTATCCTCTATGGATAAGATATTTTGCATTCCTAATCCTTTGTGGATAAGATATTTTGCAATTCTTATCCTTTGACTTTGACTTTCTTGAAGTTAGGTGAACTCCTTTATTATTTTTGCATGCTTTGTTGATTTCGCAAAAAAAAAATCTCCTCTCTCTTCTCTTTCTTTTGTTCTAGTTTTTGAGAAAATTAGGTAACATTTTGCCAATCTCAAAGGGGTTATTTTCCTGTTGAATAACTAACCAGCTACCTTATATAGTCCATTAGGCATAGAGTAATGAGAGAACCTGAGAGAATACTAAAAATTAGACCTTAAACATTGTTGTAGCACCTCAAGGACAACTAACTAAAAATCTAATTAACGGTGCTTGACCACTTAGAGAAAAAGAAAAACTAACATTGTGAAACAACACTTATTGACTTGAAAGAAAAACTATCCTAACTAGCAAGAAGACTCACTGCAACAAAGCCATTGACTGGCTCCTTGAATTAGCTTCCTTTCCTCATTATTCTGAAATGGTCCTCATGTTTATGGATAGACAAGAGGAGGTGAAACACAGATAGATAGTTAATGAGAAACTATAATGCTTCTTGAAGAGAAAAAACATACTCACTTAACCTTTGAATTTTACCATACATATTGCTAGTTTCAAATGGATAAATAAGTTGGATCTTTTTTTCTTTAGTTGTAGCTTCATCCTTGGATGCAAGAATGACTTGTGATGTTTTTTAGGCCTCCATCCTGCCTAAATGTCTTATAGGACATCCTCATTAAAGAATAAAATTTGACCTCCCCTTGCTGGTTTTTTGCTTATGCATTGCTTCATTATTATCTTGTTGATTGGGGAGCTTCATTTCTTGTGACTGATTTGGAAAAAATATAGATATTTCTACACTATGATTTTTCTACTCATGATTTTCTTCTTCTAGAGGTGTTCGCTTGACATCTAAGTTTGAAAAAAAATGCCTCCAAATCATCCCAAAATAGATCTTCAACCTCTTCCTTTCTTTATTGTATAAGAGGACTAATTTTGACTTCATTGCAGCTCTCCTTGTGTGTGTCAACTTCTTCTCTATTTATTAAAACAAGGTTTTCATCATTGTCCTCCTCATAGACCAACATCTTTTCATGCTCATTTTTATCTTCTATCTGCTCCAAAACTATTGTTGATGTTGGTGTTAGTATAAACATGTCTTCTTCATCTTGTTCAACAAAAGAGGGAAACTCATCAAACCAAAATGTAGACTCTTTTTCTTCACCATCCCCTTCTTTCTTGTTATCTTGTTCTCTCAACTACTATCCCATTTGATTATTCTCATCACCCTCTTGTAGAAATTCTAATTTTTCTATACCACTTGGAGGTTCATCAGCTACAAGTTTCTCTTCCTTTACCTCAAAAAACTCCTCTTTCCTACTAAACCAGCTACCTTGATAAATAGTAGGTCCTCCTTTTAAAGGGAAATGATTCTAGGACAAGAAGGATGATTTGGTGAATGGTTTTGAGAATTTTTTTGAGGTATGAAAATCTCTTGAAGGAGCTCTTCTTGAGGAATAGTAGGCCAAATTTTCTCAATCATAGGCTCTTGTAATGGAAAAGTACCTCCAGAACTTGGTATTTCAAATTTAGAACACTTACTTGAGTATTCAAGAGGATTATCTTGCTTTAACACTAGAAACTTGTACTTAGGAGCCTCCTCTTTTACAAATTGATCTAAAATGCATGAGGTTTATTGAGATTCCAATCTTTGTACTTGGGAAAATAATAGCTTCATATGTTCTTGTTTGGAAAAAAATCTCTTTCCCAAGAGACTCCTCATATTGCTTCCTATGTGTATCTATCTCTTGTTGGTATTGGTAGACTTGGAAAGCAAAATCCTCTTGTTGCAAATTGAATTCGTGTTATCTATGGATATCATCCAACTACTTATTAAAGTCTAGAAATATGCTTTTGATGTCACCAATCCCCATATTGTCAACATTTTGGGGTTGGCTAGGGAAGTAACAATGTTGGTTTGGCATAGAAATGACTTCTTAAGACTGATTAAAAGTGTGTTACGACTGAAAAGAATATTGAGTAGGGGTGGGTGGGTGGAAAGTATATTGAACATGTTGGTTTATTTGTGTAGCAAAGGCATTTGGGGTTAAACCAATTATATGTTCTATTTGATATGGCTGATAAGAGGGAATATGAGTATCACTCTCATAAAATGGAGGGTGATAAAACATATCTCTATGGAATGAAGACATGGTGCCTCATTTAAATAAACTATAAATTCATTGAACTATTCTTAAGAAAAAAGAATAATCAAGACTAATTTTGCAAAAATTTAAATACATACCAACACTTAGTCCACTTGAAACTAGTAGATTGAAACTTGGAGTCATCAAGTATGTGAAAGTACTACCTCCAAAGATAAAAGTTGCTGATATACACACCAAATGCTAGTAATGAAGGGACAAGCTTTGAAATTTGATAGTTCAAATAGCCCCATCAGGCATACCAAAAACTATTATCACCTGGAATATGCACCCTACTAAATCTTGAATCCAACTATCTTGTGAAACATGGGATGACCTCTCGATTTGTGGGACTCATGAAACTTGAGGTCAACCTTCGATTAAGGTGGTGTTTCCTCTTGGTAAATCACCTAAAAACTAACTCTAACTAAATAACCTTGCTCAGAAAAGAGATGAGAAAGATCTGATAATCTAAATCTAAAACAAAAAATGAAGGTGATACACCAAATATAGCATATTTCTACTTTGTTTTAGCAACACAACTTATAAATCTCAATCTAAAGCTTCACACAATAATTTGAAACAATAATTCAAAGGTAAACTTAGAACAACAATAATCAAGGAGTCACAAAACTCACAATAGTACCTAATTTTCTTTCATACATAGAGAAAATTGAAGCATATAGAGGCAAAAATACTTATCTTTGATTCATTAAAGGTTGCTATAGTGACTTTTTTCTAGAAAAATAGTAAAATGTTACATCACAAGCATAAAATCAACCATTATTTCAAAGTGAAACAAGGTTAGAGATGCAATCAATGAAGAAAATTATAGAAATAAAGACTTGATTTTGACTGAAAAAATTAAAGGATTGAATGTCACTTTGTCACAATAAATTTTTCCAATACTTTGCAACAAACATAGGCCTATTATTTATAGATTTTGAGAGCCTAAATTTAAAAATTCATGTTGAATTTAGATATTTTTCTTGAGTTGTCATCCTTATCCTCTGTGGATAAGATTTACCTTTTTTCTCTATGAATTGTCAATCTTATCCTCTATGGATAAGATATTTGTAATCCTTATCCTTCATGGATAAGATTCACTTTTTTGTTTTATGAGTTTTTAATCCTATCCTATGAGTTGTCATCCTTGTCCCCTATGGATAAGATATTTTATAATCCTTATCCTCTATGGATAAGATATTTTGCAATCCTTATCCTTTGACTTTGACTTTCTTGAATTTAGGCAAACTCCATTATTATTTTTGCATTCTTTGTTGATTTCACAAAATATATTTTCTCTCTCCTATCTCTTCTCTCTTTTTTGTTCTAATTTTTGAAAAAATCAGGAAACATTTTGTTGAGTATAAAAGTTCTCCAATAATTTTTATCACCATATTTGAGCTTCAAACCCATGTAGATTTGGCCTCATATACCTAATTTGGACAAAAAAAAGAAAAAATGAATTTCTTGGACACCTTAAACTCAATGGTGAGCTTATATGTGCACCAAAAATCTCTAATATGAACTTTCAATACAAACCCTCAAAGAAGAACCCCCCAAAACTAGTATTTATATCATTTTTTAATTCACTAGGTCATCAAATGATACAAGAAAAAATCATAATCAAATTTTCAAGATCCACCAAGATTTACAACCTAGCAAAAAATCATGTACAAGTCACTCTCAAATATGAGAAGGGGATTTTTTAGATTTGAAGCTTTACTACCATGTTAGCATCACTCAAGGACTCAAGCTCCCAATATCACCTATAAAAACCAAAATATCCTTCTACAAGGGAGAAAAGAAAGAGCATAATTTTGTAATAATGGATTGAAAATATATTAGACCATATCATGCAAAATATATTAGATCAGATGTGATCAATGTGAAAGGTGTAAAATTGTTTTGTCTTTCTTCTAGGGCTTAGGACCTAGAAGAACAATCTTCACTAACTTTCACTCAAGAACAAACTCGTGAGATCTCAATGTAAAGAAGAAAGAGACCTTGCAAGAGGGTTGTTCTAGGGTTTGAATATAAGCTAATAAGGGGTTCACCACCAATTTTAGACTTGGAAAGATAAATAAAATGCAAGATGCAACACTAAACCCTAATTCAATGCAATGACCTATAAAATGACTGAGAAAAGTAAATGAAACAAAATAGAAAGAAGTAAGATGAATGGTGTGCACCTAGAAATTTGGAAATGACTGGAAGGAGCTCTAAAACACTAAAAAATTTGAATTTAATGTTGAATAGGACTCATCCACCAAGTTGGGTGAAACAATCCAAAATTTGGGTTTCTGTGTAGGAATAAGAATCTGCCAAATGGGTATTCGAATCTGCAAAATTCTGAATTTTGGCTAAAATTAGGAATCATTCGACAGAAGTGGAGAATCAATCGTGTTAGGGTTTTTTGGAACTTCCAAATCTGAATCCACTCTCCTCAGTTTTATCAATCTTCGCCTTCAAGTTTTTGGACCTGAATCTCTATAAATTGACCTGTAGGTGTTCTCCAATGTTCTCCAAGTCTTGGTGACAACTTTGAATGACTTGAAAAAATTTCTCCAATCTTTCTCCTTAGGAAATATGCAACCTAGACCTTCAAATCACACATAAAGGAGAGGGGGAAATGTTGTTGGGTTAGTGGATAGGGGTTTTCCTTGGTCAAACCCTATTTTTGTAATCAAACCTTCAAATAGAATGAAATAATAATGGAGAATGATGAATGAACAAGATATGATGTTGCAAATCACAAAACTCTACCAATAAAATGTTGCAAACATGTGTGAGATGGCTTCAATGGATGTAGATCTTGACTCTTGCTTGAAGGTGATAGATCTTGAATTGAACACTTGCTTGAATGATAAACCCTACATCACAATTGTTAGCTCAAAAATAAATATGATGCATGAAGTCTTTGACATGATGATTGATGCTTGAATCTTGCTCTAAAATACTTGATACTCTACCCTTGAATGATCTTGAATTCTCTTTTAAATGCTTCAATTCCCTTTTGAACTCAATTATGCTAGTATGAATGTTCTCACAAAATTCTTAGGTTAAAATGAGTGAAAAAACCTTATATTTATACTTAATTATGTAAGAATTCCCAAAATTACAACACTACAAGCTAACATCATATCTAGGAGGATAAAATCCCACTAGGAATTTGAATTAATTTTGATTTTGGGCCACACAAGTCTCATTCCCAAAGGTGGTGAATGAGTCCCATCAGACATAATGTATGGGAACAAAATTAAAAATGCTTAGAAATGTGTGAAACCAGGTTTGGGACCCAAAAATATAGGTGGGACTCATTCACCCAAGGTGGTGAATGAGTACTAGATCACTAAGTCTAGGTCATTCAAGCCTGAAACACCTGAATTATGATTGGTTAATGATTTGTGTCGAGATTAACCTCAAAAAGATACATTAAATGAGGCTTGTGGATGCAATTTAACGCCAATTAAAGCATAAGAAATTCCAATTATTAATGACAACCGTAGAAAAGTGTGAAAGTGTGTTACAATACTTTACAACACTTTAAATAAGGTAGGATTAAGGTTTATTAGGTGTAGTTAATTAATAAAACCTTAAAAAAGTGTGAAAGTGTGTTACAACACTTTAGCAAGATACCATTTAAATTCATTAGTTCACAAAGGCCCAGAACCTAATGTGAATGTGTCAATCACATTACAACACTAAATCAAGGCATCATTAGGCTCAATTCTGCAAGGAGGGCCCAAACAAGTGTGAAAATGTCACCGATAACATTTTTTGACACTACATATAGCCCCCACTTTAGTGAGAGGGTGAACTTGCTTCAAACTCACACCAAAGAAGACAAACATGCATCAAGAGGTGTCCAAGTGCACCAATTCCAGTAAGATAGGATGACAACGATCAAGAGGGGTGATCAATCCCCCATGGTCAAGATCCCATGGCAAACCAACATAGGCACAAAATAACACACATGAGAATGATATAAGAGAAACAACAAAGCACAAGCATGCACTGTCAAAGACATAAAGAGGATAGAAAAAATGAAAAAGAAAAGGGGTGGATCAAGCTTTGACCATTTTTCCATCACGATGTGGATCAGATCTAGGTTGTATGTCTAATGGAAATTACTAATGAATGAGAAATATTTTGAAGGAAAGAGATTACCAAATAGATTGAAGTAGCCAAACCAAGAACCGCCAAAGCAAGAGAGACACAAGAATTTGTTAAGGGGAAAAAACAAGAAAAAACCCCAATATTATGAATGGAGGAAAAATGCCTAAAGAATAATACAAAGAGAGAGAGAGTTTCAACCTTACACTTGCTTTCTTGAGTCTTGAAGAATGAGAGGAAAGGAACCTCAATAAGTAGAGGTGAGAAGGAGGAGTTAGAATGTAACTTCCAACTCAATGGATTCCACCATTCATCTATGTGTGTGAAAAGTGTCACCTCTTAAGGAGGTGGTTACAAATATTCCTTAATAAAATAATTAAAAAATAAGTCATCCTCACACATGTGTGAGATGACAAAAAAGAAAAAATACTTGTAGGGATTCCTTTAGAATATTCCTACAAGTTAATAAAAAATTACATTTAAATAATAAACTTTACCAAGTAAAGATTAATCTTCTAACATCCCCCCTTAAGCTTTACTTGGGGAGGTTCATCAAACCCTTCAATGGGTTGTAATTCTAGATTTTTACAATGAATGAGAAATTTATCTTTACAAAGATCTTTAGTGAGAATATTTGCCACTTTATCTTCACCTTTACAACACATAAGAGAGGTTTTCTTGTCTTCAATTTTCTCTCTAATGAAGTGATGTTGAAGACCCATTTGCTTGGTCCTTGCATGAAAAAATGGATTATTTTATAAAGAAACAACACTTTGATTATCACAATATAAAGGAGTAGGATCCATTTGAGGTAGACCCAAGTCTTCAAGTAATCTTCTTAACCATAGTGCTTCTTTGGATGCAATAGTACTACCTTTATATTCAATGTCTGTAGAACAATGAGACTTGATAAAATAATAATCACAATATCATTTTCACTATGCTTAACATCACTAATCAAAATGTTAGAACTAGAAGTGATAATTAAATCATCAAAATAAAAAAATAATAATCACAATATCATTTTCACTATAAATTTGGATCATTTTTACTTCTAATGAAACCATGAGAAAGAAAGAAAGTATAGCCCAAATTATAAAATGTCAAAATATAGACATAGAAATAATAGATCTAGGTTTGCTCTCACTACATCATTATATTGTAAAGGGAAATTGTATCAAGATTCATAATAAAGGACTTTGAAAAATTGGTCCTAAAGATGGTCTTTTTAAACCATAATGCTTTCAATAAAATAATGAAATAGAAAAGTTTCAAGAACTTGATCCCCATCAATTAAGAAAATAGATCTAAGTTCATCATAAATAAGTAAGTGCATACCATTAAAGTGGATGAAAATATTTTCCATGGGTCCCAAAAAAAAACTCCAATGAGACTTGATAAAATAAATGATTCATTATAGATAGGGCTCCCTATGCAACATTACTGCAAATGTGAGTAGCACATAAAATATATATGTAAACGCTCCATGGAGAATTGATAAAGATGCTAATTTTAAAAACATATATAGATGGAATAAATCCATCAAGAAGGAAAATACTACAATGAGATTTTAATTTTCAAAAATATATAGATGAGATAAGTCCATCAAAAAGACAAATTTTCCAAAAAAAAAATCCCTTTTATCAAAACAACATAATTGTAGATGAGAAGGAAACACTAGGTTTGTTTTAAATATTGTAATAGATCAAGCCTTAGGTAGAGATAATGATAATTTCTCACAAAGTGTGATAGAAAAATCTCATACATATATATTTAAATATGAAGGGGCACAAATCAAGCCACCTTGAATTAAAAAAAATTATTGAAAAAAAATGTGATGGAATAATGAGAATTGCATACTATGATGTGAAGGATTATTAAGTAAATAAGGCATTAATACGATATTCATGCATTCATGACTACATGAATATCCCCATTTCATATTCCAAATATAATTGAGTAAAACAAGTACATTATTATTGGGTTGATCAAGTCCAGTAATAAAGTACTTGTGAAGTTATTTAAAAAACAAAAAATTTATGTGAAGTAACATGTTGAGATGCACTTGAATCAATAACCCATTCAGAAGGTTTAGAAACATTAAAACTACATGTAAAAGCACATCTAGATTGATTACCATTGTTATAAAGCTATTGATTATTTTGATTCATAGGATTTTTCTCATTTTGATTTTTAAAGCAAGTATTTTGCCAATGAAAATCCTTATTACAATAAGTGCAATGTGGTCTCTTAGAAGAGTTAAACTCTCTATGATCATTTCCATTATTATAATGAGGTTTGGAATTATAATGTTGTTTTGATTAGAGGTAAAAATAGGGTTTTGAAGGGGCCCAAAACCCTTTACAAAAAAGAACAGTTGAAACAAAAGATACAAGCAATTAAGAACATTTCAACCCAGCCATAGCAAAGCAACAACAAAAATTCAACAAAAAAGAAAGAACCCAACCAATAACATTACATATTTTCAGAATATCAGTAGCCTCCACATCACAAGCCACATTCTTCAGGTCCTCATCCTCAATAGAAGACATTTCTTTGACAGGAGCTCCAACCTGAGCTTTGGTCTTGTTATGGGTCCTAGCCCTAGGCCAACCCAAATTAACCTCACTAATCAAAACATTTCTCTTCTCACCACCCTTATCACAGAGCACCACCCCCTCCATCAACATGCCATCAATAGTAGTCTCATCACCCTCCTTACAGATTTTAACATTATCAATAGGAGAAATAACACCAACATATTCAACATTAAACCCAGATTTAGTCTTGTCCCCACCTTTATCCATATTAGCATATACCTTCTCCACATGAGGTTTTCCAAGGTGAGGACTCTCTCTTCAAGATTCTACTTCATCAGAAGCATTTCCTCCGCCACCATTTTTAGACAGTTCATCATATCATCAATCTGATCTTGAGTAGGGGACTCATCCGCTTTTCTCATCATGCCACACACTTTCACATTTGTCATATTGAGTTCATGAAAAATCCATTTAAAAAGATTATAGAAAATAATAAAGCCCTCTTTAACAGCTCCTAAAACATCAACAAAATTTTCTTTATCAATTTGAAAAATTTCCTTACCCTCCTCATCCTCCTCATACAAGGAACTTCCCTTATCCACACCACTAGCGACATCCTTTCCCTTATCATCAGCATCCATACCCTTTTCAGCAACAATCAGTGTCTTGATTTTGTGAATGGAATCCACAATCTTAGCAACAACTTTCCTTTTCATCTACCTATTCAAGTCCACCATAGGAGAATCTTCAGCACCCTTCCCCACATAAACCACAACCTTCTTATCCTTTGGCACATCCCTAACCCCAACTAGAGAAACATCAGCATCATGTCCGCCAGCAACTTTAAGTGGGGAATTTAACTCCAAAAATTTACTTGCAAGCTTCACCACCAACTTCTTGCAAATCATCTCCCTTTTTTCCAAAGCAGGGGGAGGCGAGGACAACTCACCAGCAACATCCTTCTTCTCCTTTCTGCTATGACTCAGCATTTCATCATCCAGCTCCTTGTTGCAAGTGTCATAACCCTGATTAGGGCTTGACTCCTCTTTCCTAATCTTTCCCATTGTAGGGGATTGCATATCCACATCGATGGTCACAAAAGAGTCTAGCACATAATCCGCATCATCCTCGAATGCGGACTCCTTTTCCAAAATGAGTTTCCTCTTTTTGCATTTTTTGCTATCCAACTCCTTCTCAGAGACCTTCCCATAACTCTCCTCTAGCTTTTGTTTCTTACCTTTAGGGGTAGCAAGTGGCTTGAAAATTTTGAAAGCTTTAGCATAGTCAGAAATTAGGAGGATAAGCCCGACATGAAGAACAAGGTTCTTCGAGTTTTTTTTATGATCAGTAATGTTAGCATCCAAAGAGGCTAAAAGATAAAAAGGAAAGGAAATCCTTTTCTTGTGGTAAAAATGGTTAAGCAGAACAAAGTGATAAGCATTGAAAGAAGAAAAATGACCTTCCAGGGAAATGAACCTCATAATCTCCTCAGCCACATCCTCCCACAACACCTTAATATATTTCCTCTGATATCCTCCACTCCTAGTCGTGCAAAGGTCTTTAGCTTCATCACCTTTAAAGAAGATTTGCATGGGATTTTTCACTTCCTTTTTTCCTCTGAAGAATTTCATACCCTTCGTCGATAAACCAGTGATGTTAGATATGAAGTCTTCGTTAACATCAAACTTCGTCCCTCTAAGCTTCAAAACCCTATTGTTCCAAATTTTAACAAACTGAGTAATAGTTTGAGGGTTATTACCATGTAGTCTCTCCAGATATGACGTCAACCCACCGTTCTCAAGGATTTTCTAGACCTTCGGCTTCTTTTTAACTGCATCACATGAGAAAGGTTTTGCATGATTCCTATCACCTCCCATGGCAGTCGAACTTACAAAGTCAAGATTGTTACAAACTTAAAAAACAATGAGGAGAATTCTCCATAAAGCAATGTTAAAACTGCCCACAATTTGTGTGAAGGAGGAATCATGGTAGAGATAATTAATTATCCTATTTTTTGTTCCCTATGGCCATCAGCCCCCATACAACCAACTCAACCCAAATCTTGCATACCACTCCTTCATATCATAACCAGTCAGGTGATGAGAGCCATGCAAAACCCAAGCCTAATTAAATCAATAATCACCTTAGAATTGGGCATCATGATTAATAGTAGCAATAGGTTCTATGGGTAGAGGGTCGTTCAAACCCCATTCCCTAGCACCTCTAACTCCAAGATTGGCAAAAATATCAGCAAGTGAATTGCCCTCTCTCAAAATATGAGATATAATAATCTTCAAAGGATTTAAGAATATCAATAGAGTCTTTAATCAAACTTTCCATAGTCCAAGAGGTGGTAGCACAATTCTTCAAATTATTAATGATATTGAGAGAGTCCCCCTCAAGCCAAATTTTCTTGAAACCATTAGTTTGAGCCAGTTTGAGTTCATGATAGGCTGACCTCTCTCATAATTTTGTTGTTTAGAGTGAGGTTTAAAATTTTGCTTTGATTAGAAAAAAAACCATGTTCATTAGACTTAAGATTATGAAACTGAATTAACTTAGCCTCTTCTTATCTTAATAAATCACAAAAAATAATATAAGTTAATTGAGTAGCTAAAGAAGGAATAGCTAATTGAACATGAATATTAGTAATGAATTGTTGAAATTGTCTAGAAAGACACTTTTTAAGAATAAGATGAATTAATCTAAGATTATCTAATTTTACTCCTAAACCATGCAATTGACTATTTAAAGCATCAAATTTCAATAAAATTTCATTCATAGATTTAAAATCGGAATACCTCAAATCTTCAAGTTGATCTTGAATTTGAATTTTTCTTGATTCATTTGAACTATCATAAATGGTTTTGAGTTTGTCCCATGCTTCATAGGCAGTTGAACATGTCCCAATGTGAACATAAAGTTTGGGTGACATGGAGATACCTATGAGGCCAAGGGCTTCCTCATTTTTAAGATTCCATCTTTCAATTTCATCTTTGGATGTAGACGAACCTAGTTTAGATTAGGATTTGTAGCAACATCCGAAAGATGTTTAAAATGAAAAATAAAAGAAATGTGAGTTTTCCAAGAATGATAGAAGAATT
Source organism: Sequoiadendron giganteum (assembly GCA_007115665.2). NCBI lineage: Eukaryota > Viridiplantae > Streptophyta > Pinopsida > Cupressales > Cupressaceae > Sequoiadendron > Sequoiadendron giganteum. The sequence continues at coordinate 620,791,969 of CM021100.1, forward strand.
TAATTTAATTTCAGATATTAAAGTTGACATTGTAAATAAATTTAAGTGCACAAAATATCTTTATTAAAAGAAATACTTTACAACTTAGAAAGGAAATAACACTAATTAAGCTTAATAAAAAAATTAATCCTTTAAGTAAAATTAGCCTCTTAAAAAAAATTAAGCACCCTAAAATTAAATAAAAAATTTTAAAAAATAAATAATTAGATATACCAAAAAAAAATTGATATATTTGATCTTTAAATATAATAATACAACAAAAATTAATATTGCTTTAAATAAAACACTTTTAATAACTTTGTAATAAAAATAATTTTTAAATGAACACCATAAAGAGACTTAATATTTTTAAAAAAATTAAAAAATCTACGAATATTATATTAAAATAAAAAATAAAAAATTGTTGCTTCTTTTTTAACTTTAGGATTATAAAAAGATTTAAAGAAAATACTTAAAACTTTTAATACTTTTAAAGAAACTAACTAATAATAAAGATGAGAACGTATGAAAAAAAGATTTGAACTTTTTCTTTAAAAGTTCTAATGGATTAAACGGGCAGGCTCTTTAAAAGAATTATTCGAAACTTATCTTAAAAATTAAAACCTTTGAAATTTGAATGCATTTTTTCAAAAGAGGAAATTTAATAATAGAAAAGAGTTTGTAAAAAAAGTTTGTATAGAAAGGTCGAGATCAGGGGGCGGCGTTGCTTCCAAAAAAGAAATTTTATTTTTATTTAAAAATTGTGAAGATGTAAATAAATATTTTTGAAAAAAAAACCGCAGAGCAACACAAAAGCGAGGGGTCGAGTGCTTAAAAAGACGAGTTTTTATTAATTTAGTTTTGAAAAAAAAGGAAGATTTGATTTTTATTTTTATTTTTTTTATTGAAGAAAAAGTTTTAGATAAATTTTTTTGATAAATATTAAAAGGTAAAAAAAATGAAACCTTAAAAAATAAGGGTTAAAAAATGATTTGATTTTTTATTTTAAAATTTCTAAACTAGAATAAGGGTCTTTGATTTTTAAAGAATTTTATTTTATTTTACAGATTTTAAAAAAATATAGTTTTTTTAAAAACTAATTTCTAAACTAGGGTCAGATCTCTAAAAAAAATTGTTTTTTTTTAACAAACTAAAAAATAAAGTGATATTTTTACAGATTTGTACAAAACTAATGATTTTTAAGAAATGCAAATAATGGATTTAAAAAAAAAAAACTTCAACTATAACCTTTTATTTGAGGGTTTCTAAAAATTGCATAAATTTAAGCATTCATGCAAATTATATTGCACAAATTTAAAATTTGAAAAACTTAAAAATATTTAGATAAGAAATCTTGCACAAGGGTTAGAAAAATATATCAAACAAAAAAGGAAGATAAGAATTTTGGCTCTTCTCTTTTTCTCTTTGAGTGTCTTCAATGGTGTGCTTAAAAAACTTGGTAAACCTTCAACAATATAGCTCACAAGATTAGTAATACCAAGCTTTGATACCATGAAAGGAAATATAAATGACCAATGGAAAGTACTAATGAATGAGCAATTCTTTGAAGGAAAGGGATTACCAAATAGATTGAAGTAGCCAAACCAAGCACCACCAATGCAAGAGAGACACAAGAATTTGTTAAAGGGAAAAAACAAGAAAAATACCCCAGTATTATGAATGGAGGCAAAATGCCTAAAGAATAATACAAAGAGAGAGAGAGAGAGAGTTTCAGCCTTAGGCTTGCTTGCTTGAGTCTTGAAGAATGAGAGAAGAGGCACCGCAATAAGTAGAGGTGAGAAGGAGGAGTTAGAATGTAACTCTCAACTCAATGGATGCCACCATTCATCTATGTGTGTGCAAAGTGTCACCTCTTAAGGAGGTGGTTACAAATATTCCTTAATAAAGGAATTAAAAAATAAGTCATCCTCACACATGTGTGAGATGAAAAAAAAGAAAAAAGACTTGTAGGGATTCCTTTGGAATATTCCTACAAGTTAATAAAAATTTGCAATTAAAGAATAACCTTTATTAAGTAAAGATTAATCTTCTTACAAATTCATTAGTTCACAAGGGCCCATGACCTAATGTAATGTGAATGTGTCAACCACATTACAACACTAAATCAAGGCATCATTAGGCTCAATTCTGCAAGGAGGGCCCAAACAAGTGTGAAAATGTCACCGATAACATTTTTCAACACGACATTTAGCCCCCACTTTAGTGAGAGGATGAACTTGCTTCAAACTCACACTAAAGAAGACAAACATTCATCAAGAGGGGTCCAAGTGCACCAATTCCAATAAGATAGGATGACAACAATCAAAAGGGGTGATCAAGCCCCTAGGATCAAGATCTCATGGTAAACCAACATAGGCACAAAAGAACACACATGAGAATGATATAAGAGCAACAACAAAGCACAAGCATGCACTGTCAAAGACATAAAGACGATGAAAAAAAATGAAAAATAAAAGGGGTGGATCAAGCTTCAACCATTTTTCCATCACGATGCGGATCAGATCTAGGTTGTTTGTCCAAAAAAATGCATACTCACTTTGAGGCAATAGAACTTCAGGATGTCTACTAGGTGAGAAGTCCTAGAAGGTGAGACACATACACTCTTGGTTGGTATGTGCTCACACACACGCGCGAGTGGCTAAGGGAAAGTCATTCCCTTGTTCGGCTTCATGTCAAGCCATACCAAAGTTATACCTCCTGATAACTTTAATAACGTGTCACGCAAAAATGATCTTCAAGCTCCATGAGACAAAAAAAGCTTTGTATGCTTAGAACTCATGAACAAACTAGATGGCTCTATAGGCATGCAAGCTATTTTATGCAAGGTGGCCATATAACTAAAAAATGCAAATGCAGCAATAAGGAATGTTCAAGGGAGTCTTGCTTAATTCATGTGAGGTCTTTAACTTAGGTAACATTGTGCCTAATGTCTCCAAGCGAGGACCAATCAAATAATAAAAGATTCACAACTTAGGGGATGCAATGTGTCACATCAAGCCACTAAGAGGAATGTAATATTCTAAGAGAGATCATGCTCTTGAAGGAAATCACACCCAATGGCATCCACAAAGCGGAAAATGCATCGTATAAAGTAAGAATACTGCACCATGAACTATGAAAAAGAAAAATAATACAAAAGAATAATGCCAATGTATGCCCCCACTTTAAAGAAATTGCTAAACACCATATTGTGAGCAATTACTTTAAAGTATCAAATGATAAATGAAAATAGTAAAGAAGTCATGAGAGCCAACTTGGAAATCCCTATGCCAAGTCATATGTTTCCAAATAAAGCCACATCATGTGAAAGAGAAAAGAAAAGAAAAGAGAGGGGTTGCCCCCAAAATGAAAACACCAAACACATAAGGGATCTATGGATTTGGGGTCAGTATGTTCTTGCTGCAATGTTTTTAGAGAGCTTAGAACTATCATCATTCCCCAAATATACATAACTGGAATAATGACACAAAAAGAGGGAAAACAAAGTAAAAAAACCTTTCAGGTCAACATGGAAGAGACATGAATGTCTTGATGCCTTGCATCATCCCCAAAAGGAAAACACAAGACAAATGAAAAAGAGGAAGAAAAAAAAAAAGGAAAAGTCTTTTGGGTCAACATGAAAGAGACATGAATGTCTCAATGCCCTGTTTCATCCCCAAAAGGAAAACACAAGACAAATGAAAAGGGTGAAAATATTTATGACATAGAGAATAATGAAGGTACAAATAGAGGAATGTCATAAAGAGAGAAATACATCAAATAGAACAGAATGGGGGATCACAATATGCACATGCAATCACACAAATGAAAATGAAAAAGAAATAATAGAAAGAGACTAATAAGGCACATGTGTGTCAACCTAAAGTGGGTCGTCCACATCTCAATTGTGTCCATCATATATCGAAGGCGAACAACTAGCCAAAGCGACAATAGCAAGTGTCGAACTAGGACCATAACCAGGTTCAACACTCTTCTTAGGAGAATTACTGTTTAAGCTCATGGAAGAGGAAAACAATGTATTCAATTCATTATGCACCTCTTTGTCAATTTTAGCAACTTCATCATCATCATCTAAGTTAATTACAACATGAGGTTGAATGATAATGTCTAAAGAACAGTTCAACTATTGTTGTGGTTGGATAATAACATCTTTTTGTTTCAGCAACGGGGGAGAGTCATCATCCATTGCTTCAGGCAAGTTTGGATTTTGATTTCTTTGTTTATTTCTTCATGTATTCTACGAGCAAGGGCACGACATCTACACCTATGCTCTCTAGCACCTTTGTTTCTTTTAGTCCTATTTTCCAATTGTGCTTGTGTAGGAGTGGGTTGATCAACCATAAGTTTTTTTCTTCCCTAAGGGGAGGAATGGAAGGAACCACATGAGGTTGTTCAACCACTTTCTCTTTGACTTTGTAAACTTGTTTTGTTCTAGGAGGTGTGATGGGATTATTTTCATTATCTCTTGTTCATTTGTAGGAGGTAGGTGAAGGTTATGTCTGAGGTTGGTCTTGGTTGTTTGGGATCTCTTTAGGCTCAATCATGGTTTCGCCTAGGATGCTACGCTCAGTTGTAGGTCGAGGCATGTTTTGGAGGGATAATTATGATATCTCCTTTACCTTCAACTTTTGATAGGACAAGAAAAATAAGTCTTCTCATGGTTTTATAGGCTCTATAGGCTCGAGCCAAAATAAATCTAAGGAAAATTTTCCACAGGAGGACAAAGGGTTAAAGCCACTATGGTGGACAATGAATATATTTCATTGTCAAAGGAAAACATTAAGAATTTATGCACAACCGAAGGGACAACATTCATGGAGCTAATTCATGGGTAGTCTAGCTTCACATGAAATTGGTCTGATTGCAAGATGATGGAGAATGAGATATCTAATGTTTTTGGTTCTATTTGCAAAGAAAGAGTGATCAATACCATCGTAGAGTAGGTGAAACCATTATGTGTCTTGATCCATGCTTTTGGTTTATCATATATGTCTTCATAGAGTTCATGCAAAAGTAAAATTTCTCAGTGATCACATTCTCTCCACAGACGGGATCTATTAGTATCCCATTAGTGGGCTTATCATAGATATGAATAGCTATGTAAAGAGGACCATCGGGTGCATGTTTAAGTATATCTTTAGAGGAGAAAGAAATGTCGAGAGAATTTTTAGTTCAGCCCTTATGAGAAATGGCGTCTATCACTCCCACCATATGATTCATAGGATCATCATCTATAGAATCATGTTGAACGGTATCATTATTATCATCATTTGTATCAACATTCATCACATCATTCTTTTTAGTTTCACTAGCTTTGACAAATGAAACATTATGATTTGGCATGGGGTTGGTAAAGATTCACAAATTTTGGTTAGGAGGGGCAATAAACTTATTTCCATGATCATTAACACCTCCAATGGAAAGATGACTGGAATCAATGAGGTCTTGCACTAGATGTTTAAGATGCTTACAATGTTCCATGTCATATCCATTTTGTTAGTGATAATGGAAATAATCATTCAATCTATAGCTTGTGGGTAATGGTTTACTAGGATCGGGTGCTTTAATGGGGGGTAAATTAATCATCTTTTGTTCTATGAGTTGTTACTTTGTGTTATGAAGGGTATCAGGTAAGGGAGTGAATTGTATTTTCTGGTCCCCATAGCTAAAGGGTGTCATGGTTTTAACAATAGCTACTTGGTTATTAAAATTTTTAGTTGTTTGTTGAGGGGGGTTGAATTGAAGGAAACCTTTACGTTGTTTTCTAAAAGGTTGGGAATTGTTTTTGTTTGTAGGCTTGGATTTCTCAATTCGACTAGGAGTGGATTTTGTATCTCAACTACTAATTGAATTTTGATAATCACAGAGGGAAGTACACAAGTGCATAAATGATGGGAATTTCATCATGGTAAGCTTATCTTGTATCTTTCTTTGCAAATTGTATATGAACATATTTTGAAGGTGAGGATCGAGAACCTTGACATTGATTTGGGAATAAAGCGATTGATAGCATGAGATAAATTCAGTGATATTTTCATCTTCTTTTTGCTTGCATCTCATCAAATCAGACAAGGTCATCTTAGGAGTCATATGCACTTGGAAATGATTGAAAAAATCCTCAAAAAGCTCATTGAATGAACGAATTGAATTCTTCGATAAAAAGAAAACCATTCCAAGGCAGTATCTTTCAATGACCTAGGGAAAATCTTAGCCAAGATTTTATCATCAAGGACAAAGTCACTACACAATGTGGTATAGACATTAACATGGTTAGAAGTATCTCCCTTTCCTCCATATTTCTCGAATCTAGGAACCTCTACACCTTGTGGCATCAGTGCTCGCAATATCTCCAAGGACAATAGACTACTTTTAACATAGTATGTAGGAGGGCCATTTTGATTTTGGTTGATGGTGGAAATCTATTTTTAAATGGATGATATAGTTTGGAAGAGTTGATTTATGAGAGGGTCATCACTTGTGTTATGAGATGGAAGTGAAAATGGTGAAGGGGTGTATGTGTTTGAGGGACAAGTGAAAGGAATGCTTATAGGTGGTAAGGTAGTAGGAGATATGACATGTCATGCCACATAGGTACTAGGGATGCTAGTGGAAATACCCAAGGAAGGAATCGTATTACTAGTTGTTTGCATTGTTGTTGTGACTTGAGGATTGGGATAGGTAGTTATTGAGGCAATTGTTATGGCAGGCGGAATTTGAGTTCCTCCTTGGCTTGTGACATTGCTTGTAGGTAAAGGACAACTAGTGGTTAAGGTGAGGTGCTTTACAAATATTTGAACTATGTTTTACATAAGGTCAAGTCCATCTTCACTTTCAAGCATGTAGTGAATTTTATCTATATTAGGGATGGCAGTAGTTGAAATGTTATCATTTTTAACTTGATGTTGTAGGTTTGCTAAATCTTCATGGATTTGAATTATGTTTTCTTGTAGGACACTATTATTCTTTGTTTCAACATGCATCACACTACTTGAAGGAAAAGATTTTTTAAGGGTATGGTCCATACCTAGTGTACTAGTGTCAATACTACAAGTCAAAGAGATAGACAACCCAAGATCCACAACGATTGTGCTATCGCAGGATGACATGAGTATCAAACTTTGTCTCACTACAATATTAACAATGGGACACCAAATACTCATGCAAGGGCTTCTAAATGCAAGAGGAATGAAAATGCAATGTAAGCTAAGAACAATGAAATGATTATATAATAAATTCTAGAAATTGAAACAGAAAGGCAATAACAACAAACAAAAACTCAGAAAGAGAGCTTTAAATGCCAAAAATGCAATGTAGAATCTGCACTAGGACTGATTCCCCCAAGGTGGCAAATGAGTCCCAATGAGAATTTTTTTAAAAAGATTCAGCTAGATTTTATGCTTTTATTTTTATGATCTGTATCTTAGATGCAAATGTAGATTTTGTTTGATTTTCAATCAAATGAGATGCAAAAATGTAAGCTATACGAGCTTTCACTAATGCAAATTTTGAAACCCTAGAATGCAAATTAACCAATGCAATGTTAATGCAAGCTAAATATAGGATGATAATAAACACCAAATGAAAATTATGATGCTCAAAATGTAGGCTCACCAAAAGGAAAGGTAAAAAAAAAATTTGGCTTGCTTCTAGGGTTTAGGACCTAAAAAAATAATCTTCACTAACTTTCACTCAAGAAAAAACCCTTGAGATCTCAATGTAAAGGAGAAAGAGACCTTGCTAGAGGGTTGTTCTAGGGGCTAGATATAAGCTAATAAGGGGTTCACCACCAAGTTTAGACTTGGAAAGATAAATGAAATGCAAGATACAACACTAAACCCTAATTCAATGTAATGACCTACAAAATGACCTAGAAAAGTAAATGAAATAGAATAAAAAGTAGTAAGATGAATGGTGTGCACCTGGAAATCTATAAATGACTGGAAGGAGCTCTGAAACATTTTAAAATTTTACTTTAATGCTGACTGGGACTCATTCACCAAGCTAGGCGAATTAGTCCAAAATTTGGGTTTTTGTGCCGGAACAAGAATTTACCAAATGGGTATTTGAATCTGAAAAAATCTGAATTTTGGTTGTAACTAGGACTCATTCACCAAAAGTGGCAAATCAGTCCAGAGAGGATTTTCTAGAACTTCAAGATCCGAATATACTCTCCTTGGTCTACTCAATCTACTCCTACAATTTTTTGAATCTGAATCTTTGTAAATTGACCTATAGGTGCTCTCCAATGTTCTCCAAGGCTTGATGACAACTTTGACAACTTTGAATGACTTGGAAACTTTTCTCCAATCTTACTCCTTAGGAAATCTACAACCTAGACCTACAAATCACACATAAAGGAGAGGGGAAAATTTTGTTGGGTTAGTGGATAGGAGTTTTCCTTGGTCAAACCCCGTTTTGGTAATCAAACCTTGAAATAGAATGAAATAGTAATGGAGAATGGTGAATGAACAAGATATGATGTTGAAACTCATGAAAATATACCAATAAAATGTTGCAAACATGTGTGAGATGGCTCCAATGGATGTAGATCTTGACTCTTTCTTGAAGGTGATAGATCTTGAGTTGAAAACTCGCTTGAATCCCATCGTAGGGAAGGCGAAACCATAATGCGTCTTGATCCATTCTTTCAATTTATCATATATGTCTTGATAGAGTTCATGCAAAAGTAAAAATTCCTTAGTGATCACATTCTCTCCATAGACAGGATCTATTAGTATCCCATTAGTTGGCTTATCATAGATACAACCGACTATATAAAGAGGACCAATGGGTGCATGTTTAAGTATATCTCTAGAGGAGAAAGCAATGTCAAGAGGATTTTTAGTTCGGCCCTTATGAGGAATGACATCTATCACTCCCATAATATCATTCATACGATCATCATCTATATAATCATGTTGAACGATATCATTATTATCATCATCTGTATCAACATTCATCACATCATTCTTTGTATTTTCGCAAGCTTTCACAAATGAAACATTATGATTAGGCATGGGGCTGGTAAATATTTGCAAATTTTGGTTAGGAGGGGCAATGGAATTATTTTTGTGATCATTAATACCTCTAATGGAAATATGACCGAAATTAATGAGGTCTTGCACTAGATGTTTAAGATGCATACAATGTTTTGTGTCATTTCCATTTTTTCAATGATAATGGCGATATGAATTTTATCTATAGCTTGTGGGTAATGATTTACTAGGATCATATTTCTTAACAAGAGTCAAGGAAATCATCTTTTTTTTTATTAGTTATAACATTGTGTTATGAAGGGTATTAGGTAAGGGAGTGAATTGTATTTTTGAGTCCCCATAGCTAAAGGGTATCATGGATTTAACAACAACTACTTGGTTATTGATATTCTAAGTTTTTTGTTGAGGTGGATTGAATTGAAGGAAACCTTTATTATGTTTTCTAAAAGGTTTGGAATTGTTTTGGTTTACGAGCTCGTATTTCTTAGTATGGATAGAGGTGGATTTTGTATCTCGACTACTAATCAAATATTGGTAATCACAAAGGGTAGTGCACATATGCATAAAGGATGAAAATTTCATCATGGCAAGCTTGTCCTTTATCGTACTTTGCAAATTTTCTATGAAAATATTTTGAAGGTGAGCATCTGGAACCCTGACATCAATCTGGGAATAACGCAATTTATAGCGTGAGATAAATTCTTTTAGCTTTTCGTCTTCTTTTTGCTTTCATCTCATCAAGTTGTCCAAGGTCATCTTAGGAGTCATATGCACTTGGAAATGATTGAAAAATGCCTCAACAAGCTCATTAAATGAACGAATTGAATTGTTTGATAATGAAGAGAACCATTCCAAAGCAGTATCTTTCAATGACCTAGGGAAAAGCTTAGCCAAGAACTTATCATCAAGGACAAATTCACTACACAATGTTGTATAGGCATTAGCATGGATAGAAGGATCTCCATTTCCTCCATATTTCTTGAATTTAGGCACCTCTACACCTTGTGGAATTGGTGTTCATAATATCTCCAAGGATAATGGATTACCTTTAACATAGTATGTAGGTGGGCCATTTTGATTTTGGTTAATGGTGTAAATCTGTTTTGGAGGGGATGATACGGTTTGGAAGAGTTGATTTATGAGAGGGTCATTACTTGTGTTATGATATGGAAGTGACAATGGTGAATGGGTGTATGTGTTCAAGGGAAAAGTGAAAGGAATGCTTATAGATGGTAAGGTAGTATGAGAGAAGACATGTGATGCCACAAAGGTACTAGGGATGCTAGTGGAAATACCCAAGGACGGAATCTTATTACTAGTTGGTTGCATTGTTGTTGTGACTTGAGGATTGGTATAGGTAGTTATTGAGGCAATTGTTGTGGGAGGAGGAATTTGAGTTCCTCCTTGGCTTGTGAAATTTCTTGTAGGTAAAGGACAACTAGTGGTTGAGGTGAGGTACTTTCCAACGATTTGAACTATGTTTTGCATAAGGTCAAGTCCATCTTCACTTTTAAGCATGCAGTGAATGTTATCTATAGTAGGGATGTCAGTAGTTGAAATGTTATCATTTTGCACTTGATGTTGTAGGTTTGCTAAATCCTCATGAATTTGAATTATGTTTTCTTATGGGACACTATCATTTTTTTGTTTCACCATGCATCACACTACTTGAAGGCATAGATTTGTTAAGGGTATGGTCCATACCTAGTGTACTAGTGTCAATACTAGGAGTCAAAGAGCTAGACAACCCAAGATCCACAATGATTGTTTTATCGTGGGATGACATGAGTCTCAAACTTCATCTCACTACAGTATTAGCAATAGGACACTAAATACTCATGCAAGCTCTTATAAATGCAAGAGGAATGCAAATAAAATTTAAGCTAAGAACAATGAAATGCTTATAACAAAAATTCTGGAAATAGAAACAATAAAGCAATAAAAAAAAATAGAAACTCGGAAATAGTGCTTTAAATACCAGAAAATGTAGTGTAAAATCTGCACTAGGACTGATTCGCCCAAGGTGGCAAATGAGTCCCAATGAATTTTTTTTTAAAAATCATAAATTTTTAGTTGGATTTTATGCTTTTTATGTTTTATGATCTGTATTATTTGATTTTCAATGAAATGAGATGCAAAAAATCAAGCTATATGAGCTTTCACTAATGCAAAATTTGAAACCCTAGAATGTAAATTAACCAATGCAAATCCTAATGCAATGTTAATGCAAACCAAATCTAGGATGATAATGTACTCCAAATCAGAATTATGATGTTCTAAATGTAGGCTCACCAAAATGAAAGGTGGAAAATTGTTTTGGCTTCCTTTTGGGGTTTAGGACCTAGAAGAACAATCTTCACTAACTTTCACTCAAGAATAAAACCTTGAGATCTCAATGTAAAGGAGAAAGAGACCTTGCAAGAGGGCTGTTCCAGGGGTTGAATATAAGCTAATAAGGGGTTCACCACCAAGTTTAGACTTGGAAAGATAAATAAAATTCAAGATACAACAGTAAAACCTAATTCAATGCAATGACCTAAAAAATTACCTACAAAAGTAAATGAAACAAAAGGGTATGTGTAGGATCATCATGGAAAAAACAGGCCCTTAAGTGGCGATGAAAATTGAAAAAATCAGAGTTAGGCAACTTGACGTAAAAATTTGAATAAGTTATCTATATTATTTCAAAAATATGTAAGAATAGAATCTATCGAAAATTGATTTTAGTTTCTAAACTACTAGGTTTTTTTTTTTTAAATCTATTTGGTGAAAATTTGAAATTTCAATGCAGTAGTACTTAAATTTCAGGAAAAAAATAAGAAGTAGGTGTCTGTCTGACCACCCTAACCACAATAAAATGTTAATATTTTTTTATAATATTTTAGATATAAGTAGAGGACTCATGTCTCGATGTGATGCATATTTTTTTGTAATTTGTTTCCATGTAAATAATTAATTATGATTTTTTTATTACAACTTTTAAAAAATATAAAACCCCGTATGTCTAACCACCTTAACTTGGTCAAAAATTCATGACATTCAAATTTTTTTTAATCCTATAGTATGTGAAGCATAGAATGTGAGGCATGTTTTGGATTCAAAAAATATGATACTGTTTGAAAGCTATAGATGTTTTTCAATCGAGCATATCATGAGAATTTTGCGTTACTTTTCTAGAGGCAATGCATAATGACACTTATCTAATACACCTCTTCCCTAGGAGCTTAAGGGGAAAATCTATGGAATGGTTCTTGTGATTACCATCTGGAATCAAAACCTTTAATGAATTAGCTAACAAATTCATAACACGCTTCTCATATAACTTGGAACAAGAAATATCCATAAAAGACTTATGTGTTGCCAAACAAAATGATGGAGAGGATTTTACCTCCTCATTACAAAGATGGAGAAGCCTTGCCAGTAAATATCCTTCTCACATACCTGAAAATTAATTGGTGGAAATCTTCACTAAAAACTTGAACACTAAAATCGGGTTTCACCTAAAATTCCAATTCTCTAACACATTTGATGAAGTCATAGAGAAAGGACTAACCATTTAAAAAGTCCTAATAGAAAAAGGACTCGTGAAAATATTTAAGGATAACAAAGATAACCAGAAAGCCTCTAATGACAAATCTCAATTTTGGTCGAAGAACAAAAATGTGATCAACAATGGTGTGGTAGATGCTAAGATGGCTTCAAATGCTCAACCAAAAATAATCCTAAAAAAACCACCCATTGATCAAACCCCATTAACCATCCCAAACAATCGACAAAGAGGAGCCCCACAATAAAACAATACTCTTTGACATAAGTACACTCCATTAGGAGAACCCATCAAATCAACATTGAAAAAATTGGTTCAAGCCAACATGATAACACTTCTAGAAGTTTTTCAATATGAACCCCAAGTTAAACCTATACGGTGGAAGGACACAAATTTTCAACCAAAAATAATCCTGAAAACACCACCCATTGATCAAACCCCATTAACCATCCCAAACAATTGACAAAGAGGATCCCCACAATAAAACAACACTCTTTGACATAAGTACACTCCATTAGGAAAACCCATCAAATCAACATTGAAAAAATTGGTTCAAGCCAACATGATAACACTTCCAGAAGTTTTTCAATATGAACCCCAGGTTAAACCTATACGGTGGAAGGACACAAATTTTTGTGAATATCATAGAGAAAAGGGACATACCACTCAAGGTTGCTATAAATTAAAAAATCTTATTCAAGATCTCTTTGGCAGGGGAGATATCACTATTGAAGTTCATCCTAAAAAATCATAACAAAATAATCACATTAATAATATCCATGGTTCACATAGTGAGAAACTAGGAATATATCTCAAGCATGGTAATAACATGTCCACCTCATTTGACTTCATGATAGGTCATCTTGAAGAAGCATCCCCAACAAAATCCTCCATCTCTTAGGTCGTATTCCTTCATCCTCTACATATTTGCAACTTCAATCCACATTATCCCCATCAATTGACTCATCCAATAATAGCACTTTTTCAAGATTTTCCCCAAGGGCTATCCATAATAGATAATCCATTGTTTGATGCCAATCCAACCCATAATCAAGAGATCTTAGACCAAACACCATCATCCATCCCATTTCCCATGATTCCCACTCCAATGGTTCCTATTCAAATTTATTTATCATCATGTCAACATGTTGAGACTACACGAGTGTCCTTTATTCCTGCCACATTAGTAAAACTTAATCTATGTCAAGAATATAATCCAAAGCATCAAGAATAAATCCCTAGAATGAATCAAGATCAAGTTATCCAAACCTTGCAATATCATCCTATTCTTGATCAATACCCCATTATCCCTTTCCATGCCATCCATGATTCCAAAATTGAAATTGATCCCATCCATATGCCAATAACCTCCACTTCCACAAATGAGACACTTTCTTCCATTGGACACATGGATGGTGAATTTATAGCTAAATTCATAGGAATCCCTGAGGACATATCATAGAATGATCAAGCAACAAACATGAAGGAAGAGAAAGTGCCAATATAGTATCAACTTGGATAACTTGCTTTTGTCAAATCTAGTTTCCTTACTAATGAGGAGATAACTACTATTTATAATTATCAACAACACAAAGAAGAATTAGCATCTTGTTACCAGAACAACACATATCCTATTGAAATCAAAATATGTCAGAGCATGCAGTATAAAGGAAAAGGTTTAGGCCTATATGAACAAGGAATTCTAGAGCTAGTATAATTCTTTGACAATCCTAAATATCAAGGACTAGGTTATTCATTGATCAAGAAATCTAAGGATGTTAGTGGTACCTCCATGATACTGGGGACTTCATTTGATGTAAACATCAAAATAGGGTTCATGAATAGTCCTTACCATAAGGTTTCTTCCAACACTCCGCCCATCCACATCACACATCATCATTCCCAAATCCTTCCATCCACTAATGGGGACCAACAAGAGAAAAATATTTACAAAGAAAAGGATCAAAGTCAAGCCATTGCAGTTAATAAATAAAAAAATAAAAGTGGACACATAAAGTCAAAATGGATCCCAAAGAAAATTTGATCCTACAAAGAATCAAATATAAATCAAAATCTAATAGTCAATAGAGTTATGAATCCATCTCAAGAAAGGATTTCCATCACTTAAAATTGTCTACCTTCTTCAAAATAGTCTTTAATACCAACACGCAAGGTATATAAATTAATTGGTCCCAAACACACCCAAAATCCCACATTCGCAATCCATAATCCACAATCCAAATTTTGGAAAATAAAACATCCTACATCAAAACTACTAGATAATTAATCCACATCTCAAAATCCCACATCTGCACTCCATCATCCACAATCCGAATTTTGGAAAATAAAAAATTCTACATCCAAACTATTAGATAGTTCACCCATATTTCATATCCCCCATCAAAATCTATCATCTCACTTAAAATATAAAATACCAATTCTCACATTCATCGTGTTCTAGTAGCAACATTTTATCATAAGGACTCTAATGGCACTCTATCACAATGTGTGTATTTAGATAAAACCAACTCTAGTATCAACGAGGATCACAATAACATTCATGGTTTATATACAAGTGCTCTTATCTTGGCGAAGCAACTCCTCAAGGTAGGAAATTATTGGTACATGATGATAGAAGCATCTTCGTCAACACCACCAGGTGGTCCAACATAATTGGTGATCATTCAAAAAACCAATAAAAAAATTTTAAAAATAAAATAAAAAAGTAAAAAGTAAAGAAAAATAATTCGTATGATAGTGAAAATCACTCTTATGGTGCTTTGCACAAGTACCATGATGAAAACTTGAAAAATAGGCATTGTAATAGGGGATGAATTTTCAGATTAATGCAAGTAACATAATAGCTTCAATCCCTAATAACAATAGAGCACAAAGGAAACTAGAAGCATAATAATATTGAAACAACATCACCTAGTCTTCAAGCTCCCATTGGTTGACCTCCATTGGCCTTCTCCATCTTGCTGAAAATAATTTTGTGTGTCTAAAATGGCTTGAGAGTGAGCCTTTTAAAGAATTCCAAATTGAGAATGGATGGCCAAGATTAGAAGTTGGTAAAGCCCTAAGATCAATGACTAGGATTCAATGTGATAAGGAGCATTAGGGTTACATAAACATTAGGTCAAAGTTAGGGAAAGCTTTGAAATGAACGGTTGAGATTTAGACAATTAAATCAATGGTGGACAATAAATGAGATAGAAATCAAATAATAGAAATTATTTGATTTATGGAGGAATGTTGACTTATGAATTAAATAATGGTTTAATTCATAAATGAGAATGAGACAAAAGGAAATAAATTATTGTTTTAATTATTTATTTGGTGAGATGGAAAGTGGGATAAATGGATAAATTTATTTAATTGAAGGATAAATGGTTATGATATGGAGGAAATAATCATGGAAGGATAATTACAAATTATGACATTAGGATATAATCAAATCATGAGGATGTTTGACATAGAAAAATGCAACTCGGGGGCCTAATTCATTTTTATGTGTCTAAATTTTGCCCCTCTTTGACATGATGCAATTTATCACGATGTGTCAAAGAAAACAAGTCAAAAATATGCCCCAGTGTGAAATTAAGGAGAGGAAGGATGACGAGGAGGTAGTTGTGTGCCCCCTCGAGAGGACAGACGAGTTCAAAGAACACGAGTGGGCTCTCGAAATGGATGAGAAGACTAGAGGATGAAGGAATAGAAGAAATGTTAGTGTGGAAGACATGGATGTTAGGAGGAAAAATGAATACTTCAAATAACAGGTGTTGCATAATCATCATTGGGCAATAAAATGTGACAAATGGACAACAAACACCATGATATGACATAGACCATGGTGTGCAAGGTCATCCACTTGTGAAAAACAAACAGTCGCAGACAAGGAATGTCTTGACTCATACTGAGGGCAAAATTGCCCCAATCTTTTTGTCAAGACACACCAAAGACAATAATCAAGGAAAAATAGGTCATGGGACATCATCGTACCTCTAAATCCTTCATGGGACATCCTTGAGGTAGATAGTAACATGACCAAGAGATAAAAAAATATAAAGATCAGACAAAATAGACCAACAAAATCAACAACCATTCAATATGTTTGCCAATTTGTTTGTCAAAGGTTGATTGCATGACGGCTTGTCAGTTTGACAATTTGATAGTCTTATAGTTTTGACAGTTTGATGATGCCTGTCGTCAGGAAGGACACATCTTGAAAAGGCCAAGGACTATGTGACAAAGCATGTTGTCAGGAAAGACACATCCTGAAAAGGAAAATGACATTGTCACGGAGCCTGTCGTCAGGTAAGACACATCCTAAACAGGCAAATGATATTTTGATGGGGTCCCATTGCAAGAAGGGCACATCTTGAAGGGAACCATAAATGTACTAAGTTGACATTGTTTTAGCAATTTGACTGATTGTGGCTTGATGACTGAGTGGACTATGTTGTCTATTGGTCCATGATTTGAATGTTGACATTTAAATGGTTATCTTGTGTCTGAGTTTGACTATCTGACTTATTGGACTTATGCAACGAACCCTAAAGGACAGACCTAGGTGGCCTTAGGGGCGCATCGACAGATGGCCTTGCCTATGTCGTGCACTCAGAGACCTCGTAGTTCGACTTGAACCTTGAATTTGTTTCAATGAAAAACGACCAAATCATGATTTTATTGTTTATTTGACAAACCTAAAGAAGGAACTTAATACCTCGGGGGTGCATCGGCAGATGGCCTTGCCTACGTTTAGTCACAGAGGCAACGTAGTTCAACAATGACATGGGCTGACCTGACTGAATCTAACTTTGTTTTTGGGATTTTGAAAGTTATTTGGATGTTTTTGTATTTTTGACATGTTTTGATATTTTTAGGATTTTTGGTTTTATGATTTTTTTGTCATTTTTGTTTTGAATATTTGATTTTGTTGTCTTTTGTCGAATGTTTTCATTTTTTTGTCTTTTGGGGAATATTTTTTTTTTTTGTCTTTTTGGGAATATGCTAACCTCCAATGACAAGTGTAGAATCCAATAAAACCAGCTGTTAGAAAATTGCCCCCAGCCAAGTCTAGGACTAACCATCAGGGATGGGATGGGATAGGGGTTTATTATGGATGGAAGATGGAGGAGAAAGGAAGAAAGATGTCAACTGCTTGAAATTCATGATAAAGATGACCAGGCCTTATGATGGATGTCAAATGGGAGATGATGGGAGGTAAAGGCATTATGACGGATGAGGGTGGAAGACCAGGTAGAGCAATAGTAGATGACAGAGTAGAGACTAACTACACATGGTGCTTGTTTGCTAGGTTTTCACCATGGTACTTATCCAAAGCGCCCCCAAAGTGGTTTTCACTATTGGACAGATTATTTCTCTTTACTATTTTCATGATTTTAATTTATTTTTATTTTTTTCGTTGTCACCAAGATGCCTGTTTGCCAGGTTTTCATCAAGGTAACATTTTTTTGTATTTTTATGGTTTTAGCATGGCACTCTGAAGCTATGTATAGAATTTGCATAGGTGCAAGTTGTTGATAGGCTCTGACAAAGGTTCCCCTTCAACTGTGCAGAACTGATAAGCACCAGAACCAAAAGATGTTGTTATGACATATGGACCCAGCTAGTTGGGCTCAAATTTGCAAGGTTTCTCACATTCTGCTTGATTTTTCATATTCGCCATCAACACTAAGTCACCAATGTCAAACTGTCTAATTAAAAAAAAATTGTTGAAACTACGGCAAAGGCGATTTTGATATGCATGTAGATGAGTCAATTCCCTTTGTCTGTATTCATCAAGCAATTCTAACTCATGCAATCAGGATATACGATATTCCTCATCATCAATAAGACCTTTCATGGAGACCCGTAGGGAGGGGACTTCGACCTCGATAGGAAGGATAGCCTCAGAATCGAAGACTAGGGAAAATGGAGTGGCACTAGTGGGTGTGCGAATGTTCGTGCAATATGCCCATAGGGCAGGGTTAAGTCGAATGTGCCAGTCATGGCTAGCGTCATTAACAGTATTTTTAAGAATTTTTATTATGGTCTTGTTGGATGCCTCAGCTTCGTCATTGCCTTGTGGGTAATATGGTGTGGAAAAGTGATGTTGAATGTGGAATTTTTCACATAACTCGCAGACATCCTGATTTTTGAAGGGACGACCATTTTCAGTGATGATGGTTTGGGGGACACCATACCGACATATGATGTAATTGAGGATGAGTTTGGAGTTTTTTGACCGGTGATGTATGTCATAGGGATGGCTTCAACCCATTTTGTGAAGTATTTGGTGGCGGTGATGATGAACTTATGACCATTTGATGAGGTGGGATGGATTTTTTCTACGAGGTCAATTCCCCATTGGGCGAAGGGCCACAATGAATTGATAGGTTCCAACTCCTGCGCAGGTGCATGAATGAGGTCACTCTGTATTTGGCAATGTCGACATTTTTCGCACAAAGTGATAGGAATCCTGCTCCATTGTAGGCCAATAGTAACCCAGTCGCATGATCTTTTTGGTTAGGGTTGGACCACTAGAATGGGATCCGCATATACCTTTCATGTACTTTGCGTAAGGTAGTTTGGGCTTCATTAGTGTCGAGACATTTGAGTAAGGTGGTGTCAATGCTACGTCGATATAAGGTATCATCGATGATGGCATAGCTAGCAGCTTTACGGATGAAGGACTTGCATTGAATTTTGGAAAGGTTGGGTGGTAGGGTTTGGGAATGTAAGTAGTCATAGATATCTTGGTACCAGGGGTAATTGGGGCCAACAAGCTCACATACCATCTTAGACTCTGGGACATCAAAGGCAGGGACCAAAAGTTGTTCCACTAAGAACTCATACTATGACATTATTAGGAATATCCAAAAGAGACCCAATAGTGGCCATGGCATCTGCTACTTTATTTTGAACATGTGGCACTTGGCAAAAGGAGATGTCTGCAAAGTATTGCCTGAAACTATCAACCATTCTTTTGTATGGGGTCAATTTCTCATCCTTAGTATCATAGTCATCATTGACCTGTTGAATGACCAATTGTGAATCACCAAAGACCTGCAGACTATTAATTTTCCATTTTATTGCCATGCGTAATCCTGTCAACAAGGCTTCATATTCTGCAATGTTATTTGTCCACCAGAAGGCTATCCTAAAAGATTTAGGGATGGTATCACCTTGAGGGGTAACAAATAATATACCTGCACTTGATCCATGATTAGTATGCGATCCATCAAAATACAATTTCCATGTTACACCTGTGTCTAGTGTGAATATGGACTCGTCTGGAAAATCTGAAACCAAAGGGTGATCAACTTGTGTGGGTGCATCTTCTAGTTGGTCAACGATGACTTGTCCTTTTATTGCCTTACATTCCACATATTGAATCTCATATTCACTGAGTATCATAACCCATTTAGCCAATCGTCTTGTTAATGTTGCCCTACTGAGTAGATATTTTAGGGCATCTATTTTTTCTACAAGCTTAGTTTGATGGTTTAGCATGTAGTGTCTCAAATTTTGAGCGATGAAAACCACTGCAAGACAAGCACATTCAATTGGATTGTAGTTAAGCTCGTACCCAACAAAAGTGTGGCTAATGTAATAGATTGTGCGTTCCTTTTCCTCATGGTCATTTTGAGCCAACAATGCCCCCAATGTGATTGTAGTAGCTGAGATGTATAGAATTAGGGGTTTTCCATCAATAGGCGGTATCAGGATAGGAGGCATTAAGAGGTACTCTTTGATTTGCTGAAAAGTTGCCTCACACTTGTTTGTCCAAATGAAAGGAACTCCCTTGTGTAACAAATATTGAAAAGGTTGACATTTATCTGCAAGTTGTGCAATGAAGTGCCTTATGGACTAGAGTCGGCCTTGTAGCATTCTAATTTGACTAATTCCTTTAGGTGGAGGCATTTCTAGTATTGCTTTGACTTTGGCTAGGTCTACTTCAATGCCTCGACGAGAAACAATGTATCCCAAAAATTTTCTAGATGTCACACCGAAGACACATTTCTTAGGATTTAGGTGAACCTTATACTCTTCTAGCCATTTGAAAATTTTGTCCAGGACTCTTAAGTGATCACCACGTGTCAATGATTTTTCCAAAATATCATCAACATAGTCTTCCATCAATGTG
The DNA here is from genome assembly GCA_007115665.2 of Sequoiadendron giganteum. Classification (NCBI taxonomy): domain Eukaryota; kingdom Viridiplantae; phylum Streptophyta; class Pinopsida; order Cupressales; family Cupressaceae; genus Sequoiadendron; species Sequoiadendron giganteum. Next base: position 620,812,664 of record CM021100.1, read on the forward strand.
TGCATGAGATCATGAAATATGGTGGTCATAGCTCTTTGATAGGTTGCGCCTGCATTTTTCAATCCAAAGGGCATGACATTCCAGCAGTATGTACCCCATAGGTAAGTGAATTTCATCTTGTGTTGGTCTTCAGGGGAAATACGAATCTTATTATATCCTGAGAAGCCATCCATGAGGGACAACATCTCGTAGCCAGTTGTTAGGTCTACTATGATGTCTATATTTGGGAGTGGGGGATTTGACCATTTGGTTTGGTCACTGGTACAAGGTTTGAGATCCAATCTGCATAGTCAATAGGTCTGATGAAGCCAACATCCAATAATTTCTTAAGTTCAACTTTGACCAACATAGCTATTTGAGGGTGCATTTTTCTAAGCTTTTGTTTGATGGGCTTTTCATTTGGATGTAATGGTAGATGATGCAAAACCAACTCAGGATCCAACCCTATCATATCAGCATAAGACCATGCAAAATTTATTTTGCGTTCGGTGAAAAGTGCTTGAAATTCTGGTTTTTCCTCTTTTATCAAGGATGTTGCAAAGAGAATAGTCTTAGGATTATCTATCATACCAATGTTGACCTCTATTATGTCTTTGATCAGCATCGGGGATCTCTCTGGATTGATAGGGATAAATTCCAACCCTCCATCCTTGGGTGCCTTAGAGAGGTTTTCGCCCTCAGATACGTCCTTTATTTTTACTTTTTCTTGGTCAGAAGGCGCCTTGCAGTTTTCACCTAAAGACCGTTTAGTTTTTATTTTATTTTTTTCATTTTTGTGACTAGAGGGTGGGACAGTCTCACTGAAGTATGTTGCAGGATCAAGATCTATAGTGAATCCAGCCTTATGGTCCCCATGTGGTATGCCCTCTCGTACTCCCATAAATTCAAAAAATTCCCTCATCATTTTCAAATATGTCCAAGGTAGGTGGATCTTGTTGGTCCCAATCGATCAATTGGGGTAAATGAGGGAGATGCCATCATCGATGTTAGTGAAGGATGGGGAAGCAGCTGATAGGGTAAATATAGAGGTATTATCAAGGTCCCAAAAGGATTTTATTTGTGCTTTTCTATTTGTGGTCTTTGGTGGGTGAGGTTCATAAATGGAGTCAACGTGAATATTGATATATGTGAGGTTGGTAAGGGATGGGCGGGGTATGTCAAAATCTTGAAAGACATGATTAAGTTCATAGTCACTTGTGGTGCAAGAGTCTCACTCATAGTCATTAGATTCGGTGTCATCAAAATAGATGTAGGTCGGATCCTTAGATGTCTCAATGTCTTCTGAAGCACTCACAGCCTTATTTGAAAGCACCTTAGTACTTGGAGTGCCAATCTTAATTGGTACAAACCCTAACCGTGAGTTCTTCAACCGCTTAAGAGGCGTCAAGAATTCTCTCATTCCATTTTTATGTACACCAAGTCCACGGATTCCATCATAACCCATTTGTTTCTTGAGCACAAAACCTTTGCCATATTGTTTTGTTGGTAGCGGCGGCAACTCTTCCTCATCTTTGTAAATCCAAGCTGAAATATCATCAATGTCTTCTTTGTTTACCTCTCCCCATTTTGTGAAGGTGGTGGTGGGAGGAACTTTAAATACAACTTTGGGTTCCATCTTGAAACAAGGCCTACCATAAGACTTGGGAGACTTAGGTAGCTTTTTGATGCAATAGGAAGTATTTAGTTTATACTCGCCACAACCTTTGTCTTGGATCTTGATTTTGGGGTCGACGGATGGGGTTTTGGATGTGGACAATTTGATGAGGGTGGAGGGATCAACGTAACTGGATGAAGTGGCTACAGAAGTAGATGTAGAAGCTTCTCGATTAATAGGCACTTGGCATTCGGGAACTCCCCTTAAATTGGTACAATATTGGAAGGGATCGGGGTCGCCAATGATTGTGACTTCAATGCCATTATATGGAAATTTCAAGCATTGATGATAGGTGGAAGGCACGGCTTTCATGACATGAATCCAGGGTCTACCAAGGAGAAGGTTATATGGGAGTTCAAGATCCAAGACCTAGAATGTGGTGTCCATAACTATAGGTCCAATTTTGATAGGGAGTGTGATAACACCCTTGGAAGAGCGTTCTTCGTCATCATAGGCCTTGATTATAATACTTTTGGTTGTGTCTACACATGCTTCAGAATAGCCCAATGCCTTGACCAATTTTAAAGTGAAAATGTTTAGTCCAGGTCCACCATCTACCAAGACTCATTTGACCTTGTGTTGATGGACAAATACTTCAAGGTGCAATGGGTCGTTATGGCTAGACTTTTGTGTAGAGTAGTCATTTTCAGAAAAGGAGACATGGATTGAATTGGTCAAGTGTCCAATCATGGCTTCAAATCAGTTGGCATCCAGGTCGGTAGGAACAACGGTTTCTTTCAAATTCTTGTCGAGGATGGAAATATGTGCAGGTGTCTTGTCCAATTGGTCAACAAGATTATATTGGGCTTTAGATTGTGATTTCTTTGAAGAAGGACTAGATAAGTTAATCTTAGCCCTATGGGTGGTGAGAGCGCATTCAAGAACCTTTTTAATGGTAATGGTGTTGACATAGTCATCAAGGACATGGAGGTGATCAATTATCTATGAGTAATCAAAGGCATTCCTGGTATAATTGGCTCGATTATCTGTCTGTCGACCTAAGGTGGAGGGCTTTCCTGAACCATGGTCTTGTAGTGGATTCTTGAAGATTGTATGGTCTTGGTTGGAAGTTTTTTGTTGCCCTTTGACCTCTATGGTACCATTTTCAATTAGGTCTTGGATTATGTTCTTCAGTTAACGACATGATGAGGTCTTGTGTCCTTTGATGTGGTGGTAGTCACAAAAGGCATTGTCATCCCACCAAGATGGTTTGAAATATCCTAGTTCATATGGTTTAGGCTCTTGAAGTTGTATGACATGTGATTGTACTAGCTTCTTCAAGATAGATTCAATTGGTTCTGGTAAAGGAGTGTATTTTCTTCGTGGGTATGGCCCTGGTTGTCTTGGGGGTCCTCATTCTTGAGTATTTTGGACCATGTTAGCTGCTTGGTTGGAAACATATTGTGTATTCTTGTTTGCATTGGGTGCTTTGAGAGTCAACATGGGACCTACTTGATTCACAAATTTTGCGTCTACGACTCCATCGTGTGTTATATTCTTATTGTGGGACCAAAACTTTCTTTTTTCATTAGAGGTTTGATGGTTGTGGTTGTTTTTATTACCCCATGTAAGTTCACCTTCAGTGATTAGAACCTTTTCGAGCGTCATGCCTTTCTCAACTAAGTCTGTAAAGGTGGCACAACAATGCACTTGTAAACGGTGTTTCAACTTTGACTTGAGGTTTTCTACGAACATGTATACTTTTTGTTTTTCAAGAATCTCGACAGGACATTGGCTCGCCATACTACGCCACCATTGCAAGAAATTAATAAAAGACTCTCCTTCATCTTGTGTCAAGTGGCATAAGGTAGCAATTGTGACATCATTTTCAATGTTGTAAGCATAATTCTCCACAAATTTAATGGCGAGGTCATCCCATGACTTTATAGACCCTTTAGGTATCAGGGCAAACCATTCAAGTGCATGCCCAATAAGACTTCTAGGGAAGAGTCTCAAAAGGTAGGAATGATCATATGTGACATCCACACAAGAAGTGGTGAATTCTCGTATGTGCTCAATAGGATTTCTCTTTCCCTTGTACTTAGTGAAAGTAGGGATGACATACCCAGGAGGGAAAGGAGGCATGTATATGCTAGTGTCATATGGATAAGGATGTAGGTCATGCGATGAGTACGTCTTCTTGTTTGACACGTGCATCCCTTCTACTTGATTTTGTAGGGCAGCTAACTGGGCAGTCAATGCATCTATTACGGGATTGTTGTTAACATTGTTATGAGGTCCCAAATTTGTGTTGTGTGGACCCATGTTGTGTTGAGATGATATGTTTTGGTTTGGAACGTTTTGCATATGTGGTGGATTTTGATTGTGTCCATGAGTATGAATCTGTGATGTGTAGGTTGGTATGTGAGAAATTGTTGAGATATGTTGCATTGGTTGGGTGGGTTATCCATGTATATTTTGGTTGCCAAAAAAGGATCCATGTGTGTAGCCATACAATATGTTGGGTTGTGTCATTTGTGATCCTTGTCCTTGTTGAAAAGGATTATAACCATGTGGCATGTTTGTATTTTAACTATGTGGAGCGTTCATGGTTTATCCTTGTAAGGTGTATGTATTGATATGAGGACCTTGTGATACGATGTTTGTGTTTGGTTGAGATCCTTGGATGAGAACTCATCTTGCCTTAGGTCTGCCAAGGATGTTAGATATGTATGCCCCTATGGCCTGAGATGATGAACCGAAGGGAGTAAATGCCGAGCCAAAGGGTCGTATTGTGAATAATGGTTGTGAGGTGGTTTGTGTAATGGGATGTGACATAGATTGTGTCGCAAAGATGGATGAAGTGTTGGTAGTTGTGGTATTTGGGCTTGTGGTTCCAATGGGTATGGAAATTGTGAGTTGTGGTGTAGATTGTCAAAAATGGATGTGGGTTATGCCGGTGAAGTATTTGGAGTTGTGGTGTGGATTTTTGACAATACAATATGATAATTTTGTCTAAAGGGTTTGACTAATGCCAAAGGACAATGAAGACTAAGATGACAAGATATGACACTAATTTTTTTATTTTATTTTTTGGAATAAGGTATGCAAAATGAGGACTAAGATGACTTGAATGTAAGATATGTAAATGAAAAGATCTAAGTGTTTTGGAAGAAGGTTACTCAACCACCCTAAGCTTGATCTATGTCTCAATTTTGGAATATCAAAGGAATTGTTTGTAGGATTAAATGGCAATGACAAGATGACTAAGTGAGGTTTCCTAACTTGACTTATGAGTTGGAAAGGTCTCACAAAAGGATGATAACTAAAGGAAATAATGATAACTAAGTCCAATGATAACCTACTTTTGAAGGCAATGATTTTGCAAAGTATGGTAAGATTTTCCTAACCCAAAATTTGCAAATGAAATGAGGACCTAAGGACTAGTTTATGACTGAAAATTATGATGATGAACTCTAAAGGACGCACTTATGAACTAAAATGTGCAAGAAATGGAAGATTTGAGCAATTTTCTTTATGGTTTTTAGCAGAGAAATTGTGTCACGGAAAGCTTCAAATGTGACTCAACAGAGCAAATGCATTGTAGAGGACAACAAATGTGTTGTAGACAAAATGATTGCCTAGTTTGTTTGCAAGTTTGACCGAATTTTGAAATGTTTCAAGTTGAATGTTTGTTTCCAAATTTGTGAGATGCTATTTGTTTGTTTGAATGTTTGAGAAAACACTTGGCAAACATAATATTTTGTCTTTGATCAATCACAATCCTAGGTTAAGCCAGGACAATATTTGCTAGATTCCATGTGGGTTTCCCCAACCGCACTTATTCTTAGTGTGTGAATCCAGAAGCTTGGCTGCACGGGCTCCCCCTTACATTGCACTCACTTCTCAGGCCAACCAAGCTTCCAACCCCATGAAACTCCCATGGAAAATTGATCACCTCTACTAAGACCTACGAGAATGTGTATGCCTTCACAACGACCGTTGTTGCACTAGAAAATAGAAAGGATTTTAGCTACTACACAAAAAAAAATTAGTTCGGGACCCTCGTTTGAGTGGCCACACATAGGGCAAAGATTAAGCTCTGTTAAAAGAGGAATTCCAGCCTAAAGAGGTTACGCTCAACAGGGTTTTGAGGAATTCTACTTTGTCTATATAACACATCCACACTCATAATCCTAAGTTTTCCATTAGGATTCACATTGATATACCGGTTGGGGGTAGCTCGGCCAAAGAGCTTCATTGTCGGTCTGAGTCGCCTTGGGGTGAGTACTTTTTCCCACCAAAGAAGGCCCAATTTTTAGAGTCAATAACAGTTTCTCTTGCACCCAGGATCGCACAAGTGCGCAAGGGGGGAGGATACTTCTATTATTGAATCGGGGTTACATAAATTTTGAAAACAAAGTTCATTTTGAATGCCCAAATCCAAATGTGTGGGTGGTTGTACAAAATGTCAAAAGGTGTTTTTGAGTCTCAAGATCACCAAATGGTGTGAGAGAAGCACATACACACCTAAAAACAAAATGCAAACCACAAGACAATGCAAGCATTGGTAAATTTTAATCTTGCTTATGATGTCAACTCAAGCACTCAAGTTCTTTTTAGGCCCACTAATCAGTCTATGTGAAAAAGGCACTGAAGATAAAGCAAACTAAAGTCAGAGCCCTACAAAACACGATTAGTAGTTTTGGCCTCCAATCTTTGACAAACGATAGTTGATGTTTTAGATTTCCAATTGAGGACATTCGACCTGTAAGAGAAAAAAAAAATCAAAAAATTAGCCTAAGATCACCAATTAAACTAAAAAGAAAACTAACATTTAATGTAACTAGTAAAAATTGACAAATTTAATCTAAAAAAAAAGAAAAAATTTAAGTCGAAATTGAATTAAAATCTCATTAAAATACAAATCTAATTAAAAATATAAAAGTATTTAAAACCTAATTAAAAATATAAAAAAGAAGCTAATAAAAAGCTAAATCTAATTAAAAAAAGCTAAAATCTATTTTTTTTTAATCTAAATTAAATAAATAATTAAAATCTAGATTAAACTAAAATCTAAAAAACTAATTAAAATCTAAATTAGAAAAAAAAAATCTAGATTAAACTAACATCTTAAATAAATACTAATTAAAATTTAAAAGTCTAAATTAAACTAAGATCTAAAAAAATACGAATGAAAATTTAAAACTCTAAAATTAAACTAAAATCTAAAACTAAAGACTAAAAAATACCTAAAATTAAAACTAAAAAGTAAAGTTAAATTAAATTATGACTAAAAACTAAAGCCACGGTAAATTAAAACTAACAACTAAAGATTAAAGTTTAAAATCAAAATCTTAAAAAAAAAAAATCACTCCCTTGTGACGTAACAAACTCTTATACAGACGACTCTGCGGATAAGAAGATAGAGCTGCGAGTTGACTCTTGATGCCGTAGAGTGTAAAAAGACTGCAGAGCTGGAAGGAACACATCCAAGCAGTGTCAAAATTAATTAATGTACTCCTGTGTGTTCAACAACTTTCGGTGCCGAAATATGCAACCAACAGAGAACTGCGATAGTCTGGCTTGCTCCTGCCGAAGCCAACAACATTCTACAGACCGCTCCCTCCATATGTTTTTCCAACCAGAAAAGATTTCAAACACAACGGCGGATACTTCGAAAGTGAAAATGCCAAGCAAAATTAATGCATCCATGCTGTGCGTCAGCCAACTTTCGGTGCAGCATTAATGTAATCAACTTTCGGCGCACCATTAACGTAATCAGCTTTCGGCGCTGGCTTTTATGAGAAGATAGAGTTGCACTATCTTAGTCATGGCATGAATTGCAAACAAGGATCAATTGAGAGTTGCCTGTGGACTACTGTGAACGTAATTGGAAGAAATCAACTAACATCTCATCGCCCCGCAACACTCTACAGACAAAGGTAATTGGAAGAAATCCCACGACTGGCAACACTCTACAATAGTGACAGCATAATTTATATCAAGCTGCACAAGCTGCAAGAGTCAATGTCAAGCCCGCGCCCCTCTTTAGACAGTCACGCCTTCTTCCCCAGACCCGCGATTTCCTGGTTATAGCAATCAATAGTGGCGGCAGGGATAAAGGAGAATGTAGGAAGGAGCAAAATAGCATGCAACCGGAAATAGATTCATTATATACATGAAAGAGCATGAAAGTTGTGCGATCAAGCATGTAGCTGAGAAAGAACCATTTGATATTTGCAACAAAGCTCGATTGTTTTGCATCAATAGAATTATCTCCTCCTTTACAGATGCATGAGACTTACAAGAAGATCCAAAGATAACAACAAATATATATGGGCACGTATATGATGAAAATTAATTATGATTCAAAGCTCGATGATCGGCTGCTAGGACAGTATAAGTTTCATAGGACAGTAAGAGGTATCAAAGCTCTGTGTATGGTGCTCTATGGATTGGCTTCCAAATTTATCTACGGCTGCTAGATACTTGTGTTGCCTTACAGGTGGATTTTTTAATTTTTATTTTTATTTTCAAGCTTATGATGGGCATGTATATGAGAACAAAGATAACAATCAAAGATATATTTAGCTTTGCTTTAGCTAAATCAACACAACTGTTGCCAAAAGTCAAGGATTTACCAGAGATATAGTATACCAAAACAAAACCTTTCAACCAACAAAAACTCAAGGTATTCTGAAAAAACCTTTCAGCCAACAAAAACTCGTCAGGTTCACCAAATGTAATAGGTAAGAATTTTCAGATTAATGCAAGTAACATAATAGCTTCAATCCCTAATAACAATAGAGCACAGAGGAAACTAGAAGCATAATAATATTGAAACAACATCACCTAGTCTTCAAGCTCCCATTGGTTGCCCTCCATTGGCCTTCTCCATCTTGCTGAAAATAATTGTGTGTCTAAAATGGCTTGAGAGTGAGCCTTTTAAAGAACTCCAAATTGAGAATGGATGGCTAGGATTAGAAGTTGGTAAAGCCCTAAGATCAATGACTAGGATTCAATGTGATAAGGAGTATTAGGGTTAGGGCAAGCTTTGAAATGAATGGCTGAGATTTAGACAATTAAATTAATGGTGGACAATAAATAGAAATTATTTGATTTATGGAGGAATGTTGACTTATGAATTAAATAATGGTTTAATTCATAAATGAGAATGAGACAAAAGGAAATAAATAATTGTTTTAATTATTTATTTGGTGAGATGGAAAGTGAGATAAATGGATAAATTTATTTAATTCAAGGATAAATGGTAATGTTATGGAGGAAATAATCATGGAAGGATAATTGGAAATTATGACATTAGGATATAATCAAATCATGAGGATGTTTGACATAGAAAAATGTAGCTCGGGGGCCTAAGTCATTTTTATGTGTCTACAGGCGTCATGTGTAAAATTGATTATTTATGCGTACTATTTTGGTTGGGAGCATTTTATCTCATACATCATTCCAATTATCCTAACATCACTATCCATCAAATCCATTCCACTTGCATCCATCTTCCCTATCCACCTTGATCTTGATAAAGACTAGGGGCATATACTTCATAGTATGCTTTTGATAAACTCTTGACATGGTCATTTCCTTTGACCATATACTATCCCATGTTACACCATCACCTACATATCACTATCCAAACATTCAACTTGGGTCAAATGGGTTATCTATTGGGAAAATGTGTCTCAACCTTGCAATTACATAAGTTACTATTGATACATAAGGTACTGTTCATATGATGACGACAGGGGGGTCCCCCACCACGAGGGGTCTGAGGGCAACGCATCCCGATAGGGGCTTGGGGGTAGCACCCTTGAAAGGAAAATTTTATTTATATTTTATTTTTTTTAATCTGGACCGTTCTTCACTAGGTCTTAGATTTGACGATCAATATTGTATTAGCTTGACTTGCCCTAGAAGGCAACCCTATTTTCTGAGGGAATTGTATTACAACAGTTTATTGTAATGTATTCTGAAAGTCTAGTAGCAATCGTATTGCCTCTGGATCTCTGGTTGGTGATACTCCTGTCAGAAGCTTGCTCTACAAGTATATTGTAATCTTTTTTATTATTGAATAATATATTGGGCAGCTTTTGGAGAGTGGGGTTTTTTCGCCGAACGGGTTTTCCCCACATAAATCACTATGTTGTGGTATGCATGATATTTATGTTTATTTTTGTTTAAGTTTTTGTAACTGTTAAAGATCTATAAAAGTTTTGCATTATCCTCCTCTCAAGATTAGTGTAGGAAGTTTTTCAGCTGCCTTAGCTTCCTTACATTATCCTATTACAATATGGTCCTGGAGGTGAATCCCTTATCCTAGATCTACTTGGCATAATTCATATCCTCTTCATCCTTCATGTATCAATTTTCATCGCACTAGTCCATTCATCCACTCATAGTGTCCTATACATCGCTAGACACTGGGGGTAGGTGATTACATCATGCTATGAAAAAATCTTGATATATACCTTCTAGCTCACTTAGTGACTTGGACATCTTTGAAAATCATTAAAAAATCAAATATCCTAAAAATCTAAATAAAATATCGATCATGTACCACCATCTTATGAATAAATATTTTCATCAAAATCTCCTTCATCAATAGCAATTTAAACAATCCCTATCAATATCATTGAGCGCCTTCACTCCAGTGGGTTATCAAACTATCTAACAGATTTTGTTTCGAACCTAACTACAAATCTTGATCTATCTTTTCCAATCAATCATCATTAGGATGTATCCTTCCCAACCATTGTGTTGTTCCTATCTTAACAACACTATCCTTGCATTGTTCCTATCTCAACAACGTTATCTTATCATCAATCAATCAATCAGATCAATCAACATTAGCTTGGATAGCAACAAGATCTCAAAAGGTCTTTGATATCCACACACCAATATATTTACATCATTCATCCATATCATCATCATCAAAAAATCCAAAAAAATGGATAATTTCAAAAAGCTAAAAATAAATAATCTCAAAAATCCAAAAAACCAAAAAAATCCAAAAATCCAAAAGAAAATCACAACATCCTCTCACCATATCCATAATAAATTATACATTGCCTAAGACATGACATTCAAGAAAGAACAAACTATGCAATACCTAAAGACATCGAGTGTTCATGAAACAATCACAATTAAATATAGGTTAAACTATCTACAACATATTTGATCTATTGCCAAATCAGCTTAAAACATCTTATCCAACCTATCATGCCTTATGGGTGCATCCTTCCTATAATGGGCATTTATCAATCTTGAGCACATATCTTTTGACAAGAATATCTTATAGTTGTTGATTTGTTTGGTCCTTGAGTCTTTTTATTGCTTGATTTATCTTATTTTCCTATTTCAATGTTCCTCGAGAATGTCTTCAAATGATTAGAGAAGCAGGAATGTGGCAAGGTCCTTGTTTTCATATGTCATGTTTGTGGAATTTTCTTGTGACATTATTGGAGCATGCACTTTCCTTGTGTGTGTGGGACTATCTTCTAGCATTAAAATCATCTTGTGCAGATAAGTTCATTTAAATACTTTTTTGCACTAGGGCTATTATGCTTTAAGATCATTTCCCTCACATATTCTGACAAGGTTCTATTATGTCTGGTATGAATGAGGACAATCCTTCTTGTTTGCAGAGTCAAGTCCATGCAAGGGATACCAAATTCACCATGGTTTGTCTCAACTTGGTGTACATATATCCATTTTCCATAATAAGCTCTATGATGATAAAAAGAACAAATAGAAAGCACAATATCTATCCATAACCATATACATCAATCTATCTCCATTCATCTCATATCTATCTATTTCATTTTCATTCATCATACATTATATCGTGTGATATTGATCAATCATGACCAAGTTCCTTCTTTTCTTCTACTATACTAACATTCGTTCTAACCATAAGAATTTTGGCCCTAATTCACATAATCTACCCCTTTCATGAGCCATGTTCATACACATTAGTATCATTTACACTATCATATTCTCCAACCCATCCTGGCCATTCACCTAGCCATTGACCCTTTAACCCATCCATGCACATATACACTTTTAGCCCTCTATTTAAATTTCAACCTACCTACTCATACCTATTCTACCTATTCATAAGCACATGCGTTATTCTTCTATGCATATGTGCCACTTTACAGTCATTTGCACAAAAACCTCATTCAAATGCACCTTTTAAGTGGTAAATGTGTCATTTTCTTAGTATTAAACCCCATTTTCATCATTCAAATGTGCCATACCCTTAAACAATTGCATCATTCTCCTTACAATTGTGCCATTTTCCTTGCAATTGTGCCATTTTCCCATCAATTGCATAATTTTCCTTACAATTGCACCATTTTCCTTGCAAATGTGTCTATTTCTCCTAAAAGAGGTTGCTTTACAAAATTGGGCATAACTTTTGCATAACATATCAGATATTTGAAATTCAAAATACATTGGAAATTTGGTTTAGAGCTCTTTATTGTGGATCAAGTTGTTTTTCAAATATTGTACCAAATATTGGGTAAATTCATTCAAAGTCACACTTTCTCCATCATCCTTGCAAATACACCCAACGAAACCAGTCTCGCCAACTCCACCAACATACATCTAACATTAACATGGCCCCTTCCTTTCTTGTCATCTAAATCTTTCTTATTCTTTCTATTTTCACCTCTATCACATATCTTCAACCCTTTTCGAAAGTTTGACCATGCAATTCCATTCCTTCATCAATCTCTCGAGGGGGCATACCAACTCCCTTTCATTCGCCAAAAGACACCCAATGAAACCATTATCGCCAACTCCACCAACATACATCTAACATTAACACGACCCCTTCCTTTCTTGTCATCTAAATCTTTCTTATTCTTTCCATTTTCACCTCTATCACATCTCTTCAACCCTTTTCAAGAGTTCAACCATGCAATTTCATTCCTTCATCAATCTCTTGAGGGGGCATACCAACTCCCTTCCACTCACCAAGACAAATCTTTCTTATTCTTTCCATTTTCATCTCTATCACATCTCTTCAACCCTTTTCGAGAGTTCGAGCCATGCAATTCCATTCCTTCATCAATCTCTTGAGGGGGCATACCAACTCCCTTTCATTCACCAAGACAAATTGGGGCATGTCATCACTATCTTTCAAACAACATTATAAAAACGCATTGTCTCAAAGAGGGGCAAAATGTACACACCTAAATCTGACTGACATATTTCTTCCAAAACATCATCATTTTCCATCATTAGGTATCATCAATCCATCTTTTGTATTTAATTAAATTGTCCTATTTCATCAAATTTCCTCTATTAATTAAATAATTTTGATTATTTAATTAATTAACTAATTATTGTTCCATTAATTAAATAATTTGATTATATTTAATTAATTCCCCAATTCTCAAAATTAAATAATTAAATTCAATTATTTAATCTATCCATTCTCCAAAATAAATAAAATTATTTATTTTATTCATTTAATCCATTTTTCGCATGCCACTAATAATTAATTAATTATTAATTTCCATGCATTTCCACCTCACCTCATGACTGAGTCTTACTCTCAATCTACTAATTAGTCTAATCAATTCACTAACTCATCCATTTTGTTCCACACCCACTCACTTGAAGTCCATTGATCAATCAATCCTATCAACAACTTGTTAGCCTGAGTTATCTTCCCAATCAATCCTCCTAACGGAATCATGCAATCAGTTATCTAAAATCATGCAGCCAATTAACAATCAATCAAATCCTCTCATCAATCCTCCACCGTTGGTCATTTTCAGTCCCTCCTCTAATCTTGACTATTGATCGGTGTCACCAAAAATCTAAAAATCAAGCCTTTCTATCCTTCATTGATCATCTCATATGATGCATCAAAATTACTTCCAAATTGCAATAGTGCTTTATTATTCTTATCATAAATCTAAGAATAAAGATTCAAGACCATTTCTCCAAGGGTGTAATAGAGAACAATGGAGCTCAACTTGAAGGTCTCACAAGTTTAAGGTATACATTTATTTGTTTGATCTTCATTCAATTGCTTCATTGGTGTGATTGGATTTGATTGTGAATTCCTTGGTTTTGTTTATTATCATTTAGATTTGCAATTAGATTTTTAAGTCATATAATACTAACTACATATTATCAAAATAGGTAAATATTTGTGCACAAGAGCACCCACATCTCAATCATCACTGGAGCAAATCACACTCACAAATGGAGTTTTTTGGTGACTGTTGTATGGTCTCATAACACACCCCATTCTATCAAACAAAAATGGGGACCCATATCTCAAAAGTTGTTTCTTAAGCCATAAGAGGGTAATAAATCCATAGGTCAAAATAGGGGATCCAAATTCAAAATTTCAATGTTATTTGGATGAAGTTAAAAGTATGCTCAAAATAATGTTGGTTACACTTTGACACAATTAAAACTTGTTAAAATGAAGAAGTTATGTTTTGAGGAAATTTTGGGTCTTGCTAGATCAAATGTTGCACTCGAAGTCCTGTATCCGATAAGGTGGCATGTTTTGTACCAATAATAATGCACGTAAAGCCTTTAGCAAAATCAATCACAACTTGTGGAAGTTTTCCTTGTCATATTATTTCTTCATTTAACATGTTTTGTACCAATAATAATACCTGTAAAGCCTTTAGCAAAATCAATCACAACCCATGGAAGTTTTCCTTGTCATATTATTCCTTCATTATCAATTGAACTTGAAACTTGTTTAAATTGTGAATAATTTACGTCAACCAAGGTTATAAAGCTTACCGAACCAAATGAAGGATATCTAGTTCTTGATCTGGATGTTGGTGCAAGAAGAAGGATTATGTCCGCAGAGAAAGTCTTAATTAAGGCATAAACGAAATTAATAATGACTAATGAACCTGATAATACATCTGGTTACTAATATGTGCGAGTGAAGCAAAACTAACGTTGCGGGTCGCATATTTCTTATTGTGGAACCCAATGCTACACACCTATCGAATTCAACATCGAGTAAAAATGTCTGAAATTCAAGTCGTGGTCAAAATTTCTAAAAAGGTCTCGTAATGGTAGTAAAATGGATATGAGGAATATTTTGGATGCAAATCAATTGTAAAAGGAAAATTTAAATGTAAGGAGTGTGTAATTGGCAATATTTTTGTGGTTTGCTTATAGGATTAATTTTAAAGGTAAAAATGAATGAATTTAAAGGGTTAATAAGAGTGTTAATGAGATGCAGGTTTTGAGTAAAATATTTGATTTAAAATTGTTATGTATGTAGGTGTAAAAGGGAATTTGGTGAATGAATAATTTTCAGTTCAAATTTTGTGGAAATCTTAATGGATGTTGGAAGAGCACAAAAGGTGAAGATCTAGTCGTAGATCCAAATGCAAACATATAACCCGATGAAGGAACTAATATAGCAAATTGCAAGTATTTTGGAGCATGTCAGAACTGGATCAATTTTGAGTGAAGATGACATAAAAGTTAATGGATAAGGATATAAATGCTAAGAGTTGACCAAATCTGGGTAGAGAAGCCTAAATTGAAGGATTGTTGCTAAGATTTTGTCAACCACGAGGATATGTGATTATTATCCTAAGTTTTGAAGAGTTAGTGAATAATCAACAACAACCAAGTCAAAGAAAGATAATTTTGATCAATCCCTCTGAAACTATCTGCTAATAGCCCGTGTGCAAAAGATATTTTATTTCCATGTGTTTGATGTTGATTCACCTAATTTTGTCTCATCATGTGTGTTTTTGTAATTAACCTCTACCTTGTTCTATAAAAGATAATAGGTTATCTTGTTTTGAAGGATCAAAAATTGATGAGTAAGATAGAGCTTGAATTGGAAAACCACCGATTTAACTTATATTTCATGTTTTATGTTCATCTTCAGTAAATACTTGTACATAATATAGAGACTTGTAAAGCTAAAGTAATATCAAGGCCATTCATGATCATAAATTCTGCATGACTATAAGTTGTTCATTTTTGTGAAATAATCAATTTGTTGTGCCATCTTTGGGTGCATTTTGAAGCTATTTCATTGGTGAATGATCAATTTATTTAAACTCTTGCACTATTTTGTATGTAGCTATGAGATATTCTAGTGAAGTACAAATAGTTTTTTGCTTCACTCTATATTTCTTTTAGTAGTATGTGTGCAATATTTGAAACCATTAAATTTCTTAGGCTCTTTTCTCTCTCTTTAATCTTTTACAATTTCTCTAGAAGAAGTAGTATTCATGTGGAAAGTGATTGATATAGAAATTGTTAGGATTAATCGAATTACTTTAAAGTTTAAGAAAATAATCAAATACTCATAAGTCCCTTTGTGAAAATAGTATAAAACAATGAACCTTGAGTAAACCTAGTAAGTCAAGACCTAACATTCTCGAGCCTTGGGATAATTAATTCTTAATGGAATTGGTAAATCTTTCAAGATAGGTAGATTTTGTTGTTCAAAATCTATCTATATGTTGTGTAACATCCTCATCAACAGAAACATGTGCTTTGTTTCCTTTGTTTGAACTTATTTTGCATGCTTTATTTGAGGTTTATTTTTGTTTAGAATAGGAAACTTATCATTGCATTTGTTTCTCCCTTTCATTTATAAACTATTGCATACACACATATTAAAACATTTTTTCAAAATATGTAAAAAAAAATGGGAAATGGCATGAGTATGCAAATTTCACCAAAACAATCCTCTACATAGTTGAGAGCTAGTTAAAGTCATCATGCATGGGAAAAAATTAAGAGGTTGCAACAATTTTTTAAGTGAAAATAATTTAAAGATAGCTTTCATGATCTAAGAGATTATCTATAGTGTCATTAGATAAAAATATATATATTGTTTTTGTTAGCACTTGTTCCACAATGAATTTATATAATTTGTTTAATCAAGGTGTTCTTGTATGATTATGCTAGTGGGATATAGGCTACAACACTTTAAAAACATATAAGAAATATGATCTTTTATGGCTAAGGTTGAATCTCACATTAAAATGTTTTACATGAAAATTTTAAAACTTCTTCCGATTGACTCCAATAACTCCAAAAGATATAAATTTTTATTTATTTTTTTAATGTTTATTTACATTTACAAACAAAATGATTGAAAATTCACTTCAATTATTACATAAATTGAATTATATATGAATAACTAAGCAAATTAAAACATATAATGAATGCATATATATTTTTCATATTAACATATTAATGTAAGAGCATTTTTTCATTTTAAGTATCATGTAATGTCTTTATAGGAATTTATGCATCAACAAATAAATATGTAAATGATATTATAATAGTGTAATCAAGTATATGCATTCATGAATAAATTAGAATATAGTTGAATTTTAGGATCATACTAATTAAACCAACATGTTTATTAATCAAATTTGAGTAATATTAATAGTTTATGCACTTCTACATCACAAACAAATTATAACAACACTTGTAGCATTGCAAGAATAGATCAATTTATTTATATAAAATTACTTATTCTCAAGCTACTAAAACTATTTTTTACTCTAATAAATTGGTTGTCACTAACATGTACTAATAAAAATATTTTTAAAAACTAAAACTATTTAAACAAATTAAAAATGTAGACCTATTAGTTTAGACTCATAATAAGAAGAAAATGAATAAATATCTACGATAATTATTTAACCATTGAGAGAATATACATAAACATTAAATTTTCAAAAAAACATAAAAATCATACATAATTAAAAAAGTTATGTGAGATGTGTATTCAATATGCTTCCACAAACCATTAATTAAAAACTTACTTGCTTTAACCCCTATCATGAGACGATTAATAATTACATGGTAGGTAGATTTTAAGCTAGTTAAATTCTTCTAATAGTGTTTTCTCCTCTTAAATTTTATTTTCTAAAGCAAAACAAATCATATTCCATTTTTCATAGATATAGAATACTTGAAATGAGTTATTTATAAATATTCATCAATTGTTAAATGTTGCATGTTCAAGATTCAAACGTTAAAAATTTGTATGTTAGGTATGAGTTTTTTTTTCACAATAAAATTTCAAATGTAATGCAATGATGATTTTAGAAGTATTTTATTATGTTGCAAGCACAAAATTACATTTATTATGATATTGGGAGGTTCTCATAGTGTAGTTACACAATGTTTTGTCATAAACAAATAAATTTAGTGGGACAAATGAACACATTCCTTCAAATTGTTATCATTTGTATCCTTTGCATTGATCAATGACCACATATTTCTACTATATAACCTAGTGGAGATAGTCAGGTGAAGATCATAGTAGCACATATCAATGCATTCTATAAATTTAGCATAATATCACTTTCCTTTTGTATTGCTCAAATGACCACATATTTTTATTATATCTCCCAAATAGGAGTGAAGTAGGTATAACAACTTGTAGAATACAAACCGATTTAAACATAACTAGGTGAAGATTATTAGGTAAAGATAAAAGTACAAGGAAAGCATGGTCAAATTTCCTAAAAAGCAATAAAGATTGCTAGTGTATCATAGAAGGTACCAATAACTCTCTCTATATAATTTATGAATAGAAGTCATATGTTGATGCTTGTTTAATTATTGTCCTCAAACCACCTATGGATGATACCATCATGAGTATAACCCCCAAAACTATACATACCTGCACAAAAAGTAAATGCATTAGAAGATCTTATTAATGTTTCATCATTTGCATGTCCTATTTTTTAAGCTTACAAAAATTTAGTGAAGGTTGTTTAAATATTTACAAGCAAAATTATTTATGTAATAAATTCTTTATTCTTTTTTTTTAACCATTAAATAAAATGGTTCTTGAAAAAAATCTCAACATTGAAAAGAAAGTATAGAGTGCAATACCCAATTCGCTATCCATGATAAGCTAAACCTTCTTGGCTTGTATATTGCAAGCCACATGATGCATGGAAGCTGCAATAGAGTAGAATCCAATATAGAGGTTATCAATTAAATGCAATAAAGAACTTATTTTGGTTAGAATGAATAAATAAGACTAAGGTTGACTTTAATGGACAAGTTGAATAAAGATGAGTATGAAGTACTTACGAAGTAGGTTGTTGGAGCAAATGCAAACCCTCCAAAGAATCCAAGTAGGCCCGAAAAGAAAGGAAGTGAAATACCAACAAAGCAAGTTGCCGCTGAAATTTATTTAAAAAAATATTAGGGCAATCCTTGTATAGGGTTAGAAAGAAACCTCAAATGCTAAATACAGTACTCCTTTCCTAGATTTCATTTTTTTTGTAAATACAATTTCACTTACCAACATAGAGTGAGCGAACAATCAAACGTAGCCACATTCCTGGAGTGAAGCCAAGTTTGGTGACCAATACTGTTTCCATCATGTCAAATACTGGCATGGCATAGATCTACACCAAAATATAAATATATCAACAGATAGAAAGATTACTTGTATGAGATTTAACGGTATTTAAATTAACAATAATATTTTTTTTTAAGTTCATTGTACTTAGAATTTAACATTAAATATTTGTAAATGTCAGTCTTAAATTGAGATTTTTAATAAGGAAATCACTCTTTAAAAGTTCTCTATGAAATTAATCAAAAAATATTACTTTTTTTTCAATAAAATATGTAAAATGCATATAAATACTAGATTGTAAGATTTTGATAATAAACTTACCTTTTAGATTATTTTTTTTAAATAAAATATGTAAAATGCATATAAATACTAGATTGTAAGATTTTGATAATAAAATTACCCTTTAGATTTTTTTTTTAAATAAAATATGTAAAATGCATATAAATACTAGAGTGTAAGATTTTGATAATAAACTTACCTTTTAGATTATTTTTTTTAAATAAAATATGTAAAATGCATATAAATACTAGATTGTAAGATTTTGATAATAAACTTACCTTTTAAGTATAAGACATGTAAAATGCATATAAATACCGACTAGGAACAAAATAAGTCGTTAAAGCAGAGCATTTAAAAGACTAGATCTATGTATACCTGATAGCTTCCAATCACATGGATCACCACCATCAAGTTTGCTGCTGCAATGAGCCATTTGGGTTTCCCAACTGTATCTAGAATATTATCCAAAACAGAGTTTCCATAAGCCCAGTAACCGACCAGTGCTACAGGGAAGTAACAGAGAGCAACGATGATGTATGCAACAATTACTCCTCGCCACATAGGAACCTTTGATGGTCTTTCTGGTTTGGACGGTATAGTGGCTTGGATCTCTAGGACCACATTGTGCCCGGCATAAGCGAAGGCCACGTCTCCCAAAGCATTAAACACATTAAACACTGTATCTGCAGTGGATGAACTTTTTATACCATAGTCCACATCGGCTATTTGCCCCTGATGGGCAGTGGCTCCCCAAGCAATTGTGGAATAGCTGCACAATCCAATTGCCATAGGTCAATATAGCATTTCCTATGCATTTGAATTTCAAAGCATACAAATAAAGCTTTACCTGAGGGACATTACTGCTGCAGCCAGGGAAATTCCAGCCACTGAGTTGAAATTGGGCAGCTGAGCCAGAACGAAGTGAACTGAACCGAAAATTGCAATGAAGTAGGACTGTCTAATACTTTTGCAATTTTTATCACAAACAAGGTCGTGAAACCTCTTCAAAGCTTTACCCCCTGTAACCATATACACTATATCTACTCCAACTTCTACTATCAATTGCTGTGGAACAACTATCCATAAACCAAGCTTTTCCCCAAAAGCATGCTGTCCCAGTTCATGATATCGATCAAAACGTTTTCCTGGAACCATCTCATGCATTTCAACCATCTGCCAGAGTGTGTATAGGGTAATTATCCAAGAAAGCACAAGCACTACAACTCCTGGACCCCTGCGAATCAAACCACAAAATTTAGGACTTATACCACACACTGGTAAAATTTAACATATAGTATATTAAGTCCTACTGATCGGTCAAAAATCGCCCATCGAAGCCATTTAGGCCATGGCTATATGTTTCAAAGGATAGCCTGTGAATTTGTGCTAATTTGCTAATGCTGCAGATTTAGAGAAAAAATGGGTAAACAATTATGTTGCTTAGATCATTCATACCATCCCAAAGCTGCTACTGCATGGGGTAAGCTGAGGACTCCAGCACCGACCATAGCAGTGACATTGTGGAATGCTGCGTACCACCATTTTGCATTACGGGATGATGTGATTGGAAGCCATTCATCATAATTCTTTCCTTTTCTCTTTTCTTGTTCTCCATTTCCATTTGATTCATCCTGCATGTAGCACTTAAACTAGTTAAATTCAGGGATAGTGAATTCAATAGTGACGAGTATTTAAACCAGGCAATTTAACAAAGGAAGCGATTTTTAGTCAACACTAATATAATTGAAGAAGAAGCTTTCTTAAGATTTCTGAAGATAGATTAGGAGAAGGTTCAAAACGTTGACTGGTTTTTTTAAAATATAGTTAGATTCCAAAAAAGCCTTTGACAACATGGCATTACAAACGAGCTAACTTGAAAGAAAAAGTTACCCCAGGCTGATCCTCAAAGCAAAAGTTACATTCCATAGGAAAAAGGTATAAAACAGTTTAGTACCAGAAGATTGGAATGGGAGTTAAGAAATTTTTCTACAGTACCCTGCACTCATCCTACTAACCTCCTATATGAGATTGAAGAATTACTTTTCAAGGCAACACTAATTTTTTGCAGATGAAACTGGAAGATAAAAACAGGACATTTGACTATGAACTGATAATTAATTAAATGATAAATTAAATTAAATGTAAGTTTCTGATTATTCCTTTTCATAGCTTTATGGACTTGGGAGCAAAAACTTCAGATTAATTAATGTTATGTTTGACTTTTAAATAACTTTCAGAAATCTATTTAAATAAATATAAATTTATTTCCTTACAAAATTAATGTAAAGGCCCAACAGTTTGAAAGGATGAGATTATTTAAGACAAATTTGAACAGATTCTTCTCAAATCTTAACTCTAAACTGAGAAAAAAAAAATTATATACTAATATTATTTCAAATCCTTTAATTTGAAAATAAAATCCACCACAAAAGATTAGGAAAGTTATCTTCTTCCCAAATTACATGTACTAAAGTCAAAAAAATGAACAGCAACAAAAATATATAAATCATAAGATCAACTAACAAAACTGGTTTGACATTTTCTAAGCAGCAGCTGCATATAATACTTAACAAGCTCTTTCCATGCGCCTGGCCATAAGTAAATAGTTCATAAGAAAGAGCCTAAACGTTCAGATTTCAATTTAGGTCAAAACAAAATCAATACTTCATCCAAGTATCTAAATACACCCTTGCACATGAACTGCTGAAGTGTCAGCTTTACAAACAACAGGTAAGGGTGGAATACTGCTGGCTATTCATGCCATGATAAATTACCCAACTTAATGGATACACAGATGGGATTTATCAAAGCAGTCAGAAAAGGGGAAAACTGCTCACAGGGGCGTTCGTATTAAGGCTCTGCCTCTGCGGTTTGATGAGAATTTAAATTCAAGCTTGTATCAGAAGGGGATTGGCAATTGCTGGAAGTCCCGTTAAGACAACGTTTTATAATACTCTGCGTGGGACTAGGTATTGCGAACTCATAAACAGACTATAAATGAAGCGAATGGGACTGAACCTATCAGTAACGACAAAACCCCATTCGAAATTCTCAGTCGAGTCTTCAAAAAGGACTAAAGCAGTAATCGAAATTGCTGACGAATCCTCTGTTTAAGTGAACAGGGGGGGATTAAACAGGAATAATTGACAGTCATTTTGAACTCACCCTAAAAATTCAAATCAATTTCAGCATATATTTTATTCGGCCTGAGCTCTGTGGTCAAAATCAAATCACCGAGCCGCTAAGATTTTAAGTTTTGCGCGTCTAAGGGGGCAGAGAGCTCCGAAACGGAAAACAGGAAACAACATTCTAACTAAAATATTCTGCGCCATATTCTTTCAATTTCAGGGAGATGCGATCTGTGAACTACTGCTTCGCGACAAATTAGTAAAGCATAAAAGCACATGAATTTGCGTACGAAATGAAAAGAGGTACTAGCAATCCTACTAACCCGTGTTACATTAAATGAGTTCTCGGGATTTCCATTTCCGGAAACCATCTTTAAAATCTGAGCCTCTCAGATTAAGCTACCAGACTCGAACTCGATACCTGCCACTGGCAATGCTTCAAGGCGTTGAGCCTCTGTAGGTTATCCCAACTCGTTTCAGGAGGGAAATGTGGTCTTACATGCTCAACACAAGAAGCAAGCCGTGCTTTTAAGGTCAAATGACCGGCCTTTAAACACGTCCACACCGTGGGGGAAGAAAAAACCAATTGTATTGCGGGCCCCGCATATATGTACCTCCACTTGAAACGGTGCCTTTCACCTGGTTTTTCTTCTCACCTCTCCTACGATCTCGACCGTCCAGAATTCAAAGATGCCCGAGAGTTAGTATCACATCTTTTTAAATACCTGGAAGCTACATGGAAATGACACGGAAGAAGTGTTTTAACAGCGTGTTTGAACACTTTGGGAGAAAAACGTGGATATTTCGTCTGTTTCACATTATGTACATTGGCATTTTCTTCTTGGGATCCGGATGATCAACAGCGACGGCTCATAATTGTTGACCGAGTCCAACACCCCTCATCAAAACCCATTGCGTTTGCAATTCGCGATGAACCCTGGAATTTGAAACTAACCATTAAAGTAGAAAAATATTTGTTAAAAGACTTGTAAATTTTCATAATTTTCATTGTCTGTCGTGTTAAGTTTAAACAAACATTATAAATTGGCATGTATTTCAAGATTTGAGGTAGTGGACAGATAGAGAGATTTTAATAATACTTGCCTGATCAAAATAGTCTATCAGATTTGTACTCTAAAAGTTAAAGAAGTGAGCTGCTTTCAATTGTAAAGACTTAGTTAAAATTTTATTATTGTTTTATTTTTAAGTTGGATTTCAATTTTGAATTTTAATTAATAATATTTTTTAACGTCTTTTTTTCAAAATACAGTTGATAATGAATTTTTTTTTAAGTTTTATTGTTAACTTATTTCAAATGTTGTTATTTGGGAGCATTATATGATATAACATCATTTTGTTTTTATCTTATTTAGGATGTCAAAGATATATATTCTCCCTTCTTAACTTTGTTTTAGAACTTTGCATCCACACATGTCTCACATCCAAGCTGTTATGACACTATTATTAGTTGTCCAATGAGCATCTCTATTTTCCACTTGACTTTTACTCCTATGTAGATTTTTTGCTCATGTTCTTAAGTGGGATTGAACTCTATTTTTTTGTTTTTTCCTTCCAGATTGTTTTGCTCTCATACTTGCTCTAAACTTTTTTTTCACATGATTTTTAATCTCTTGATTGGTGTATGTATGTTCTTATCAGTTAATACCTCACGTATTCATCCATATCTTGTTTTGTTTCATCTATGTCCTCTTTATTTTGTTCATCTCTTTTGTCATTTCTACCTTTGGTCACTTGTCCTACATCATTTATGTATTTTCTTTATAGAGCCTACAAGACAAGTTATAATTACTACCTCTATTGGAAAAATGCACATTTTTACTAGTATATTTCATATAGGATCAACACTTCAATTTTGAAGTTGCTTGTGATTCAACATTTTTGATTTCTTTCAATTTGCCTCTACTTTATTCTTGTCAAACCACTAGTCAAAACTTCATATTTGAAGAGCAACATTGGGACAAGTAGTAATCCAAATAAGATCTTGGTGGTTTTCTAGTCCCATAAATCATCTTTAAATATATTTTATCAAGAGTATATTAGCACTCTCCACCCCCACCTTGAATTCTCTTCATCATGCAATCTTCCCAACTAAGATTGTTGGTGAATCTAGTACCAGATATTTGTAATCTATCATTATCTCTAGCGGGTTCCCCTCAAATATGAAGTTTATATGATTGTTATTCTTTTGACGCAAAAATATCAAAATCTTCATTTTGTTGGCATTGACATGCATCTCGACTTTCTTACAAAAGAGTTTAAAGTTTTTTAGATGGTCTCTTAGACTTTGTAGTGTTGTAGCAATCGGGATAAGATCATCCACATGAAAAAGTTTTCTAATGTCACTAGCTATCTTGACCTCATCACCACCTAATTTATCCATCTAGGTTATTCTAGCTTGGGTCATTGTATAGACCAAACTAAGTGAGTGACAATGAACAACCTTATTCGACTACTAAAGCACTCTAATAAATTTGACAATGTTCTAATTAAATTTACAAAGTAAAAAATAATATTAAAGTCTAGATGATGAGGAGTGCGTAGATTAAAAAAATTATCAGGTCTATGTAAAATTGTTAAATTTATATTATTTATTGGTGATCAATTGGTAGAAATAATATGCAATTTAATTCATTGTTAAGAAATAAAATGAAACAATTTATTAAATAATATTTACCACTAATAAATTGGTAGAAATAAGATGCAATTTAATTCATTGTTAAGAAATAAATGAAACAAGCTATTAAATAAATTTTCAAACATTAAATTTTGTGTTAACAAATAAAATATTTTTCGTATAAAATATTTAAATTTGATATTTATTATTTAAAGTTATACATAATTGAGAACCTTCAATATAATTAATTACTAAAATTTACATAATAAATATCAACCAAACTAAAATTTAATAATATAGGTGGTTAATAAATCCGTGAAAGAAAAATAAAAAATTACATTCTATTTTCATGTGCAATGATTTTTTATTGATTTTTTCAATTGTTTAAAGCAAACAACATCACAACTTTTTAATTTCATTGTTTAACTACAATGATTTTTTTGTTTTTCATCTCATAAGTCATACAATTGATATATTTGTTGTATTTTATGTAGATTATCTTAAAGATAGATATACTAGTTTTAGAACTATTTAAAATTCGTTTTACTTTATTTACATTGTTTATTTTTATTTGAAAAACTATTTGTATATTTATTTAAATGAGTAATATTCTTTTAGAACTATTTAAGAATCATTTTAGTTTATTTATATTGTTTGGACTTTTATTTGAAGAGTTATTTTATTTACATAAGAATTATTTTATAGTTTTAGTTTTTGTAAAATATATGTTGGTTATGTTTTCGTTTTTGTCAACACGCTCACGCCATTACACTCCAACACTTATTGTCACTAAAATTACGTCTCTCTACATAATAAAAGATGGTAAAAAGTCACACCCACAAAGTCTTATTAGACAAAGCCCAACACAAAGATGAATTAATAAAACTAATAATTTAAATCCAAGACGTGAACAATACAATCAAAATTTTAATAAAACTTTAACGAGGAGATTCCAAACAGACTTTAAATCTTATATATAACGTGCCTTACTGAAAGTCGACTTCAAATGAAAATAACGATTAAAAAAAAATACGTCTAACAAACAAAGTTAACCGTCCAATTTAAACACCGTTGTCACTGACCACACTAAAATACTATCTTCAAAAAGAACGCGAAGTTCCAAACGTGGAAAATGCCGATTCAATCCAGAGAGCTTGGGGTGCATGTTCACCGTCCCTACAAAATTTGCGCAACTTTAGACGATTCTGAATAAAATACTGAAAACCGGCTACAGGCCGTCACTTCCCAGGGCTGCGAGAGTTGAACGAAATTCGTCGGTAGACGAGTGGCTAGTCGAAGGTCGTTGTCGGTAGTGGAGTTGTTCACAACTTCATAGCAATTTCAGGGAATAAATCATTTGTTGGAGCGTTGACCGGGAAACTGCCGACGACTAATCTTATTCAGTGACGAGGCAGCCAGCGGGGTCCGTCATTTTTGACTAGATTTATGCTCGGCGCCCACAAACAAAATTTGACGAGTAAAAGCGAGCAAGTGGAAGAATTTTCAAAAACTGGTGCAGAAATTCGACATCACTTGCCACACGTCTCGCAGAAGTCCAAAATTGCTTCCCTCTCATAATTTTTGTTCCCTTCACGACACCCCAAAGAGGAAACATTTGTTCAACCCGGATCAGTTGACTGAAGGAGTTGAGGTTTTGCCTCATATTTATAACTAAAGTCAGCCCAATAACAAATCGGGTCGCATTATTGCGAGCAGGTCGCATTCAGTTAATCCAATTTGAAGACTACCGCGTTGTTTTAATTTGGAGGTTATTGCTAACTTATCTAAAAGACAGCAAACTAGTGCGTATCTGTTTGGCTTATAATATGTAGTTTTTTTGGGATTGATTTCTCTTCTTTTGTTTTGTTTTCTATTTCGTTATGATAGATTATGGAGTTTGGTTCAAAATATCAAAGAAAAATAACATATAGTCAATATCAAAGAAAAATAACATATAGTCAAAATTAGAAGCAATGTACAATAAAATAAATAGTGTTTTTAATTGAGCAAAATTTGAATGACAATCTTATTTCTGTTTTCAAATGGATTTAACTATATGTTAAGGAAATAAGTAGTTAATAAAATTTGAATAGTATTTTATTATTATTATTATTTTTTATTTTTTTTTTGGATTATATTAACATAAAAGAGGGGTAATTTTTTTATTAAAACAAGGAGAAGTACAAAAGAAGGCCACTACATAGCCCTATCAAGCTCCACCAAGTGATCCAACTGTTGTGACAGATCCGGGGGTAACTGACCCCGGTCCACCAAATTTCAATCATGAATGTGATCAGAAGTCCATTTAGCCAAACAATCAGCAACACCATTCCATTCTCTAGGAATATGAGTGAAAGTAACAAACTCCAAAGAAGCACAGAGGTTGAGAATCTAATCAACAATCAAAGCCAAATGTCAGCTAACATCATCTAAATGCAACATATTCAACAAGTTCACCACAACCTAGGAATCAAACTCACATATGATCCTTCGCCATCCCAATTGACTCCGACACTCCACAGCCGATAAAATGGCCTGAGCCTCCATTAAATTATTAGTATGAAGACCCTTATAAGCAGAGAAGATAAAATGAACATCTCCAAAGCTATCCTGACCAACACCACCAATACCAACATGACCAGGGTTTCCTCAAGAAGAGCCATCTATGTTGATTTTTAAGACTCTCTGAGGTGGAGGAGACCATTTCCCCTCCCTATTCACCTTCAAGGTAGGATGTCTACATCTGTTGCGCATGAGTTGTCGTTGTTGAGGAGGAAGATGAAGACGATTACAATAACCAACATCAAAAGGATCCACTGATGCAATTAGATCACACTTAGCCACAACATTTTCTTCCAAAGAAAGCAAAATTTCCCACCACAAGCGAGGGGCCACCAACTTCATATCCTGAAAAATCCAATGATTCCTCTCCAACCAAATGTTTCAGATAATAAAGGATGGGCCAAGAGCCCAAGCAGCTTGAAGAAAGGAAGTAGAAACAGGGGCCCTGCCCCACCGATCTACAAACTCATCCAATGAGGAAACATGCTGACAAGGAGTATTCCACACCCTCCACCAAAAATGCCAAATCTCCCTAGCATAAGAACATTGGAAGAAGAGATGAGAGACACTCTCCTCACTATTATGACACAAAACACACATTAAAGGGCCTTAGAAACCACGCTTACATAAATTATCCCAAGTAAGACACTGGTTTTGAACTACTAACCACATGAAGAAATTGCACTTGTGCCAAACCAACTTGTGCCGAACTTATTTCCACCAAGGGACCTTAATATCCCCAAACAACAGCCTAATAAGCTGCTTATAACCAACAGACACAGAGTACTTCCCAGACAAATTCAAACCATCCCAAGCCAAGACATCAGGTCCCCTCAAAGAATTAAAAGCACGGGAAGTCAGAATTTGAGCAAGATCATGCATATTCTCCTCAGACCCCCTAGGCAGCCACTCAGAAGGATGCTTCCAACGAAAGCTTACAACTAATCCACAATGTTGTGCAACCTTATAATGCTCAACGGTATCCCAGTCAGCCACCGAAAAAACTTCAGAAAGGGACTGGAGGTGAGGAAAAGTAGAGAGAATAGGTGGGTGAGCATCCCAAGAATCTAACCAAAAAAGAATCTGTGACCCAGAATGACAAATCCAAAAAAGCACATGCTTAATCAAATGTGCCCCCACTTTCAAAAAACCAAATCATAGAACCACTCCCCTCTAGAGGATAGTCAAGAACCTCAAAAGAAGCAATACCCCTAAGATATTTATGGTTGAGAATACGGGCCCATAACTAGTCCTGACTAGTACACCAACGCCAATAAAGTTTAGCAGTAACATATAGACAAAATTAGAAGCAATGTGCAATAAGATAAATAGTGTTTTTAATTGACCAAAATTTGGATGACAATCTTATTTTTGTTTTCCAATGGATTTAACTATATGTTAAAGAAATAAGTAGCTACTAAAATTTGAATAGTATTTTATAATTTATTAATTTAATTTTTTAATATTTTTTTGGATTATATAAATATCAATGTTTTTATTATTTAAGTAATTTTTTATATAATTATATCTAGAGGTGTTATATAATTGTTGGAATGTGAAGTTCAACAGTCATGTAGACTATTCAATTTTCTTTCGCTTCTCCTGCCAATTTCTTTCTCTTTGTTTTCCTTTGAAGACTTCTAATATTCAATATGGATAATGATATAATGACGATATGTGTGTTACTGTAGACATACTGTACGAATAGTGTTAAAATAAAATAGAATTTCCCCTGCTTTCTCATGGATGTAGCCTTTACAGTGAACCACATAAATTTTGTGTTGTGTATATTTTTTAATTGCTTTTCGTAATTGTTTATCTGCACTTTACATCAACAATTGGTATCAAAGCTCAGTGAAGAAGCTGATTGGGATTTGTGAAAAAAATTGAGAAAGATGGAAGAAGTGGATAAATGAAGAATCAAGAAATTCTCAAGGCAAAATTTTGGATTGTGAAAGATGTAGATGGAATCATTGTTGATTCAAAGAGATCATTCAATCGTGCTAGAAGGAAAATCCTAGAATCCAAACATGATGGTTGATGAGGAGTGGGAGAAGTTGGATAAGAAAGCAAGAGCAACAATCATCCTCACTCCATCTAGTAATGTATTGTTTAATGTCGCAATGGAAAAGACTATGAAATAATTGTGGGACAAATTATCTGTTATGTATGAGATGGTGTCAACTTCAAACAAGGTTTTCCTCATGAAGAAATTGTATAATCTTAAGATGAAGGAATCTAAGGCAACATGACAAATCACCTAGATGAATTCAATACATTAATCAACCAATTGATTTTTGTAAACATAAATCTAGATGATGAAATCAAAGCCATTTTACTATTGTGCTCTCTATCAAACAACTAGGAAGGAGTACTGATGGAAATCATCAATTCGATGTCCAACAAAAACACACTGAAATTCGATGATGTTCTAGCCACTCTTCTTAGCGAAGACATGAGGAAAAATCAAGGAACCTCATCAAGTAATGCCTTGATTTTTGGCAATACAGGGAGACTTCAAGAAAGAGGTAGAAATAATAATTGAAGGAGATCAAAATTTGCAAGGAAATCAAAGTCTAGAGGAAGAAATAGAGGTTGTTAGTTTTGTGGTAAAGGTCACACTAAGAAGAATTGTTGATCATACAAAAAGGTACAAAATCAATCAAAGGATAGTGAATTTAACACCACATATGAACAAGATGAAGGTGATTTGGTCTTGTCAACAAGCAAAACTATAGTTGGTTCATGGGTATTGACTTTGATGCCTCTTTTTATGCAACTCCTTGTCGGGAAATTTCAATAACTATCAAGAAGGTAAACTTGGTAGAGTTTATCTTGGCAACAATGAACCATGTGATGTTGTTGGTAAAGGTGACGTGAAATTACGATTAAAGAATGAAAAAAAAATGGCTATTGCAGGATGTGAGACATGTTCCCAAACTTAAGAGAAATTTTATTTTTGTGGGACAACTTGACGCTCAAGGATGTAGCATCACATTTTCTTCAAAAAATTGGAAGATGACCAAAGGAGCCTTAGTGGTTGCAAGAGGCAACAAATTGGGTACTCTATATGTGCTAGAAAGTTAGTCACGAAGTGGGAGCTATGATGGAGGTTGTGGATATCGAGAGGAAACTTTGCCACAAGAGGCTCAAACATATGAGCAAAAGGGGACTTGAAATCATGCTCAAAAGGGATCAACTTCCAAATTTGAAATCTCTTGATTTGGAGTTGTGTGAGCATTGTATCTATGGCAAAGAAAGGCAGATCAGCTTCTCAAAGATCAAACATGATAAGAAGTCAAAGCCTTTGGAGATCGTGCACTCACATGTGTTTGGTCCTACGGAGATAACCTCTATTAGAGGGGAAAACCATTTTGTTACTTTTCTTAATGATTACACCCACAAAGTTTGGATATATATGCTAAATAGGAAATCAGAAGTATTTAGCAAATTTAAAGTTTTCAAAGCTATTGTTGAAAATTAGATCGATAATAAAATCAAATATTTAAAAAATGGATAATGGTGGAGAGGTTTTCTCTTTGGAGTTTGATAATTTTTGCATAGATAATTTAGAATCCAATGTATCAAGATTGTTCCATTCACCCCTCAAGAAAATGGTGCAGTTGAGAGGATGAATCAAACAATTTTGGAGAGAGCTTGGATTATGCTCTCAAATGCAGGTTTGGGCAAGGAATTTTGGGTAGAGGCAGCTAACAAAATGATATACTTTATTAATCGAGGTCCTTCATCTCGATTGGATTTTAACATTCTAGAAGAGAAATGGTTGGGAAAATGAATTTCCTACAATCACTTATGAGTCTTTGGTTGTGAAGCATTTGCTCATGTTCCCAAAGAAAAGAGAATGCAATTGGATCCCAAATCAAAATGGTGCATCTTTGTTGGCTATGGAGAGGAGCAGTATGTTTCCTACTTGTAGGATCTGATTTTCAAGCAACTTGTTCATAGCATGGATGACATATTTAATGAAAAACAAAATCTCGGTTTGGATGAACATAAGTCATCAGCAAAATAATGTATGCCCTTCTTAATCATTAGAAATGATAGTGATTCGCAATTTTCACATCCAAAAATGGCACCAAGTATGCCTCAACAAAAACATGACATTGGTAATCCACAAGCACATTTAGTGGGCAATACAAATTCCACACAGGGCATACAAAGTAGTGATAATATGCATACTGGTGGTGTTATTAATATTATAAATGTTGGTCATTCATTAATAGGGATAAATTTTCAGCCAATATAAACAAATATAGGGAGCCAAGCTCCTTAATCACTAGTATAGAAACAACAATATATGATTGAAAAAACTACTACAAAATGCTTATAAATGATTAAACTTGCAGGTCACATGACCATTAGTAGTTTATTGCCAATCATTTATATAACATGACCAAATTTATGACTAAACCAATTTTAGTCATTTATTTGGTCATTTTGATTGATCAATTTGGTAATATATTTAGTCATTGATTCAGTCATATATTTAGTCATATTATCCACTGAGCTTAGTCACGTGACCATTAGTATCTTATTGTCAGTCATTTATTTGGTTGTTTTGATTGATCAATTTGGTAGTATATTTTTAGTGATTGATTTAGTCATTTATTCACTTATTTCTATCAATTGGTAGTATATTTATTAACATTGATTTCTATCAACTGGTAGTATATTTAGTCATATTTATTCACTACTTTTTGTCAATTGGTATTATATTTAATCAATTGGTAGTTTATTTAATTGGTTTTATTCACAACTGATTTATGCCTAAAAGTGCTATAAATGAGACAATATTTTTGAGGTTTAAACATAAAACACATAAAAACATAATCAATCATTCATTTGCACATAATGAAATAGCTATTAAGAAGACAAAATATTGAATTTTAATCAAAAAAGGTGTTCTTACAACAAATACAAGACTTAAATATGTATTTGCTTTAAAACATGTGTTACAAAGTGTGTTTCTCAATGTTGTGACTGAGAAAACTGAGTTACAATGCTTTTTTTTTTCTTATATAGCTCCAAAACATGAAAGAACTACTTGAAAAATGAAGCCTAAGGGTCCTATGAAAGACTCCTCTATACACATCACACCATGAATACTCAATATGGGTTGAGAACTATGTTCTCATATACCTTGACTAATAAGCTTTACTGAACATGACCATGGACAAATCCAAATTGATCATAAACATTTATCAGTGGACGAGCATTTAGAAGTCTTGCTTCCATAAGAAATTTCTTTGTCTTTTTAGCATCTTAGAAGTTTGACTTTAGATGGTTACACGCTCCACCTCCTTGATTTTTCTAGTTTTGGTTGTTGCTTCAATGTATTTGAAGTGAATGTCAGGATCCTCACTACCAATGACATTGAAAATACAATTTACCATATAAGTACAAGGTTCCCAATCTACTACAAAATTACCTCCTCAAATAGATCAATGAATATTAGTGACAAAATGATACAAGTGACAATCCAAAGTCAAATCACTTGGAGCTCAAATATGTACCCAAGAAGAAATTAATTGTTCAAAAAACTTGATGCATGAATCTACACCCAATACAAGCACTACAAGAAATAATCATATAAAAAAACAAATTACATTGAGAGAAATAGTTTAATAGTCACCTCAACTTCAAATTTCCATATCAAAAACCATTAGCTATTTATCAATAGGAAGAAGACATATGAATTTACAACAACTAGAAAGCAATTGCCTAAAGAAAGAGATCTATGATGACATTGTAATCAACTAGACAACCACCCTCCATTTGAGACATCATCAGTGCAAAGTTTATAGCGCCTTGCAAAATTTACTTAACAAATAAGACCTCTCTTC
The DNA here is from genome assembly GCA_007115665.2 of Sequoiadendron giganteum. NCBI lineage: Eukaryota > Viridiplantae > Streptophyta > Pinopsida > Cupressales > Cupressaceae > Sequoiadendron > Sequoiadendron giganteum. The sequence goes on from CM021100.1 coordinate 620,846,112, forward strand.
AAAACATCTTCAGATTGAACATCAAAAATATATTTCTATCAATTGATAGTACCTAGGATCAAAGTGCAAAATTGTCTGGAGGAGGAACACGTAATCAAGAGTGTATTGAGGACATGGTCCATGTCAGATGTTGTCAATAGTCACCCAACCAAAAGAGAAAATAGTTGCTCAAATCAGTATTATACACAAAAACCACAAACAAAATGCATGAGAACAATCACTAAATTTTGAAATAAAATGCACATC